>VZRX01013824.1:50756-139299 GCA_013398075.1 Notiomystis cincta
CCCGCGGCCGGGCCGGGCCGGGCCCTTCGCTGCCTCCGGGCCACGACCGCGGGGCCGGGGGGAGCGGGCGGGCACGGAGGGGCCCAGGCCGCCGGTGGAGCTCCCCGGGGCTGTCCCCGGTGTCCGTGCTGAGGGTCCCGCTGGCAGGAACCGCGGGGACCCGTCTGAGGGACAGGGACTGCGCGGCCGCGGGCTGCGCCTGTGCGCGGTGTGAAAGCTGCGTGTGGGGGAGCTGTGCCCTTCACCGGGAGCGAAGGAGACAGAGCTGGGGCGTTAAATAGCCTGCAGCGATACGGTTCGAGTAGCGATAATGGCAGCTTGCAGCAGGAGATGTGCATTTTTACGACAAAGCCCTCAGGGCCGGTAGCCTTTCAGTGGTGTTACGCAGGTACATTGCACTGCAGTGGGTGTATCGCAGTGCTCCGGCCGTTTAAAGGTTATTTGAAGGGGGTGGTGCTGAATATCAGTATTTCTTCCTAGTATTTTTGAACGTGAAAGAAGTGTCGATTTAATTGAGGAAGATAGATGACGGTAGTGTGAGCTTTTCCCATGATAAGTACTGACGCTCTTTCTTTTCAGCAATGGGCTACTTTTGCCCGAGCCTGGTACCTCCTCGATGCGAAGATGCAGCCCCCAGGGAAAATAGCAGCTGCCACTGTAATCAGGCTCGAAGGCAGACATAAACCTATTTATCATGCACTAAGTGAGTATTGCAGTGGCTGAAAGCAAATTTTCTTTTCTTCACATGCATGTTTCTTCCAATTTCAGTTTTAAAATCAAGCCTGTTATAAAATGTTACATTTCTCAATTGTTTATAAATTAATTGATTTTCTTTCTCATCTTTTTCCATCATACCCCTCCACAACCTATTGTTGTTTCTTTACCAATACATATAAAGAATGTTATGAATTTATAATTCATTTTGAGTAGCTGAATGACAGTGGGTTGTTTTATATTTTTAAAAACCTCGGAACATGTTTTGTTGATCTTAAATGCAAAGATTTAGTTCACCATGCACATAAAGAAACATGTGAGTGCTACCTTTCAGTTGGTGCACAGGAGCACAGTCTTGGAGTGCTTCATTCTGAATAAGGTGCAAAGAAGTCCTGTTTTCATGAGGCAGTGGCACAAACTGAAACACAAGATACTCTGAACATCAGATAAGATATTTTTTACTGTGAGAGTAATGGGAAGTCGTTGCCCAAGAGGTTGTGAAGTCTCCATCTGTGGAGATTTTCAAAACTTGGTCCTGCTTTAAGCATGTGGTTTGGATGACACGACCTTCAAAGATCCCTTCCTGCCTTACTTTTGTGATGAGGAGGCTGGGACCTGTCTGATTCTCAAATAAGAGACAGCAATTGTTGAAGGATACCTTGTTTAAGTAAAAACATAATTTTATTTTTCTGCAAATTAGAGATTCAGCTATAAAGACATATCTGTAATCTTGTTTATTACTTTTAATGCTGTATTGCCTGTCTTATGGGGATAAGAATTTTTTTAATTATAAAAAGTTGAACTTTCACACCACTGTTTCCTGTAATATCCATGCAAAATTTTCCAGAGATATTACTGAAACATAAAGAAAGCCTCGAAGTTGGTTCATACATGTGAAGTGTACACACTTCGATCTATTTCACAATAGGAGGTAGGATTTGTAGTGTTGTAAAGGCTTTTAAATGTCAGTTCTGCTGTTGCAAATTTTGTCGTATCCACAAGATGTCACTGGAGACTTAAGGCTGTCTTGAGAAATAAAGCAGAGGCTGAGAGGAAAATGTTTTGGTTACCCTGTGCAAAAGAACATTGATACTTTTATGTCTGTGAAGTTATAAAGTCTTGGAAAGTCATTTCAAGGATAGCTTTATTTTGTTTAAAATATTATTCAAATCAGTACTAATTGCTTTACACAGGTTGACACCAATTCAGTGGTTACTGCTACTGAGATATTTAGGAGAGCAAAGTATGCAGGAACTTGTGGTACTTGATGCTTCTCTTGCTTTTGTTTTTTTGAGCTACCAGATATTTTAGTGTGTGTGAGACAACAGCTCCTCGGGCAGAATAACATCAGAGCAGGTTTTTTTTTGTTTTGTTTTTAATTTGGTATTAATATTTGTTAATTCAGTGTTCATGCAAGTGGAAAACTGTTGGCAGAAATTTCCTTAGATGAGTTTATTGCATCATCTTCCCAACCATTTATGTAGACACACAGTGTTTTTAGAACTGAACTGTCAGCAGTGAAAGGCCACAGCAGCAAAGATGTGTAAATTGCATTTGCACTTCAGCTGTAATTGCAAGTGGAGCATTAAAAGAATGCAAGATTAAAGAATAATAAAAAAACTTAAATAAGGTGTGAAACTTGCTTTGATTAATTACATGCTCTTATAAAAAATGCATGTTCAATTTAAGCCCTACTCAAAAATGTTATAATCAAGTGAGCCTCTTCCAGTACTTGTATTCTAATGTGATGCAAATGAGACTGAACTTTGGACAAATCATTTTCACTTTCATTGAATAGGTGATTATAGCTTATACAGCTGATCAAGATCTTTACTTCTGAAATTAAATACTACATCTTTTCTCCTATTTATGTGATGGTTTTGAGACAATACACATTTTCTTAGCACTTTATTAGTACAGAATACCTATTAAACTAACTGTTTATGGCAGGGTATTGGTGACAGATTATAAACCTTGCAATTGAAGAGCTTTTGATGTTAAAGTTGCTGATATAAATTTTAACATAAGTGTATGTACTGTAACATTTGCTTCTGTTTGGTAGATGAAAATGGGGGGGGTTTCCCAACAGAGCTGTTGAGGGTGTTTTTTGGGCTTTTTCCCCCTGCCACTTCACTCAGTGTTTTTGTTTCTTTTATATATTTAGCCTGAGAGTGTAGCTATTTAATAGAAGTATTTGACTTACCCAAAACGTTCAGTCCTTCAATAAACACAGATACTGTTTTTATGAAAAAGTAAAATAAAAAAATATTTAGGATCATTTGGAACTAACGAACCTTTTCTTTTCCTGCGTTTTTTTAAATATAAGTGCAAATACAGCATAATGTGTTGAATATAATAGAAATTTGTCCTTAAGCCACATTGCTAGACCTTAGCTGAATAATTGCAAGAGTTTAGTCCCTGGCCTGATGGTATTTTACCTGCTTATCTGCCTTCTAACCTGATAGTACTAAAAAAAGTAATTAAGGTTGGTATTTAAGTACTGATTTGGATGGTGTGACTCAAAAAGTTCAAATCTTTAAACTTCACTTTTATGGAAGATGTATTTATATACTGCTATGTATGTATTGCACAAGTAATAGTTGTTATTTTGGTTTATTCCCTATGTGGTTTTCTTTAATATTTTCCACTTATTTCTACCTTGTAGATGACTGTGGAGATCATGTGGTCATAATAAATACAAGACATATTGCCTTCTCTGGTAACAAATGGGAACAGAAAGTGTATTCTTCACACACTGGGTAAGGTTTATAGTAAATAAAGCTTGTGATAAATTTAATATCATATTTTTTTAATAGTTGAAGTCTTTTATAGCATTTTGCTTTAGAAGGGAATTCCTGCTTTAACTTTCAGGGGCTTTTTTGTTTGTTTGCATGTGTTACAATGTTTAAAACAGTGTAAACCTTTTTCCTCCTTTGTTTTTCTTTTCTTTCCTTTTGTTGGTTTGTTTGGGGTTTTTTATACCCTGTGTATGTTGCTAGGGAAATAATCTAATTCAAAAGTAGTCAGAACAATTGAATAAATTGACAGATTTGGTGAGCCAGGTTGTGTCTTGTGTTAACCTCTGGACCAATGATCTGGACTATTCTTTTACTGTGTAATAGAAGATATTTCTATTGGCACTCCACATTTAAGATGTGTATATATATATATATATATATGGAGTCACCAACTTATAATTACTTTATCCTACCAGGACCTATTTACCTAACAGTAAATATTGAATTAGAGGATGAGAAAAATTGGAAAAACAATTAAAAAATAAAATGCTCTCAAGCTGTAATGATGTATAGTACATTGTTATATAGAGTACTGTAAAATGTATTATTCTGGCAGACATAACTTGTTTAGAATACAGAGTACAATAATCAACTACAGGCAGGGTGCTGATGATTCAGTGCTCCCATTTTATACAAAGATACTACATAATAGTAAGTGTCACAGTGTATCCAGTTGGGAGGTGAATAAATCCCATTGAGAAAATGAAAAGCTCATTTTGCTTGTGCTAATGGTGCAGTCTTGAAATTGCCGAATTGCTGCAAAATTCTTGTACAGAGCTGATGGAAATTATTGTATGCTTTTTTTCTCTCCACCTCCCCTATGATTTAAAATTTTCTCTGAAAGCTTAACATGTAAGTTAAAGCACTTGCATAATTACCTAAGTTGGTTTTGAATAAGTAAAAAGAATTGTAGACTTAAAACTAATATTTAAGTCCATGCAGGTCAATGGACATGTCTTCATGATGCTGGGCTTGTTTTCATTTCATTTAGGGTGATTCCTAATAATGTAATTTAATCAAAATGAAACCCAGTTTTACCTGACTTCTATATAATTTCTTACTCTGTGCTATCAGTCATTTAAAGCGTATGCATAAATCTGAATTAGTGCAGCTTCAACATATCAAAGGCTTTAGAAAGATGGATCCATTGCAGTGAAACTAAAATTTTATTCCTGTATATATGCCAAGTCTTGCTAAGGCTTATTTATGATAGCAAGAAGATAATAAATGCAGTTCAAAATGGATGTCTCTTATATCAGCCACAGACTGGTTGTGAGTCTTGATCATCTGGAAATATTTCAGAGTTTTGCATATCTTATTCCTGTTGTATTCTTTAGCTGTTATGGTGTATTTAATAAGCTATTTTAAAAACATATCCATCTGCTTGTGAAGCACAAGCTTTTTATACTCAAGTGAATAGATAAGAAAGCACAAATGGTGTTGAAATTAGATAGTTGACAGGATAAATAAAGTACAGTTTAGGGCCTCATGAGAACAACTTCCTTTTTTGAGGGTCTGTAATACCATTACAGCCTTGTTCAGGATGTAGTGGTACTTGTGTTAACATCATGCTTGAGTGTGTAGAATTAAGCTTGTCTGTTTGTTTCATTTTTATAGTTATCCTGGTGGTTTTAAACAAGTGACAGCAACTCAGCTCCATTTGAAGGATCCAACTGCTGTAAGTGTTTTCTCTTCTTGTCTTTCATTTGTGAAACTGGTTGGTTTCCAGTTAATTAGTTCCCCTAAACAAATGGGATCAGTTACCTGCATATCTGAAGTTAAATTACAAACTTTCTTCTAGTGGTTCTTAGAAGCTTGTCTTGTGACACCGTTGTTGTGAGCAGTGTTTTCAGGGTTAGATTGTAACTTGTGTGTTTTTGTCGTTCTTTTGTGCTGTCCAAAGGAGCAAATCAAGGTCGTTTGCTTCACTGATTTTTCACTTATTTACTTCCTTTTAGTTTCAGGGGTCTGACCTTTCTCATAAATGAGCTGCCTTCAGTTTGAGTGAGCTAAGCTGTACTTCAGCTTAATGACCCTACTGCTTTTTTAAGAGCCAGCAAGAATAATGCTAATCTTAAAAAAGTTAGAAAGTACATCTGCCTCTTTTTCCCACTGAAATAGGTTTTAAGTGATGATTTTTTAAAATTCTTTTCTGCAATGCTATGTGGTCATGGTCTGTGAAAGAAATGGAAATGGTGATTATGTTGACCATAAGCCTCTTTACTGTCTGTGGCTGTTGTAAATTCTGAAATGCAGTGTTCATATGTTTGTACTGATTAAAAAAACAGGGAGCCAGATATGAACATTTTGGCATATTGACTTGCACAGTTATGAAATGACTTCTGCTAGAGTTTTGAATGGACAGCACTGGAGGATTCAAGTACTACTAGAAATTCTCTAAGTACGAATGTTTCAGAGCATGATACAACACCTACAGAGATTCATAGATATTTATGTTAAGTTTTGACTTTGAAATGCTTAGATCACTTTATATGTAAGATATAAAAGTGTTTTTTCCTTTACCTAGAGAAATTTTATCTTCTGTAAAATTCATGGGTTTTATCAATGATTTGAAAATCCTGGTTTGTCCCAAGTCTGCCTTATAAAAGTGCAAATGCTCAATAAATAAGTGATCCACCATATGAATTTGCCTGGTTTCTGTATTTACTGTCACAACTTCTTTAAATAAAGTGAAACTAAATCCTTCATTTCCATATAATGTTCTGTCTAGAATTTTTCAAAACAAATTCTTTTGCAAACAGCCTCTAAGATAGTTGTAATTCCTTTGGGAATTACTGATAGTTCCATGTCTAAAATGGATTCTTTAACCTATTTCATTTGAGCCTCAGGCAGATGCTGAGCACTGGGAGGCAGTATAACACAACTTTTTAGGACATGAGAATTGGATGTTCTCTAAATTCCCTTCTGGCATTCATTCTGAAATACCTCTTTTATTGCCAGACTCATAGATGAATTTCTCTGCAAACAGAAGAGGATTAAATTCATTGCCAAAATTCATTGCTTGTTGGACAAAGGCTCAGCAAATGGTGATGTGGCTCAAGTCTTGGTCTAATTTAGCAGCAGACACTATTTTTTTAACACAACGGTGGAGAGTCTTCAGCAATTAACTCTGTCATTCTATTGAAGATGAAGCATTCAGTTGCCTCTCATAAAGATACTTCAGACATGTTTTTGTCACAATTAGTAGTAGTGGGTGGTAATTTGGCAAGGTACATTCTGTATGTGTAGCTGTAATAGGTTTTTATGGCTAGAAACATTTGTTTACTAGTTGAATTGCTTTGGTGTGAAATGCATTGGGATGTGACAAAAATGGAAATTATGATGATGCTTTATTGACAGGTTTTATTTTTAGAACTAGCTTTTAAAACCTGAAAAATTAGTGCTGTAAAGAGAACAATGTCAGCCTAAGTAACATATGGATCTTCAAATCATAATCTAAATGGCACACAGTTATTGTGGAGACTTTTATAAATCACCTTATTTCACTTCCTTTCTCTTTTAATCACATTAAATTCAGTTCCTCTGAAGCCAGTGGAATTAGGAAGATTGTAGGAAGCAGGCTCTATCTTCCTGTGGCATCTAAAGCTTCATTTTGTAAAGAGTTACTTTCATCCTGGAGGCTACTGCTTTTTCTCTGCCCTTGGACTGGACTTACAGACTCCTGCTAATTCATCCTGCTGGTGCTTCATTAGATGAGTCATTGTTGCTTTTGGAAACAGAGCTGTTACAGAAATTAAGGCAGTAAATTAATGGAAGAGACTACTTCCAAGGAAAAGGATGTTGTAATCTTGCATGGTGCTCCATAGAGATTTTGCAGTGGATTTGACTATTTTCAGTCCAGTGAGACTTCCTGAGTGTGTGTGTATAGTAGGACTGCAGGAATGATTAGCACTGTCTTTACTGACATTTATCTAAATTCAAACATACAAATCCCCAAGATAAATATTTTTCTGTTAGTTTTGTTTCTAATATACAGAGTGTTTTAGGAAAACCCGATTCACAGCTAATGGCTAGTTAAAAAGATTGTGATGAGTAATTTGATGCAAAATGCTGTGGTTTATGCTTACATGGGAGGCTGAAAGCCATAAGTCTAGTTGTCAGAATTTAAACAAGGTTACTGCAGCATCATCCCTGATCATTTCTAACTCCTTCCTAAGGTACCACCGTGGTTGATGATCTGATATTCTACTTAATGGGGGACGACCTCATTATATCTCTCTTAACTATGGAGCTTTACATTCCTTGCAGGTGGTAGTGCTTCAGAGGGATTGTGCTGAATTTGAGTGTACATGTGCCTTTTTTGAGAGGGCCATGGGATGATTCAAATTGAAGAGAACCTCAGGAAATCTCTAGTCCAACTTACTGTTTGAAGCAGTGTCAGCTATTAGGTCAGATAAGGCTGCTGGGGATTTATCCAGACAGGTCTTGAAAGCTTCCACAGCAACTATTTGTAATCCATGACTTCTCTTCCTTGTTGAAAGGAATAAAAAACCTCACCTGTCCAGTCATAAGTGTCTGATTTCTAATGTATAATTTTGTGCCTGAGAGCAGAAAAATACTACTTTTTTTTTCTATTCCTAACATTAACATATTATGTTAATATGGGAAAAAGAAGTCTGCATAGTTGATTTTTCGTATAGAACTTAAAATTCCTTGTTCATTTTGCCAAGTTTTTCAGCACTTTAGAAAAGTTTCGGTTTATGCAAGGGTGAAAATTTGTGTGTAGACAAAAAGATACCAAAAGTACATAATCTAGCACATTTTTGCCTTAAATACTTGTGAGTTCATTTGGGAGGCATGAGGAGGGGAGTATCTCTGAATCTGTCTAAAATTTATAGTATTTTCAGTTGTCTGCTCTTCTGGAGAATAGCAGAGAGTAGCACCCATCTATTGGAGTTGACTGGGCTATTTTAAGAAGTGCTTATTGAAGAAAAAACCCTAAGTTGCTCACATTTCTCTGACTTAGACTGAATGTAAGTTCTTGGACCACCCATAAGCAAAACTATTAAATCTGTTCTTCGAATGCACCATGAAACTTGGTTGCTGTAGTTTGAAACAGCCACTCTGTTCTTTAGGTTAATATAATACTCATTCTGTATGGCAGGAATAATCCCTTAGGATATAAGTGGGCAAGCAGCATTAATTTCCATTGGAGGTTGATAAAAAAAATCTGATTGAAAAGTTTGGTGTGTTTTTGCCAGGACATTCTTTGGAAATAAAGGAAACTGGTAAATCTTTTGATTTGAGATGTAGGTGTTTGGAATGCATAGAGGTTTGGGATTTTCTTGGCTTTTTAAAAGGAAACATGCAGAAGATTTATTTAGCTGGAAAACTGCTGATGGGGATGAGACCAGCACTTTCAAAATTAGACTTCTTGGTATTTGATACAGAAAGTTTTAAATCTCAGATTTAGAGGGAGCAAAGATTACTTGAAAAAACTTCCTGGAGAAATCTTATGACTGGTCATTTAAATGCCTGCAGAATGTTGTCAGATCTAATCTGTTGAAGTAGATAGTAATCCTGTGAGGACAGTTTTCAATCGATTTTTCTTTGATTTCTGATTGGAAAGGTAGGCAAAACTTGGCTTCTTTTTTTTTTTTTTTTGCTGCATCAGAAACTCGAACCCAGAGAAGAAAAAGAAGAAATTACATTTGGCTAAGACCAAATGCTCAGTGAGAGGATTGACCTTTGCAGTATTCAGAGGCTGTATTGCCTGTGACAGAGAAATAATGGGCAATAATTGTTCAGAATGAATGTTACCTGCTAGGGAAGATTATTAAGTGAAGCAGGGAAATGTGGAAATGTGCCCAGAGGGAGCCTCCAGGGGTGTCAGAGTTTTGGTTTGTTCAGCTGCTGGCACTGATATGAAGGGGTTTAAAATGTTCTAATTCTCCTTTTGAATGCCCTTTAGCAACTGCTTGCACGTATAGACTTGCTATTATATCTGCCTAATAATGGTCTTTTGAAGAAAAGCTCAGACAGAAAGCAGTTAAATCTTGCTGTTGGTATTTGAGAACCTATTTTCTTTGCATCAATAAAGCACAGTTGATAGAATAATATGTACATGCTAGAAGTCAGTTACTGAAACCCTAGATGTAATAGCATTTTCTTCTATTACTAGGGAGTAATGTTTTTTAATTAAGTAGAGCAAAACTTCAAAGTCTGGATTAGTAGGCACACAAGTTAGTTTTGCATGGAGAGGAGAATGTGTTATCTTGAAAACTCTAGGTGATGTGAATAAGTCTTAGAGCTGATATGGTCGTTTTCTTCATAGTACACAAACATAAATGCTTGTATTAAAAAGTCTTAATCCATTCCTTATTTTTGAGTCAAGTTAATAATTTAAAGAAAGAATTAAACTTCCACATTTTTGTTAACTACTAAACAGCAGTGGAAAGCTAAATGACATGTGTGTGCATGGAAGTTTAATTTGTCTGTGACTAAATGATTCTTATGGCAGCATTGAGTCCATTCAGTATTGCTGTACTACTTGTACAACTTTCAGAGGTAGAAAGTTCTTTGTGTTATATTTTATAACACATGGTGAAAAGAACAATATGATATACACAACAGAAAACCATGAACTGGTAGAAGGAAAATGTTGTATTGAACTGTAACTGCTGTATGTCTAGAAATCCTTCTAGGGGTATTTTGGTATGCCTTGTAATTAATCACTTTGTTTTCTCTGGAGCACTGTCCCCTTCCCATGTTCTAGAGTTGCTTCCTGTTGATTATTGGACTTAATTCAGCTGTTAGGGTAGACTTTCTACTGGAAAATCAGCCAATTATTTTGTGCTGCTCAGTACTAGGAGTGGTATTGCTCTGTTGATTTCCATCTTTAAAGTATGTTTTATCTGGCAAAGAATCTTTCTTAGAACTTGTCTCTGTTAGACATAATCTACAAGTTGCACATAAGCCAAAGCCTGTCACAAAAATTGAAATGTTTAAGCCTCACAGTGTTTCAAATAAATACATTTTATTTGTACTCATAAAATGTATTAACATGCTGTAAGAGACTGAAAGTGCAAGAGTTTTAATAGAGCTGCCTTCAGATTCCTTTCCTTCTAATTAGCCCTTTAAATTGGAAACTACAAGAATAATGTCATATAACTGTGTTATTAAGAGCATGTCTATGCTGTGAGTGTATAAATTAACCAAGCTGGAAAAAAAAAAGGTATTGCAATATTCAAGATGACAATTGCTATTAGAGCCAATGGGAACTTTGTAATTCAAAAAAAAACCTGGGGCAAACAGCATTCCAGTAGGATAAAAATCCCCAAATACTAACGCTGGGGTGGCTGTGTACATCTGATGGAGAAAGTGTCATGGTGTTCTGAAGTGAGTATTTATGCTATATGGAATTTTACACATTGCTAGTACTAAAGATAAAGGACTGGGGGAGGAGGCAGTGGGAGTCCATGAATAACTGAACAAACTGTTAAGCTGTTCTAATCAAACTGAGATCAAGGTTACAGTGAGACCTGTGGGTGGATAGACCTTTTTGCCAGTCTGAAATCCCACAGAAATCACCAGCTTTTTTAACTTTCATGTAAAATTTAATTCCTGCTATTTTAATAGCTCAAAGAAAGCAATAAGGTTTATCTTTTATTAGAAGCATATCAGTAGCATGTAAAAAGAGGTTTTATTGTTAATTTCTGAAAGAAACAGCATGTTCTGATGTGTGTTTTCAAGGAATTGAATCTGGGTTTGAGTTTGTATGAGTTTAGTAGCAGATTTGTAATTCCATACTTTTTTTATTTAGGGTTGGTTTGTTTTTAGTAAAACTCGAGCATGTTCAGGTAACACAAGAGCCCTTACTTGCTTCTCCTCCTGCAAGTATTGCTGGTTGGATCTGCCTTTTCTGTTACACAGCCTCACTCAAGGTGCAAATGCAGTCTGTACAACTTCACTTAAGCCTGTGCTTTACAGACTTGACTTGTCACCACACCAGTGAAAGTGAAGTTTTGGCTGTAGGCAGAATTTTGGGCAAGAAGTTGGATGTAAATTTGGTCTTTCCAGTAGCTGGGTTTGGATTTGTTTTGGCTTGTAGAAGAGTCTCTGAGGCAGAAGTTAGGATGAAGGAATTTTTCCAGCACTACCTTCTGTGTCCTGGCTCCCTGTTTAGCCTTCTGTTCTGTAGTTGGACTAATGACCTTGCAGTAAATCAGAATCCTGGGCTGCATTCAAAGCAGTGTGGCCTGCAGGGTGAGGGAGGTGCTTGTCCCCCTCTGCTCCGCTCCAGTGAGGCCCCACCTGGAGCACCCTGTCCAGCTCTGGGGCCCCCAGCACAGGAAAGGCACAGATCTGTTGGAGCAGGTCCAAAGGACAACCACACAAATCATCGGAAGGATGGAATATCCCTCCTATGAGGAGAGACTGGAAGAGTTGGAGTTGTTCAGCCTAGAGAAGAAAGGACTCAGGGGAGAGCTTATTGTGGCCTTTCAAGTATGTAAAGGGGGCTTTCAAAAAAGATGGGGACAGACCTTTATCAGGGCCTTTAGTGACAGGAAGAGGAGTGTTGTTTTTAAACTGAAAGAGGTTTAGATTGGAAATAAAAAATAATTTTTAGACTGAAACAGATGTCCCAGAGGAGTTGGGGATGCCCCATCCCTGCAGGTGTTCAAGGCCAGACTGGGTGGGGCTTTGACCAATCTGGTCTAGTGAAGTTTTCTCTGCTCATTGCAGGGGATTGGATGGGATTACCTTAAAAGGTCCCCTCCAGCCAAACCATTCTGTGGTTCTGTGGTTTGCCTGGCAGTAAAAAATGGTTTCTGCTTCATGTGAAGTGATTTTTCTGTTCCAGATCTTGTGGTTATGAACTTCTTGCGTGTGTGAGGGGGCATGGGAAGGCAAATGAGTTCTTAAACAGCACAGAGAAGAGCAGATGTACCACAGCATGCCTTGGATTATGCTTATTGCCCTTAGGGTACTTACCTGCAGAAACTGTTACTGAATATACATTTGTCCATGATCATTTGTTACCCATTATCGTTCTTCAAGTCCTTTTTTCATGGTAGTTTGTTGTAACCTGAGGTTGTCAGTACTGCAGTGACTGTACACAACACTGAAAGTATTTCTTCATTGTTAAAACCTGACTATATAAATAGGTAATTCTTTACAGAGTGGTTTAATGGGCATGTTTTTACTACTGAACTGTTCTTTTTGTAATGTAGATAAAAAATTCAGAACAGATTCACCAATCAGAAGTGTCTACAACCAAAAGAGACCAGCTGCTCTACCTCACTAGTTTGTTTCAGCAGATGTCTCTGCCACATGTTGCAGAGGAAGATCAAAAATCAAACATGAACATTGGTTGCTTGAAGCAATCAAATATTTAACATGTTTATTAAAGAGTTTTGAAGTCTCTTTTCATTGGACTGAAATCATTAAATAACTAGCTCTGTGTATGTGTAGATCAGAGCTCATATGTTGGACCATGTGTATGTACAGTTTATTAGTCTAAGAAATCAGCACTGGTTCTAACACAATCTGAAATTAAAAGTAATTTTTAGATAAGAAAAAAATCCCCACAGACAATGGTTGTGAAGTCTCAGGATTTGTTGGTATAGATCTGATGCATTTTGGTCTTTCATTGGCAATAACGAAAAACACTGGATAGAAAGGAAAATAAGCATATGATATTAAAATTGTTAATGATAAAAGAGCTGTTTACATGAACTGCTGTTAATATCTATATATTTTATTGGTATGGTGTCTCACTTGATTTTTAGTATTCAGTGAAGCAAGCTAGTGAAGGTTCATTTTCTGTCTTTGTCTTGCCCTTGTCTAAGCACACAGTATACTGACCTAAATAAATTATAGTTTGCTCTGCAAGCATGAATGGTTTTTTATTGCTAAAAAGCCTTAGTTTTCATCTTTGATTTTTAATTCATGCTTTTTCATTTTTATTAGGGAAAGTATCAAAAATGTATATTAACCTGCATGACCTGATATATTTCTCCTGTCATCTTGATCTATTTTACTTGTCCACGAATTTATTGTACTGGCTGCATAACACCTGAAAATCTTATCTTAACATGGTTCCACCTGGAACTCGGTGATTGTCTCTAAAATTTCAATTTAATTCCTTTAGTTAATGTTACAAAAAGAAGCCATTTTGCTCAATACACTTTGGAAAATATCCAGGCGTCTGGGAGATTTGTTTCTGGTTATTGCCCTGTATTTTGGTGTGGTTTATTGGCTTGAGCTTGATGCTGCACTAGGCATGCCTGGGTGGTTCCTGATTTGGAGCCAGTTTATATCCAGGTGTCCTGGAGCAAACATTTTGCTTCCAAAATTGCACATAGGTGTAGCTCTAAGTGCTTCGATGTCCTTTATGAAACCTATTTTGTCTCCTACAGTTGTGTGTATTGTTTTACGTTTACAAATGTTCCCCTTCTGGATGAAGTCCATAACAATATGTTTTGGATTCAAATAAAGGCATCTTTACTAGATTCCAAGAGAAAATCCTGTTGAAATTTGTTTACCTTTCAATAAGCATCATCTAGACTAGATGTACAAATTCTATTTGTTCCTGATGTTTAGAAGTGAGGTTGTTCATCTGGAACTAATAGCCAGAGAATATATCATAAATATAAATAGTAAGTTCATAATACAATGTTTTGGTATGTTGGCTTTGCTTAAGGTACAAAGCATTAATTATAAAACTGTTTTAAAAACAGCAAATTACACTCTTAAGCTAGTTGCTGGGAACACTTAGGAAATTTGTTAGAGCATATTTTATTTTTTTCCTAAACAATGTGTGTATGTAAATGTGCAATACAATACAGAGTTACCACAAGCTTTTCAATTCTTTGAAGTTGAATGATCATATGTAGTCATCCACAATGCTAAATATAGCTTTTAACTTTCTAAGCTGAAATCTTTTACATGGCTCTTAAAATAAGTGTTTATATGATGAGGAATAAGTATTTCTTTTTTTAAAATTTAAGTCTAGAGCACTTTCTGAATGTGGTGTCAGAATTCTTCAGCCTGAAAGAAGATGATTAAAAAGAGGTTCAATGATCAGTGGGGTGGACAGAGGGAAACACTGTTAACTTATTTCATGTTATGAAAAAACCTCGCTGTTCTGAAGTAACCTCTCTGATTATTTGTTACTATCTTACCTTCCCTCAGATTGTTAAACTGGCTGTTTATAGAATGCTTCCAAAAAACCTTCAGAGAAGAACTCTGATGCAGAGGTTACATCTGTTCCCTGAAGATGTGAGTAGTCATGTGGTTACATTTTCATCCTTGTGTTATATAGAGGTGAAGAGGGACTGTTAGTCATAGCACTCATGTCATAAGCAAGTAAATTAAAAAAAAATCAAACTACTTTTTTTTAAAATATTTCTACATGTAATTTTTTTCCATATTATTTCACAGAACTGTGAGATTGGTGTATTTAGGTCAAACACTGAGCATGAAGAATGCAGTAGTATTGACAGATGTTGGTCTGGCTTTGTGGGCAGTGGTGTTGTATGTTAAACAACCAGGTAGTTAAGACTCTTCTCACCTGTCTCAGGTTATTCCAGAAGATATAGAGAAGAACCTTCTACAAGAGATCCCTCAGCCACGTGCAGTCCCCAAGAGATTAGATGAATATACACCAGAAGAAATCGCTGCCTTTCCCAAGGTTTGGACTCCGTAAGTATCTTAGATTTTTTTTTAAGAGGACACATTGGCTGTAAATGCATTATATAGACTCCCAGATTATTAGTAAGAAAAATGTAGTCATTTTTCTCTTTATGTCATTTTTTTTGAGAGAGAGGAGGTCTTTAAAACAAAGCACAATGGTTGCTAAAATTTTCTATTTCTGTTTTGTTTGTGTTTTTTTTAATAAGAAAAGTACAGACTTAAAGTCATGTTTTCAACTCTCTGCTTCATCAGAATGGATAGAGTGAAAACCTTCATTACCTGCTTTGGGTTGTGTGCTCCATAATGCACAACTGTCAGCCATAGCCAAAGGAAATGCCACTCGGGTCTGTAAACTTTCAAAAGCTTATCAAAAATCACTTGTACTTAGGCTCCTCATCTTAGATAATACTAAAATAAGTCTGTGCATCCATTCTGTGTAATGGAGGCACCTCCATGTTACAGTCTCCATTAAAGGAAACAGAATCCAGCAAATACCTTACATCCTCTTTCTGAGCTGAAACAGGGAGATTGGTTTTGACTTCTTCTAACCTATATCAGTGATAAAAATTGCTGTATTTCCTTTTATCCTCACTTCTGAATGAGCCTGAAATTCCTGAGACCTCCTGGTTTCTATGAGATTTCAGTGGATTAGCCCTGAAGGAGTTTAGGTTCTGCACCATTGACCAGAATTCTGCAGTACAATAGAGCTGATAAGCCTCTCCTGTCATATGGTATGCTATAGTCTTTTGTAATTTTGTTTAATATTAAAACTGATAAAGGTTCTCCAGAATAATTTAGCTTGAATGAGGAGCTGGCACTTAGTTTTAGTTAACTAATTGGGAGTGTCTGTATTGTCAAAGGAAATAGTGTTGTGCTGCCAGAGCTTTTAAAATGCTTTTCTTTGTCCTCACACACTACCATAGTCTTGGCTGAGTTCATCTCCTTAGCACTGGGCCACCCTAATTGTGTTGACTCACAGGTGTGTGTGGCAGAGGACAAATAAATTTGATGCCATCTCATTTAGTCATTGCTGTCAAACTAACTTTTGTGGTATCTTCATGCCAGCATATTAACCTTGGGGAAATTCTGCAGGTATGAACACTACTGCAGTTAGAATTCCCCTCCCATAATTTCTTGGAACCATTCCCCCTAGAGGAATTCAAAGCATAAAGAAAATAAGCATTCCCTCTTTTTTTAATATTTCTCTCCTCTGCAGTCTCATCTGGATTGATTGCTGGTAACTGCTCTCTGTGTACATTCTTTTTACTCCGTGCCAACTCCGGGGGTTGGGGAGTGCAACTGCCTTAGAAATGCCGTGGTAGATTTGGAGGCTTTCAGCTCAGAGGATCATAGTGTTCCTCCTGTGGGAGGGCTGGGGAGTTCAAGTGGGTATTACAGTGAAAAAAACCAGGGAGGGACAGAATGCTGGCTCTAAAATTAGTGAGAGAATGCTAGAGAGAAGTGGAGCTAGTGGGCTCTGGGTGGGGTAGGGAAAAACAAATGGGAGTTTGGGAGAATATTAATGCTCTGAGTGTGGAGACTGGGGCAGAAATTTCCCTTCAGCCAACTACTCCACCTAGAGCCACATTTAAAGGCCTGGACACTTACCTAACCCTTGTTGTGTTGGACTTCTGTCCTACCTTCTTTTCTGCTCTCAGGAGCTGGTAAGATCTAGCAGAGGGATAAGAACAAAGATGGTTATCCACCATCTCTCCACAAACTGCAGGGCTCATCACTGTTGTGATTTTGGTTTTTTGTCCTGGCCAGACCATTGTTGGTGTCAGATAAGTTTTAATTTAACTTTCAGCTCACTTTTTTTTCAGTTTTGATCTTGGGAAGAGTTTCCAATATGAAGTAATGGGAAAAATAATGTTTTTCCTGTCTGAAGGAGAAAGTGTGTTTTGGTTCTCTGGCATTCAGATTTGGGAGGGGAGAGAGGGTTTAGCTGGGAAATAAAAGATAAAGAATTGAACAAATTTGGTAAAATGACTTTGTGATGTGATAAGTAAAATACAGAAGTCTATAAAAGGGGACTTCAGATGAATCATAGGGGTCACTGTTCTGATTAAAATGCCAGCTGGAGTGCCTGAGAATAGGCAGCTTTGCACCAAACACATTAAAAGAAAGGGTGTATCAATATGCAGAGGTAATAGACTCTGTGTTCTGAGTTTTTTCAGTGTGTGGACCCTTGGAAGAAGTAGTGTTTGCATTATTACAATATTCCTGTGAAAGACTGCAGAAAGAACAAAAATACAAGTATTTACATATTCCTCTTTTTAGAGGCATATAGCACAAATATTCTTTTAAGTCAAAAAAGGGACAATTTGTTCAACAAACTAAAGAGAAGTTAGGTTAAAATATGTTTGTATAAATCTGATAATTTGAGATATACTGAAAAAAACAGCTACCTGAACGAAAATTATTTCAAAAGAGAAAACGTGAAGGAAACATGAATTGTTTTGTTGAAGTCCAAATACTGCAGAAATATACATGTATCTCAGAATGCCAGACTGGCTTTCTGTTTGGGTTCCTTGTCATTTCACCCTTTTCATCTGACAGGCTGCCCAGGGAGCTGGTGGAAGCTCCAGCCCTGGAGTTGCTCAGAACTCACTGCACGGTTCCTGAGCACCCAGATGTAATGTTGAAGTTAGTTCCTCTCTGAGTGTAGTCCTTTCAGATGCAAATTATTCTGTGGCCCTTTATATATGGGGAAAGTAAACAAACAAAGTAAAATAGATTAATATTTTCATAAACTGTATTTTAAAAAATGCAGTGCATAGGTTGCTAATCTTATTAGTTCTGTTTGGCTTTTCCTTGGGCTGTTTGTGTCTGGGTGAAATCTGGGTGAGAACACACAGTGCTAGAATGAGTAGCCTGTTCTTGTCCCCTGCATTCTGCATTTGGGATGTAAAAGCCTTATTGTGGACTTGGATCTGTGAGCTTCTGCAGAACCCATAGGTGGCTTCCATACAGTATGAGGAGTCCTTACCATAAACCAGAAAATGAAGCACACAGGAAAGCTTTCAACTCTTTTTTTTTTCTTTTCTTCAGATGGTTTTAATAATTCTTCCTGCCTTATGTGACTTTTGGTTTTAATTATTATTTATCTTCCATGAAGTTCTGAGCCTGGAGACCAACCTGTTTACCAAAGGGTAGAGGTTCAAAAGGAATGAAATATCTAAGAGTGATTAGAAAAGGGAGGAGTTAGAGGGAGACAGTGTAAGTGGTTCATCTTCCTTCTACAGAAGAAAAAATAGTGGTATTAGCCCTTTAAAATAGCTATATGCTTTAAGGGAAAAGATCAAATGAAAAGCAGAGCTTGATTAAAGGTATGTAAGGCTATAAATACAGATAAACACAATTATAACCAGAAGATTAATCTTTGAGGTTTTACATTGAAACTTATACCCAAGAAAGGTACCTTACTGTATATAAACCAGACATAAGATAGGTAATAGGGAATGAATGTAAATAGCTGAATTTATATGAGAAATTACTCATTTCAGGAGGAAAATACCCTTTTTCTCTTTAATTGGAAATAATAATGTAAATTCTCATTTGGAATATGAAGAGAACTTGCTCAGTGGTGCTAATGATGTTATTGGACATTTTGGCTATATTTTGTGTCAAAATGTGTTGCTATAGAGGGTTTTTTAAATGCTTTTTCACTGGTAATTGGAGATGGACCCACCACAGAGAAAGACATGGTATGAAAGTGAGACACTAAAATAGAGAAATAGCTCCTAAGGAAAGCACAGGGGTGGAAACCCAGCAAATCATTTGGTTTTCAGAGTGGAGAGCCTTCCCTTCACCCCTCCTTCCACAATGACAGGACATCCAGAGGGATCCTGCCCCATGAAAGTGGAGAATTAAAAGTCAGAATATTCCTGGTCAGAGAGGCTTTCTTCAAGCATTCTTCCCTTTTGCTCCTAATTGGAGCCAACTGTCTTCCCAGCTTGTGGGGAGGTTCTTAGATTCTCCATGGAGTGGTCTGAAGTAAGTGTGGTGGAAAATCATGTAGATATGGAAAGTAAATTATGTCTGTTCCAGACATATTTCAAGGTGAAAAAGATCAAAAACTAGTTCCTTTGACAGAGTTTGATTTTGTACTATGAATGAAACCTTTATTTCAAGTATGTTTGAAATTTCACATTGTATGTCTTTTAAATTAGTTTTAAACAGAAATCATCACAGAATTCACCAGTCGTATATGACTAAGCAAACAATTCTGTTCCATAAAAGCAATGGTACATCAGATTCATGGGTACACTTTCCTGTTATATACCATTTGAAAGTTGTTTAACTGTCTGGGTATATATATGTTTTGAGACAGTTTTAAAGGCAGGAAATTGTATTTCAAGAAGTATTTAAATAAGAATGTTACCAGATATATAGAACTGCAGCCCTGTGTTGTTCCAGTGAGAGGGGTGGGTGCATTCCTGGGAGTTTCCCTTAAGAAAGCAGAGCTGTCTGACTCCATGGAGTGTGCTCAGGCTGGTGCTGGTGTGCAGACTGAGTGCCTGGTCCACTGCCAGCCCTCCTAGGAACTCCCCTCGGGCCAGACAGCTTCTTGCTTGTCCTTGGGGAAACAAGTTCCTCGACACTTTTGAAGTTTTTAAAACTTTCTATATTGTAAACTCTGAAATTTGGGTTTCGAAAACCAAACACCTTTTTCATGTTTATATTTCCGAGTAACTTTCCTGATTTCTGCCCCCATCTGTACATCCTGCTTTGAGGCAGGGGGTTGCAGAGGCTGGTCTGAAGCCATGATTTTGTTCCAGCCAAGCAGCGTGGGTTAGGCAAGGTCCCAGTTGTGACACTCTGTGTCATCCTCATGCCACAGCACACAGATTCCTGGAAGTTCGTCAGCAACACTCTGTGGCTTTGAAAGCAGAACATCACAGTGTTCTCAGACAGAAGAGTTTGTTGGTGATGAAACACAAGCATATTGGATGCCTGTGAACTGCAGATGGCTCTGATAATCCTCTTACATATTCTGTGCCACTTCCAGTTCCTCCCCACTTTTGTGTCCTTAAAGCCAGCCTTGCCAGACTCAGGCAGCCAGAAGCCACCTGTGATGTCCCCAGCAAACAAATTTGTGGGCATTGGTAAACAGAAAGGCTCTTGGATTAAGAGATCTCTCAGCCAGAGCTGCCCTTTCTGTTTGTTTTCTTACAAGAACTGCAGCAGTACTTATCTTGCACAATTCTACAATTTCTAGTGCAAGTTTCTGTGTTTAGTTACACAAATTATTTCTGGAATGTAGTAACAGAGCAGAAGAAGAAGCAGCAGCCAGAGATATCCTGGTTATGGCTGAAATGATGTTATAGACAGTACTTTTATATGTGCAAGATGCTGACAGGTTGTTTTAATTAGGTTTTTTGTCTGTTAATTTCTTCAGATAACTTCATAAGGAGTCAACACCAAAAGACAGCTCACATTATATTGCTTAGAGAATACATTTGGAGAGTTTCCAGTGATGTGCTGTGTTACAAATTATAACTTGCGGATTCACTGTTTATAAAATGGTTTTTTTCTCCCTACAATGAAATTCGAGGTAAAATAAAGGAAAAATTTTCTGAGTGGTCACCTTGAGAAGAGCAGAGGGAAAGCCATAAAGCCATCTCCAAAGATGGTGAGGTCTTGAGCTGTTTTTGTAAGGACCATCTCAAGTTCATTCATTAGCCTTTAAAAATTTGGTACCAAATTAAATTTCTCCAGTCTTTTTCTTAGTTCTTGTTCAGTTGTAGAGTGTCTGCAGCTTCTTGGGATTTGAATTGTGTTTTATATTATGCCTCACTTGGTAATATTTCATTTTTAACTTGGGCTAACTACTGCCCCTCCAACCTGAGTGCTCATCTCTCACAAAGCAGGGCTGGTATGTAGCAGTGTTGAGAGAAGACTTGGCCAACACAAACTTCTGTAAAAGACTGTAGCCAGTCTTACTTTTTCCTAAAAAGCAAACTGTATAAAGCAGGAAAAAGCCATCCTGCCCATACAGCCCAGTTCTGTTCCAATGTACTCTGAGGAATCCCTCTGGCGGTTCATTTTCTGTGGCCTTTTTGCCTCTCAGTAGAAATTGCATGAACTAACTGGAGATCATTAATTCCCAATCAGATTTAGGAACTACCACTAGTAACTTTTTTTTTAATAGTAAGGGCATAAAATATCTCAGGATTTTGTGTAGCATTTCATTTAACAGGAGATTTGGAGGTAACCAAGTCTCACCAGAGCTGGATCTAAATTCCTGTGGACAAAAAGCTACAGAGATACTTAAGAAGAAAATTGCTCTCCTCTACATTATGTTTTAGCCACAGGCAGCAACTGGACACTAATCAAGAAGGGTCAGTGACACAATCATCTTCAAAATCCAACACATCCATGTTCAGATTGTTTAGCCTGTTGAATTGAATTACTGGCTTTTCTCTGGCATGCCTGGAACAGATCAGTGCTACTGATTCTCATACCCTTTACCTGGGGGCAGCTTAGGTTGTTTCTAAAACAGGAGTTGAAGATAAGAGATAATAAATGGGTAAGTGGGCCCTTTTACTTGAACTGTCTGAAAAGGCTCCCAAAAAGAAAGTTCCAAAGCTGCTTTCCCCTTTCCTTAAAACCTGTTTATCTCATATGTGAGAACAGAAACTAAATGAATGGAAATTTGACAAGGAGTAGGAGAATGGAGGGATATGATACTGTTGAACTATGTGCCCAGATGATATTAGAGTTAGATTATTTTTTAATCACTCTTTTATAAAGTTCCTTTTTTCACTTCTGTTGCTGACAGTAAGTCTGGAAAGTATTTCACCATTCCTTCACCCAGTTCTCTGTTTATTTGAAGAATAACGTAATTCTTTGTCCAAAGCCAAGTGTACAGTGCTGCTCTCTGTACAGTCCTACAGTTTTTAGCAGGATATATCACTGAAAGAGAAACCTTCTACTTTCAAAAAGCATCATCTTAAGAAGATGAAGCTTACATGTATATTCCATTGACTTAACTTAAATAACTTTCCAGACAGAATTCATATAATCAAGGTCAAAATCAGGGAATTACAGTAAGTTTAAAAAAGCTTAGATCAATTTTGCCTAATTTGTTTTTACAGAAACTGAGGTTATATCCACTTTATTTTAAATTGCACTAAGCCATTCTTCATTTCACTAAGAATACCTAAGTGCATATCAGATAACTTGACTTAAGGACATTTTTTTTAAATTACAGTGAGTGCTAGTTTTATGTAGAGAAAAGCAAACCAGTTGCAGCTGAGGACCACAAAATATACATCTTAAGTTTTGTTGCTGCAGAAGAGGGTTGGTCACTACAGCTGTACTCTCATGGCAGTATCACCTTTTCTTACTCTTGTTACAAAATGCAGCTTCTGTTACTGGGTTTGTTCTCCAAGCAAAATAAGTTTTACTTGCAGAAGTGCCTTTTAGCCAAGACAACAGTCTGCATGAGAACAACACCAACATGGAAATGGTTCTTGTTCCCAAAGCAAAGCAGTTGATGGTTTAGAATAGGCCACAGTGTGAATTGGAAGTTTAATGATAGTTTAAATACCATTAACTATTTCACTGATTATTTTACCAGAGGCATACAGCTACCATGGGATAGTAGGTCCACCTTGAGTAGAAAAAATGATTCATCTCCCCCTCAGCACCAAACTGTTGATGTTTGAGTGTAACCACATAATTTGGTTTTACAGGGATTGATAGCAGTGTCTGATCCTTGGGTTTTGATTTACTAGTGTGGTTAGTGAAAAAGATTAAATGTGTTCAGAAATCCCCTTTAGTTGTAGTTCCCTTAGCTAATAGCTATTGATTTTGGCACAGCTTGTGAAGTGTTCCTGAAAAATACATATATTCCTCTTGTTTTGGAATTTACAGTAAATTTTGTCTCTGTCTTGGAGTTCTATAAAAACAAATCTTAAATACTCGAAATTTCATAGTTTATTCATAAAATAATCTTAAAATATGTGCCAGATAGGCAACAACATGTATTGTTGTGCATTGCATGCTAATTTTAGACAAAACCAAATTATTTGGAATCTTTTGTTATATGCAAAGGCTAAAAGCCACCTATTGCCCTTAATAAGCAGATCTGAAAGATGAGCCATAGAACCATTCTGTGTAAGCAGACAACTGTCATCAGTTAGCAATAATTCCACATTCCTGTGATGGTGATTTCCAGAATTATGAAGAAGAGCATCACAGTAATACAGATCTAG
Source organism: Notiomystis cincta (assembly GCA_013398075.1). Lineage (NCBI taxonomy): Eukaryota > Metazoa > Chordata > Aves > Passeriformes > Notiomystidae > Notiomystis > Notiomystis cincta. The sequence continues at coordinate 74,149 of VZRX01013824.1, forward strand.
TGTGCCTGCCAGAGTAATGGGATCACAGAGTGGCTGAGGGCTAGTAACTGAGTGGCATGATCAGTCCACAAAATCTTTTCACTAGTTGGTTTTCCCCAGTCTGTCATCTGTTCAAAACAGTGTTGTTTATAAACTCCCCTAAATAGCACTTTTATGAGCTAGTGGCTATCACTTGTTAAGTACTTAAAAAATTAGGGGTAGGTTAGAAGTACTTTAATACCAATTATTTCTTTGTGTAGTCTAGTTTTTCAGCCAAGTTTGGAGAGACTTTATCCTGGTTGTTTCTTAAAATTCTTGAAACTTGTGTAGGAAAGTCAGGGAGAGCTTCTGTAAAACTACCCAGTCATACTGAAAACTCCTTCAGCTGTTTGGGGAACTCTGCACTGTTCAGCTGCAAACGAGGGGGGGAAAGGGGAAAAAAAGACCAGTGGATGAAACTCTAACAGAGCAGCCACAGACCACTCACCTCTGGGGTGAGTTACTCATAAAACATTTTGATAACTGTGAGTTAAGACTAAAAGTTTTTTGGGTTTGTTTTTGATGAATAAACTATACAAATGGGAATCCTACCAGACATTAAATTTTCCAGGTAGTAGAAAGTGTTGTGCAGACTGTGAATGGAAGAGATGGATGTGCTTTTCCTACAGGATGGTTCTTCATTTTGAAGGTGGCTTTCATGCATCTGGAGTGGTTTCTCTCATTCGTGAAAGCAGTAAAATCTTAACAGAATTCTAAGTCTGTCCTCTTCAAATTTTGCTCTTGTACCACTGCTCTGATCATTGTATTAGCCTGTGACACTGTGGTAGCCTTAAGGCCCCAGCCTTTTGCAGTGCTGATGCAAGAGTAAATTCTTTCTGAGCATTGCTTGTTACTGCTGCTGAGAGTGCAGAAATTCCAGGCAGCTCTGGCTCCCTGGGTCATGTGCTCCAATGATGAGAAGATTGCCCACAGGTGAAGAAAAAATTGCAATTTGAGATCTTCAGAGCTTCCACACCAGGTGTGCATTGCTGAGTCAAGAGCAGGTATTGACAGGTCACTTCTTGTCTTGTCACTGACAGTCTTATTCCTCAGCAGAGTCAGGTTTGAAACCATTAACAGTCATTAACAGAGGCTTGCAAGCACACAAATGACTGTAACAATTCCATGAGATTTGAGTTCATAAAACTTGTTCTGAGAAATCTCAGCCAGTGCAATGTAACAGCAAAGCAGTGTGAGTAGGGATTGTTTATGGAGAGATGGCTATCCATGGTTTTTGAGCTTGAAAGAAGATAGGCTCATGTTACCAAGTGCTGTTTTGTCAGCAGCATGAGATAGAAGAAAGTAGGGAGGTGTGTCACTTCTTTTGGAAGAAGAAGGAAGGACAAAGTTGACTACAAATTGCATTGCTATAGCTAATCCCACTGCACTTAGAAGTTCTAAGAAATAAAGTAATTTTGATTAAAATAGGTAGTTTTGAAGAGGTATTCTGAGGAATTAAAAATTAAGAGAAAATATTTTAAAAAATATTGTCTGGATTGTAGTATAACTGCCATACATACAGAATAGACAGTGTCATATATAGCTCTTCAGCCTTACCTTTATTATTTTTTTTGAGGTATGTAATGCTATTTTTCTACCTGTCTGCTGTAAGATGCTACAAGGTTTGCCTAGAAATAAGATGGTGAAGTTGACCTGTATATTTTTTGAACTCAAGTTAGTTGCAATATAACACAGACTAACGATTACTTAGATTTGGTCTTTATAGAGTAACACACACACACACCTTATTTTATTTTTTCTGAGGCTGTTCTACCTCCACAAAACATTGCTAGGCAAAGGGAAACATCATTGCTGGAATGTGCTGAAAAGAATTTAATAAAGATGGAGCTGTGCAGCAAGTCTCTTCAGAGCTGATTGAAATGAATATTCACTCCAGGAGCTGAAAGTTGAACACATTTAACTCTTGCAGAGGGTCTCTGTCCTGTCCTTTTTCACAGGAAAAATATCCTTGGAAGAGGATATTTCACATCAAATTGAAAAAGAATATTGAATATTCTGTGAAGTGGGGGGTCCCATCATAGTTGCAAATATGCAAGTAGGTCTTTTAGTGCTGTTAGTTTCTGTTTGCCATCTGAGATGTTCAGAGGCTGAGCTCATAGCTCCATGAGCATTTTTCTGGCAACAAGGCTTGGTTTTAAGAATCATCCATCACTTCTCCTGCCTCTCCATTCTGCTCATGTGGCAACAGAATGGAGAATCAGAGAACTGACTTAGATTAAAGACAACCTTGTTTTATGCAGCTGCACAATGGAGTTAGTTGGAGTTGCTAGGGAAGCACATGAATGATCACCAAATTTCAGTATTAATTAATGATACAGATGTCAGCTTTCCACTCTGCAGTGCTTTTCAAACATAACTGTAACTGTGAAATCTGCATAGACACCGAAGAGGGAATTTACAATGGCAAGCTTTAACCCAGGGACACAAGCTTCTTCAAGTCATCTCTAAAGTCCATGAAGAAAGGCAGGACTTCTCCATGTTCTAGGGTTTAATTTGACCTCAGTCTTATTTCATGAAGTGGGGTGCAGAGCAAAGAAGTTGCTTTTATCTTGTAAATGGGGAAACTGTCACAGTCCATTGGTTTCTTTTAGCACTCCAGAGTGTAGAGCTGGCATCTGTATCAAAAGACAACATTTATTAATTCTGCAAAGTTATGGGAAGCTCACTGCCAGTTACAGTGGGACCACTAAGACTCTTTTGTTTTCCATCACAAAAGCTGATCCTAGGAACTGGACATATGTGCAGGTTTATCTATTTTGTAAGGTTCAGTGGCTGTGGATTGTTGGCATTTTATGTCAGCCATATTTCCCTTCTGATAGCTGTGAGTGTGGATAAAAATTGGGAGAATTTACAGAATCACAGAATTGTGAGAGTTTGGAAGGGACCTCTGGATATCATCCAGTCCAGTCCCCCTGCCAAGGCAGGGTCCCCGAGAGTAGGTCACACAGGAATGCATCCAGGTGGGGTTTGAGTGTCTTCAGAGAGGGAGAATCCATGACCTCCCTGGGCAGCTTTAAGAGATTTAAAATCTGTAGTCAGAGCTTAGGAGCTGCTCTTCAGTTCTTTTTACTGAGTGGTAAAGTATTTGTTAAGAAGAAGCACTGAGAGACCTCCTGCAATGAATGGGTTGCTGATTTAATTTGCTAAGTATTTTGCCTAGAATTCACTGAACTGCCTTATTAGGTGGAGTATAAAAATGTTAGTGAGACAAATATTTTTTACATATTTTGGTGGCAGACATCTTCTGCACAGACTAATGTTGCATGTTTTCAGTGAACTCACAATAGTTTGCCTTTCAGCATAGACTGCAGAGACATTGGTTCCCACATTCCCCTTATTTCCCCTTGTCTTGGAGTCTGCTGTCAATATACAGCAAAGCTTTATTTTTCCCCAAGAATGTTACTTAAAAAAAAAAAAAGAAGAAGAAGAGAAGCAGCTATGTGAAGTCCTGCCTTTGGGTGAATTTCTGAACTGCCTGTTCCAGGAGATAGCATTTCCTTTGTTCCAAGTGCATAAACTCAGGCCTTTGCTGAGGAAGGGCAAAAGCGCTGCCATCAAAGAAGACTCTCACATGGATTTATGTCACTTATCAATGAGCAGTTACCCAGTGATGCTCACAAGTAGTTCATAATTCTCTCTGAGTAGACAGCATTTTTGTGGGATCATATTCTTCATCTGACAAAATGCCTATAACATTTTGCCAAAGGCAGTGTTTGTCAAGGCTTAGCTTTCCTAGTGCCAAGGACTCTTCAAAAGCAGTCCAAAAGCCAAATACTAGTGGGCATAAAAAGCCTACTGTGGCAATAGAAAAGGCTTTAAAAACTTTAGTATTTATTCACTCAAGTGTTTCAGTGTGGAAAATTCTGTCTTTAAGCTTCATTAACTTCATAAGACTGCAAACTAAGAGTCCAGTGTTTTATGCAGTTTTGTGCATTTAAATTTTAAGACAATGAGCATTAAGGTTGAAATGCAGATTACAAGCAAGCAAGAAAAAAAAAGGATTTTCACCCCAGAACAAAGTGCTGTGAGACCTGTAGCTCTGCAGCACTCCAGCATAACCCTAGATTGAAGTTTTAAGTGAACCATTCATAGAAAAATGCAAAATCCTTTGAGCAATGCACAAGAGGATGAGTTGTTCTATAAAAAGAAAGAGTAATAACTACAAGCTGCAAGATGAGGATGTCTCTGCCATGCTGCATTACCTAAAAGCTTTCAGCACTGTCCATCTGTCTAGGATGGATGCAGTGATAAAACTTCTTAGTCTTTGCTGAGAATTTTTCAAGATCCCACACTTTTGCTACTCCACAGAGTTTGATATATTGAAATATCTGTTCATGCAGGGTGAGATCTGAGTAACAAAATGTGGCATGGCAGAAAGGCTGGAACTAGGGGATGTTTAAGGTCCCTTCTGACCCAAACCATTATCTCTAAGTACTGAAGCCCAGGATTCTAGCAAATGTGACTTGACTTTCCTGTGCACACCAGCCATCAAACATTGACTAAGTATATAAACATATATGGTGCTTGCAGCAGTTCTGTCATGCACAAAAGATACAAGTCCAAATGTTAAAACAGAATATGCTGTTTAAATGGGAAACAAAGAAGCTTTGTGATTCCTCACAGTATGAACACTAGCTCTTCTTCACAGTTGTTCCATAAAATCCCCACAATTTTATATGCTACTCTTGAAATAACACAAACTGAATTCCAGAGTTGCTTTCACCTGTGCACTCATAAGTGAATGACTTCACTTTGATGCTATTGCTTGGTAAATTCTAGAACTGCAACATTGGACTAAGCAAGTGTTGGATTTCTGTGTGGCATCTCTGTAGCCATCTAAACCCTCAGTCTTTAAAGTAAGCTGTCTGCTTCCATTGCTCTCTGCTTTTCATTTCCATTAATGAGCTAAATTACAAATAACATTTACCACCTTTGGAAATTTAACTTGGTTGGTGTAGAGGTTTGCAGGTTTCCCTCTATGCCAGAATTTTTCACTCAACTTCACAACAAATCTGGCCCTGTATTCCTTTAGATGCCTATAAAACCTGTGTTTATACCTCTGCTGTTGAGTCCTGGTGAGTTCCCCAACCTGCTCTGACTCATAGGAGAGAAGCAGTGAGGAGCATTGTGCTCCCACAGGCTGCAGCTGGGCATGTCCTGGGCACCTCAGGGACCACTGGCTGCACTGGGGCTGTGGGGGAGTGACTGGGCAGAGCCCAGGATGTGCAGTTTGTCTGCAGAACACGTGAGGGATATGCAAACTCAGCACTCTAAAATCCATGAGCTGGTCTGAGCTGTGTCCTTTGAGGGAGAATGTGGTTCCTGCAGCCAGTGGATGTGTGGCAGGCAGGGAGAGAGATGTGCTTGAATAGGAAATCACAGAGGATTGCAAACAAAATCTGCTGCTGTCTGAATGTTTTCCACATTTGTCATCCAAGGAGAGGGAATTGCAGAACTTTTAAGATTCAAATTAGGATTTTTTTTTTAATCATCAGTTTTAACTGTTTTAGTAGTGTTGCAGTGGACTGTGCTGTTAACTAAAACTTGCCACCTTATGCATGGATTATTCAGTTTTTACAAGTGGAGATAAATTAGTGCCCATGTTTAGAGCTCTGTGGCATTCAGTTCAAGATGCTTTTTGTTTTGCTTAGGAAAGTAGGAGTGACCAAGTAGTCCTGATGTCTGTAAATTTTTAAAGGTCTTAGTAAATTCCTTTAGTTTGTTCTGTCTTGTTTGTGTAATCCAGAAAATACTCTACTTGTCAAAAAAACTTTACCAGAGTAAGGAAATAAAACTAGACCAGGCTGCCACTGCAATCCTAAAGCAAAGCCACTGTAGTGCACATGCATTTCTTAAAACATTTTTTTTTCCCCACAGACCTAAAGATTTTCGAAGGAAGTAATAGCAATAAGAGAAGAAGTACCATCAGGAGTGTCTCTCCTCCTCCAAAGAAAATTCTTCTAACGTGGAAGCATCTGTGGATCTCAGTCAACCCTTCTATACTGGATGTTTCTGACAGCTGCTAGCAAACTTGACTTGGCAAGATTATAGAAATTACTGGATTTGAAGCAGCTAAGAATAGGTATTATCTTGTTAATACCATCTGTACTCTGCATTGTATGATCTGGTATTTGTTAATGACATTTGGTTTGATACTGTTATTAAAGAATTGATACCTTTGTAATGAATATTTGCATTTCATAGAAACAATACATTGATTGCTGCTATGAAGTAACTCACTCTAAAAGTTGCAAAATTTGAATTCCATGCAGGAGGAGCAGAGAATAATTGTGGACACCAGCCACAATTTTTCATCCTTGAGCTTTGGCCATATTTTGATACATTGTGCTCACAATGAACAAAATGACAACTACTATTTTTTTAATAATCTTATTTTTTTCGGACTCATCGGCATCTAAATCTTGGGTGTGCTGAGTGACAACTCAAGAGTGACTCTACTTTTTAGCTGCTGAAAGTCATTAAATGTATTCCCAGTGGTATTTTATTCTTGATGTGGAGAGGTTACGAGATTGTCTTTGGGAGATTTGGTATCCCTGTGGCTCTGTCTGCCTTGGAAAGAAGCCAGGCACAGCACTGCTCCAGCTCCCATGGCTTTGGAAGATGGCACAGTCTGGGCTCCAGTGCTTGTTAGCAACCAGAACTCCTGTGTGGGGCAGGGCAGTGCATTTTCTGAAGTGACTCTTCCTCACTAGGAGGAGGTCTGCTGACAATCCAGTGTAGAACAGATTTTGTTAAAGAGCTCGTTGAAATAACAGGCAGTAAAGGCAGATCACGGAGATAATTTTCCTTTTTTTCACCCTTCAGTCTAAATCTGATTTTCATTCAAGTTACAGGAACATGCCTTACTTATTTAAGGTGCATATTACAGAACAAAGCAGCAGCATTTTTGTTATGGAAGTCAAATGAGGAAACCAAACTTAAGTGTTGAATGATGCAAAAAAAGTCTTAAAAATTACTTCATTTTTGCAAGCTACTTCCCTGAAATTCCTTCCTGTTTTCCTGCACTGAAAACCCTCAAGCCAAATCTGTTCTGTAAATAAGTGAAGCACATGTTGTTTTCTGTGGTTTAGGTAATGCTGATATATTATTTGCCAAATTTTACAGTGTTTGGTGAGGAGAATTTGAGTGTTTCATACAAACATCACATTGGAAGAAAACCAGTTGTTTATTTATAGCCATATTTCATTACATGAAATAATGGTTTGGTTTTGGGCCTTTCTTTTGACATTCAGATGGGCTTATCCCAGGAAACATTCCTACCTAGTGAGTGTGCAGCCTTAATTTCCCAGTCAGTAACTACATTTCATTAACTAGGGAATTTATTTTTAAAAGCCCTAGGTTGCAGTAAACGCTCTTTTCTGTGTAAGGACACAGTACACAGTTTATTGGTAAGGTCTGTGTGGCATCAGCTGTTCATCATGTGCTGAATACTTCAGTCAGCAACTTCAGTTTCTTAGTGGTCTGGAAAAAATACAAGACACTCTTGATTATTCAGAGACTGGATTTTGGAGAAAATCTTGACTGACTGTCTTACTTTTTTTGGTACACATACAATTCCTGGATAGTATTTTTATAACTGGCTGGAGCCCACTAGTTAGTTACTTTTTATTACCAAGATGTGTCCAGCAAGTAACTATTATGACCAATGATGCCAGAAGCATTCTGGTCAGCATGGTGCCAGTAAATGGCACAGTAAATATAAAGTTAAATTAACTATTGCAAATGAGGCTTGTGCTTTAGTATATACATTTTTATAAAATTGGAATGAGTATGGCCACTTTATTATCCCCAGATCATTTGTTTAATTCACTACATGTGCATCCCTATGGCAGTGGCAGCTGGTTGTGCTGCTTCCAGCTGCTCCCCAGCCCAGGAGAGTGGTGTGGGAGCTGCTGGAGTGGCTCAGCACAGGTGACACCGACTGCACACCACAAGCACCCTCAGGGATTTGGCCAGGCTGTTACATGGAGTAAATAACAACAATTGCCTTATTTTGATCAGTTTGACCGTGCTGTGGCCCCACATCCCTGGTTTTGCCCTGTCACTCTCTGTGGTCCCACAGGAACTTGAGATTTGGATATAGTGTTGCAGGACAGCCAGTCAGGACTAATATATTGTGCACTGTTAGCAGGAGACTCAACATGGGCAGAATTGCTTGAAAGCTGATTTTTTTCCCATCAGTGGCCTTCTCAGTCACTTCCACAGGACCTGCAGGTCAGCATGTCTCAGGCAGAACTCTGAGCTGTGCCAGTGCATGGATGGGAGTGGGCCAGCCAGGGAGGGCAGAGGGAGTCTGCAAGTGGGGTAAATTAACACAGCTTTTCACAGCCAGTGCCAGCAGGGAAATTACCCCTGTGACCCAGGCATTACTGTATTTAGTTTTACTAATTCCTCTGAGTGCCAGCTGCATGTGCCAGGCTCTGGTACCTGCTTGTGTGTGAGAGCCATGCTCAAGTGGGACCTCAGTGTTCTGTCAAGTGGGGTTAAGCCTCTAAAAAATGAAGTCCACAAACTACATTATACTTTCCTACTTCTATTTTAAATGCAAGTGCAAGTAACGAAATGACATTCAACTCACATTCCATCAACTTTTACCACCTTTCATCAAGAAAATGGTTTCACCCTCAAGGGTGAAAGAAGTAATGGGGAAACAGAAAGAACCTAGAAAGGTATCCAGGCCCAGCCAGAGCCTGCTAGTCACGTGGGTGCTACTAATGAGGCTGAATTCTAGGCAAGATAACTGGAGATTACACAGTAAAAATACCTATTCATCTTCTTCCTGGTGAGCTAAGGGAGCTGCTGGCAGTGGCCAGAGGCCAAACCTGACAGGCTTTTCTTTACTGTAGGGTATGGCTGGACCCCCTCCCAGTCAGGGATGAGCAGGAAGATGGTCCTGGGAAGTACAGGACAGCCTCTCCATGTCTGTATAGGGCCAAAGAAAAAGTGTTCCAAACCTATGTTTTCAACTTAAATGGCAATTTTTGAGCTATGTCTTGCTCAGTCTGCAGTGCTGTTCAAAGCTGTTTATTGAGTCACTGTGTAACTTACCTTGTGTGTAGATAATTAATTGCTCTGTGCTCAAGTGTTCGGGTTGGCGTTTTGCCTTCCTCTCCTCCTTGGCTGACCCAAGTTGCCAACCCAACTACACCTGCCAGTCTTTTGACTTGGGCATGTCAACATGAAATCTCACATCTGCCTCAGTTGTTAACAACCTCAGTTACTCTCTACATTTGTCCATATATAATTTAAAAAACAAGGCTAAATAATGTTTATACCAAATAATGTTTATACTACATCCTTTAAAATAAAACCGTTGCCCAAAAGTGTTTAAAACAAGAAATGTATTTCCTCCTCATTACATTCTGGCCCCTGAAGATCTAATGCAATTGTTTTGACTTAAAAACCAAATGAATACAGAATTACCATACAAAAGCTTGCCACTTTTATTTGCATACAAAACAGAAATGAAAGAGGTTCACAATAAATTATCAGTGTGCTCCCACGGAACATTCTTGTGTATTTGTTTCAGGTGAGTTAAGAAAACAATGGTCTGTTAATGTAAGAAATCTGCAAAAGGATAATAAGCTGGATGCAAGGACACCTGATGCATTGTTCTCCAGTGGATTTAGTCAGGTTACTCTGCTAGTAAAGCAACTCATCCAAAACAAAAAATAATCAACTGGGAAAAAATGTATAACAAAACATTAACTTTTGTGAATGTTCTAGGTACACCACCCAGCCAGATGCATTTTTTAGGTACAGTTTGAACGGAACAGTACTCCACAGAAAGATCTACAAGTGACCTTTCAGCATCAGCTAGCACCAACCCACTAACATACTAAACTTCTGGCATGCAAGATAATTACCATTATTTGCTGTGTCAACTGGCCATGTACACTTTTTTCTCCTGTAACATAAGAGCCTGTAAACATCTTCAGTGACAGTGAGGCACAGATGTGCATGAAATGTTTCCCTTTTCCAGGCAGTTCACTGAGAGGGGCTTTTTCCGTTCGCCTTTGTGCGTGCTGGAGTCTTGGTGCTCCTTTTGGCTATCCTTGCGAAGCGACTGATTCCCGGGGATCTCAGCTCAACTGCTTCCATCTCTTCTTGGACAGGAGTAAACTCTGGTTGAGCAAGATGAGGTGATGGATAGGACTGGGAGTATGGGGGTGGTAAGGGGTAGGACCCGTGAACTACGTACGGCTGTTGCTCACCATCATAAAGGTCCTCAGGGTCATAGATTTGGTAGGAGTTATGTGGCAACTGCACTACTGGGATGTCTTGATCGGTTGGCTCACCGTATCCACCTTAACCCACCACCACCAAGAGTATTCATACGGTTAACACAGGAGAAGGGGAGTAGAAAATTAAAGCATTCATTAGGAAATTGACATTTTATATAGAGATATATTTCTATATCGTGTGTGAGTATATATATATAATCTTTAAATACACATCTTTTATTCACATAAAGGAACAATGAAAACATTTAACAAAATTAATAAGCTGGAACAATTGGAAACCCACCAACAGACAGCCAAGTTAGTTGGAAACCACCACCACAATTTGTCAAATGTCCAGTTGTAATACTGTGCTCATTACACACTCTGCCTGCTATAGCTTATTCCAATTATGGGCTAGAATACATGATTAGCAGGCAAAAATGGGTCAGGCAATAATTTTTAGCAGTGCTAGGAAGCCAAGTGCATGTACAGCAGCTGTAAGTTCATTAGTGGTAGTTCATTATCGTTGCTGGAAAGCACAGAGCAGTTCAGCATCCATCTCTGACCTTCAGCCCAATGAGACCTGAACCAGAATGAGCCTTTCACCTTCTGGACTGGTAGCCATTGTAAGGGATTGGGCCTTAAAACAGGAAATGAACAACGGGGAGGGGAAGTGAGGAGAAGAGGATAGGAAGAGACGACAACAAAAACATTCAGGTAAGTAAAACATACAAATAGCTCAGGGGCAGATTAAACTGTAAACATCAAACTAATATGCCTTATGTGTAACATTCGTAGAGACTAGAGCTTTGCTAATAAATTTTGGGTTTAGGTTGGGTGATATCATTTTTGGTAATTGTGTTAACTTCTTCCCTTGGCCTCTCCGTGCTATAACGAGGTGGGAAAGTAGGATAGAGAGCAGATACAGAAAGACTCATTTTCTCCAGATGGCTTCACTGGTTAATGACGGACACGTGCATCCCTGTGCCAGGTTACACTACTGCGGGTTTAGTAAGGGTCATGCTCTCATGCCACTCAGAGGCACAAGGAAGGGGAGGCTCAGCAACACGTTTGAGAAACTACAAATGCAAAAACTCTGCTGTCACAAACATGAGTTGGTAGGGCTTCAACACAGACCATTGAGATGGATCAGGCTCATACGACTACACAAACACGTACAGGACAAAACCCACTGGGCGGGGTCAGTTTTACAGGCTGGGATCAGACGCGGTCAGTTTCCTCTGTGAATCAAAGGTGCTGGGTCACCTTCTCCTCGAGCTGCAGTCCCACAAAGTACAGCCACACTGGACACGCAGGGTTTTAGGGAGCCACACATTGGTGTGCAAGGTTCACCGGTAGCCTCCATCTCACTTGGGCTGTTAGGAAATGCCACCCTCACCTCTGCATGGCAGCTGCCCCGCCTCCTGCCTACTCACCTCCCATGCCGTACCCAGCGCAGGAGGACGGGTCACAGTACCCTGGAGGGCCAGCGGGGCCCGGGGAGCCCGGGGAGCCCGTGTGACCGGCAGGACCTCGCGGGCCCGGAGATCCTGGTGGGCCCGGGCTGCCAGTTCGGCTTTCTCCTGGAGGGCCTGCAGAGGACAGGGAGATGAAACATCTGTGTAGTGTCTTCCATCAAAGCGGGGATTTGAGGCCATCTTTCCTGGCCTGGAAAACATGGCACTACGTGTGCTAGAAACACTTCCAGAAGACAGCCTGAGGGGAGGAGCCAGGCATCCTGGCTCTGACTCCCCTCGGCAAGCTGAGGGAAAGACTTCAGCCTCTGGCAAGGAAGACAGAGCAGCAGCCTGAGAGGAGACCCACTCCCAGTGAGCCTCCTCTCTGGCTGCTGCTTCGTTTTCCTTGCCAGAGACAGCTTCTAGCCAGAACTGGAGCAAATGTTTCACCAAACGTCAGACTTCGGGAAAGGGATTTTCATGGGGAAAGGACAGCCCTGGATGCCCGCACAGCTCTTGATTCCTCCCACTCCCTTCCAATACAGTTTCTGGGCAATGCTGTGACTTGATACCAGTGCCTAATGGCCAGGATATCCTAATGAAGTCAATGCAATTTTAGTCCTCTTTCAACAGGACCTGGTTATCACCCTCTCTGCTTTTTCAGGACCTAAATATAAATCCATGTGATAAAATGTGCTTAATTACTGTATGTTTCTCTGTCAACTCACATTTAGGTATGAGTCAATGAGAAAACAAATGTAATTAGTCCAGATAATCTTTTTTCCCTTCCAGAACCCATATCTGAAAAAAAAAAAGTACTTAAAACATTTTAAAAAGGTCAGCTTGAAAAAGCAGTTTATCATAGGGAAAATGAAAATACTTGTGTGATGGATGACACCATCCCAGCATGATATTACATAGTAAGAACATTATGACAGCTAAGGTGCCTGAACTGCTACTTTTCTGCTACTCTACTTAAGGAGAAAGAGCTGCTGTAAACCTCTTCATGTGTGGGTCACAGTGGTCTAATCCAGATGCCTCAAGTCTAAGTTTACCTGTGGATCCTGGTGGGCCTCGGGGTCCTTGTGTTCCAACACCTGGATTGCCTTTTTCTCCTTTCTCACCTGGTAAACCTAAAGAAATAGTATTCGGTCACATTGTGATCAAAAGTGTGAGCAGTGTTTATTATTTAACCAGGATTATTGTTCCATGTTATTTTTCATCTAGAAACAGATGGCACAGAAGGAAGGAGGTGAAAATTAAAAATTATTTGGTTCTTTTTCCATCCCTCCCCTGACAGCCTCTGAAGGAAAATGACATTCTTGGGATCTTAAACATTGCTGCTGCCATGGTGGTTTCATCAAGATGGTGTGCAGAGTTTCCATGCTGCACTTCCTGCAGAAAACTGCCTCTGGACTACACCAAGGTGCAACTATTGTAAGTCAGAAGAGTCTTCCAAGCCTCCTAGCTATTTATAAATTACTGTGTGGCCCAGAAAAGTCAAATTTTTAGTGCCACAGCAAATTTTCCTTCAAACATTCACCCACCAAAGAGGGGTTCAGTACAAGATGGTTCTACACATACATGGACAGAGTTGTTACTGGTTATGGCAGAGCCTTGCTAACACATGAGGAAGGAGTTTCATCACAGTCAAAATCTGACCCCCAAATAAAGCCCAAATTGAGTGTTTCCCAGCCTTGGAACTCTGATATTCCAACATGCACAGCCAGTGAGTTGTGTTCCTGCACTCACTCGTGGGACTAAATTTCTCTCCCTGTGTCTGAACCATGGAGATCACAAATCTAATAATTCAGAGAAAGCACTGCTTACTTCCAGCTTTCCATCTCCTTCTGCACTATCCCTATGGCATCCTATAAACTCACTTTCTATATGCAGCCATCACAATAAGCAGTGCTGAACTATAGTAGGTGTCAAAACTATAAATTCCAGACCCTGAGTTTCCACTGGTGACTTGGAAATTCTCATAAAGTCTCTGTTTGATTTGGATGGTTCAAAGACACCAAATCCAGGCTGGTTTGTGGGACTTCCCCCCCATTTTCCAGACCTCCCTCCTAGCACTGGTAATTGCTCTCCTGGCTTCACAGCTTCCCCAGTTCCAGAGTCAAAGCCTATACATGGCACCTTCATCAACACACAGCAGAAAGAAAACAGCTGCTGCCCTGGATGGGGCAGTATCCCCAGCTCCCACTGACTGGGCTCCTTCCTTCCCCTCTGCTCAGGAAACTGCTGCCTCGTAGGGCAAAACAGCTGGAGAACACCTCATTTTTGCAAGGAATCACAAGAATATGCTGAGTTGGAAGACACCACAAGGACCATTGAGTCTGACTCCCAGCCCTGCACAGGACCATCCCCAAGAGTCACATCTTGTGCCTGAGAGCAGTGTCTGAACTCTTCTTGAGCTCTGTCAGGCTGGTGCTGTGACCACTGCCCTGGGGAGCTGTTCCAGTGCCCAAACACTGGAAGAAGAACCTTTTACTGATATTCAACCTAAACCTCCTCTGACACAACCTCAGGCCATTCCCTCAGGTCCTGTCACTGCTGACCACAGAGAAGAGATCAGTGCCTGGCCCTCCTCTTCCTCTCACAAGGAAGTTGTTACTTCAGTGAGGTCTCTCCTCAGCCTCCTGGCTGAACAAACCAAGTGACCTCAGCCCCTTCCCACAGGGTTTCCTCTCAGGGACTCATAGAAGATCTTTCTTACTTTCTTAAGCTAATTTCTAATGGAAGCAAATAAGAAAACAAAAAGTCTAAGCGTGGAAAAAATTGTAATTAAAACCTGTCAGTAGCAAAGAATTGCTCACATCAAGCTTATCAAATATGAGTCTGCTGAACTGATGTGAATTCAGTATCTGTTGAGGAGTTCTGGATCTTCCACAGAAACAAGAGGCTTCCAGGACAACGTATTGTCTGACTCAACCACATGGAAAACTCAGGCTACACCACTGCAACCAGTAAATCCACATTGAGCACATAATTTTTAACCAAAGTGTGATGACCTCTTTATCTTGCCTTTACAAGATTTTTTGCCACTCTCCTGGCTTAGTTAAAGCATTGCCTGTTTCCCTTTCTTGACTTTCATTTCCTTCAATTGCATAATTTTGACGGGAGGGTGGTGGTGCTTTTTTCCAGAGGCCTGAAATTTGCTTAGCCCTGGCTTGCTTCAAACATACACAGAAACTCATCTACTGCAATTCTCTGCCTGTGCTGCAGGCCTTGTAACAAGGTAAATGTACCCAAATTATCTCTCACCACACAGGACATGCAAGGAAAGGGTCGCCCTTTGCAAAAGGCAAAGTCTGTTTGTGTGAAATGCTTTTTTCCTAAGAGGATTGACCCACTACAACCACCTGCAATCTACACAGATGTTTAGTACAAGGACCATTGCTTTTCCTGCTGCATGGTAACATTACTTGGTGACTTCAAAGACAACAGCCACGATGTTTTGAAGTCATGGCCATCCACACACTCCATTTTAATTATTAACACACAAAACTACACACCCGTGTGTGACGTTCACAGGATAAAATGTCAGTAAAAAATGCTAAACATGGAACAAATCTACTCAGGCTAAGTAGAAAACATTTGTTCTAGAATAAATGATGAATCTCTTGTGCAGTGCAAACCTTCTTTGGAAGCAAACACTGAAGGCCAAGATAAAAGTCTGCATCAGGTTTCTTTTAGTCTGATTTCCAGTAAAGTTTATTCAAGTTAAAGAGAACATAAACACTGATGCAAAAATATCCTACTCCTAAGGCAAAATACTCATGAGTTAAAGCCATGGACTTAAGAAATTCACAGACCTCTTGGTTTGCTCCTAATAAATGGCAGAATATTCAAAATTCACCCAAGTCATCTTTGGTGCCAGCAGAGCATGGCTTACAGAAAGCCAACCAGACAAGCAGGTTACTGCACTGCAGGTCACTGCAATGGTTAATTGCCCTCAGAATGAAAGCCTGTATCAAAACTTGCCATTTGAGTTGAGTGCCTTCACATCCCAGGAACTGCTTTCATATTTGTGCTGTGGACATGCTTCAGCAATACCATCAAACTGTTTCTCCCCTTCATGCCAACCATGAGTTTATGTCTTGTCCCCATCCAAAATAGTCAATGTCTTCAGTTCAGCCCCATGGAGATCACAAGCGACTGAAATCAATAATTTCCAACCCTTCATTAAAGATAATTCTGATAGCATCAATTATTGAAAACAAAACCGAGCTCGTGAACACATTCTCTTGCAAAGAAAATTAAATTTCTGTGGTTTCTGCACAAATCTCAAGTGTTCTTTATCTAATTTTGTCCTGTGGGGAGAACTACAAACTGCACTTGAGAAAAATTAAACTACTACCAATAATGTCCTCTTTTCAAGATGTTCAGCTGTGAGCACAGGGTATAATAACACACGGTTGTGATTTTTTTTTTAATCCAGATGAAGCTAATACTGGAAATAAAAATATTTAATTAACTCAACTGGCAAAAGTTCCATTTAATTCTACTGGAATTTTGCCATCACAGCTGTAAACGTGGCTTTTGATAACACATGTTTAACTGGCTCTTTCATATGAAGCCAGGAAGCAAATAAGGATGAAGCTGTGCTTGAGAACAGTAACTTTCCCCGTGACAGCTTAGGTATTTATTGTACTTTAGTCATAGTGGGATGGGCTGAGTAGCTGTAAGTTTTATGCACCACTTCAAGCCACATAAGAGCTGAAGTCCATCCAGTAGTAGAAGAACTGCACTTTCACAGCATAGGAAAGCCAGCAGTGCCTCAGAACAGTTTTTACTATTGCTTTTCCATTTTTCCTCAAAGTTGAGAAAACTACCCATATGTTATAAAAATAACTGAAAACCAAAAAGAAGAAAAAAACCAAATTGACTCTTTTGGGTTTTATATTGTTTTGCAGAGGTTCAACTACTTCCTGGGCACTCAGAAGCCAGACACTAATTGTTTAAGTCCCAGCTCATAAACAAACAAAAAAAAAAAAGTATGTCCAAACTAGCTGAAAAAAAACCCAGAAACCAGCAAACTATTTAAAATTAAAATAGAGATGAGTGCTGTGAATAATCAGTGTTTGGGTTTTTTCCAAACTCCTATACTTATGCAAATATGCAAAGAGCAAAATTCTAGTGATTTATCTGGGATTATGTCCTGTAGGGGCCTGGCAATACAACGTGGCCTCTCAGCTGGCAACAGCCACTGAGAACTGGATCTCTCAAGAGAATGACTTGTCCTTTCTCACTGAGGTGGTCCTTCTTGGAAGGACCAGCTCAGTGTGTTACTACTGAGAGGAATTCCACCCAGGAATGGGACATCATGGACCTAGAAGTTCAAGTGGAGGTTTCTAAGAGAACCCCAAACACTCCCTCAATCCTTGTCTCTTTCCAAAACCTCTGATTAACGCTTGGCAGAGTGACAAGGCAAACAAGGGAAAAGGAGCTATTGGCCAGGCAAGTCAGCAGGGCAGTGCACTGATGTCTCAGTGCTGACATTTTCCAGTAAAGCTCTTTGGTGCACCATTTCTAGCCAGTGCTACACGCTCCTTTCTGAAGTGCCCCCTTATTTCAGGCAGGGATTGAACCGGTGGTAGGCAAGAGAGAGGAGCTGAAAGAAACATCTGGCCTCCCCCCACTCTACCAGCACCTTGCCACTCAGCTCAGAGCCAGTGACAGGCTCTTGCAGCAAACCCAACAGTGTGAGAGGGGAAAAAAGCAACACTACTAAATAAGCAAACAGGTGTTTTTCCTTCTAATGACTATTACTTCTTAGCACACTCTGTTGCAGGGCAATTTCTGAACTCAGAGGTGGAGCCTGATTTTCAGAGTTTGCTAATCTGGCACTGGGCTTGAACAATAAATTGGCTTCATACACAACCAAAATGCTGATGAAATTAGTGAAAAGAAACACATTGTTCATGAAGAGTTCCAGGTGGCTGGCTGGAGATCTTCAGGACAGGACTATACATTGTGTTTGCTGAACAAGTTAAATGCAAACAATGCTTCAGAACATAGCAAGGCATGGAGTCTGACTCCATTTAGCCTCCTCTCTGTAGTCATTGGAAACATAAAACCCTTCCTTCCATCCAAAAGCTGAGCAACTTTAGTCTGCTACTTCCCTGTATGATATGTTGTTAGGAATTGGGAATTCACAAAAAACTTCCAATCATTCTCCACAAGCATGAAGCTGGTTAAATAATTTTTAATTTCCATTTTTGCATTTTGGAGTTAGCTTGGAGCAATTCCTTAGAAATGGATTCAGAAATATCCCAAGGGTCTGTATCAAAAGGTGTCTTCCTGCTCAATAAAGTGCTACTGCATCAAACATGTATCAGTCTAAAAATTCAGTTGCTTCTGAAGAAATTAAATCCTCAAGGAGCAATAAATTATTATATACTTTTGACAGTTTCTGAAGGAGCTCGTTCCTCTTTCTTCCAGATTCTGTTCAAGGCTCCAGTTACATGAATGTCCTAAAATCCATTTTCACTCCAAATAAACCAGTCAATTATTTTGTCTTAAAGTTTACACATGGATTCTTGATTCCTGAAACAACCTCGTTTTAAGCTGCAAATACTGTAAAACACTCCCAACATTTGGTATCACATTTTATGAAAATCTTCAGAGAGCTCTGGCTGACTGCAGTTCTGAAGGATGCTTGATTAGAGCTTTCCCTCTACCAAGTATAAAACTCCCCACAAGCACTACCTGCCAAAATCAGTCCCTTCTAACATCAGTTATCCATATAGAGAGGAAAAGGGTAACAGAGAGTGAAGGGGCACTATTCTTTTTAATGTGTTTTTACCCTTTCTGTTCTGCTGCTTCCCAGACTGCAGTGTGCTGCCCCAGACTGTGTTTCATTTAAATTACTGTATCTAATCAATCACTCTGGGATTCCACAATGTGTCTGGACCTCAGCACAGCAAATACAATGCAAAGCACATGCTAAATGTTGGACATGTTCCTTTTTTGTAGCCTGGCATTTTGGTTGCCCCATTCCCAAAGTCCTAGCTTGAACAACCTCTTCCCAAGAAGCCATTTAAAATATTCTCATATTAGTGTGGAATCAAGTATCCTGAAATCTGCATTCAGTGTCTCCAGATCACCCTTTTTAATGTCATTTCTTCAACTGCTGTCTCTTCCAGTCTTGTTTTCTACTTGTCTCACGCTCCCTCATTCCTCCTTCTTTCTGTAGTGTCTGCTTTTTGCTCAGCTGGAGAAGGCAGCAGCATGACTGAAGCACCTGAACCTCACTCTTTTTTCAAAATGGTAATGGAAATTACAGTCTTGAGGGCAAGACTCACAGGTTCACTCAAACACTTTTGATTAAAAACATTGTTTTAACTATGGTCATAATGACTACTGTGAAATTGGAACTATTAAGTTCCTGAACAGCCTTCACAGCAATAAATTTTTAAAATCCCAGTTAGCAGATTTTGTAACAGCAACACCAGTTCACTGCTTTTGAGTATCACATTTGTCTCTTGGGTTTTTGGTCACCTCCTCATGTGATGTTCTTCAAAGCACTTCCACAATTATAGATCTACTCAGTATTACCTTTTGAGGTTAGTGCTACTCTGGGACACAAAAGACAGCCAGGGTGGCACAGAAAGAGGGTAAATTGAACATGGAACTTGTTTTGTTATTAGAAGATTCTCATGGAGGAAAGGAGAAGGGGATCTAACCTACATGTAAGAAGAATTCTTGTAAATGTTAAGTGTATTCCTTCTCTCCTGACCTCACCATTTTCTCTTCTTGATTCTCTCAACCCCTCAAATAAGGAATTTTTCTATGTTAGTCTTGCTCCTTTCAGATGATCATGATTCAGAAATCCCTAGACTGACACATTTCAAGTTATCAGAAAAACTCAACCTTTCCCCAACATACACATCAGTTTTGCATCTGACATTCTTCAATTGCTCTTTTGCTGATACATCTAGAGAGTCTGTTCACTTCAGAGTCTTACTAAGATGAAACATGATGTGATGGGATGTGCACAATTGGATTCCACCAATCTTCAGTAGTTTAAGCATTAAAATTCTTTCTGATCCTGCCAAATCACACTCATCAAAGTCTGTATGCCCTTTATGACAGAGTCTCCAGAGTCTTCATTATGTCCTGTGTTAAGCTCACCAATCATTTAGTGAGAAAAATGTTGCTTTCACATTTAGACAGGAGACAAAAGCTATTAGAATGTATCATCAGGAAAGGGAGGTATCATTTTGTGTTTGTGAAGCATGAAGCCTACCTCTTTCTCCTGGTCTTCCTGGTTGACCAGGGGTTCCTGGAAAGCCTTGCATGCCTGGTGATCCCTGCTCACCCTGCGGGCCCGGAGCCCCCGGCCGACCCGGCTCGCCAGGAGGTCCCGCGATGGTTCGTGTTGAGACAGACTGGCTTGGAATCTGGTTCAGAATCGAGTTATACCTTGCCATGTGGCCTGTCAGGGAAAAAAGTCATCATTTTCAAGTTGCAGTGGAAAATCTGGTTCAGCAAAGTTTGAACAGAGTACTGGCACGTTCTCAAGGCTGTGGTCTGTCATGCTTTGGTATTATGAAGTTGTCCACTTGTTGGGGGAGAAACAGTAGTTTAGGGAGTGCACAGAAAATGGAAGAACAATTGTGCAGGATTTTATTTTCTTACTTTGGTAAGGGTTTTGAGGGGGTTTGTATTTTATGTCTATAAAAATTCAAAATTGTTGCAGCAGAAGCTTCTGTATTCTGTAATAGCTTGGAGACAATTCCAGCTTTTTTTTGTAACACTGATGCTAATCAGCTCTAGCTGGATCTAAATCTGGTCGAACATAAATCTAGTTGGAACATAAATCCCAACTGTCTAGTCTAAAACAAATATTTCCCTTTAGACATTTTGAAAAGTGTCATGTTTTTAAGTAACTGTGTCAGGAAAAGATCCATTCCAGAGAGAGAAGCATATGGACTCTGCACTTGCCTTGGATGAGCTGTTCACACACTTGACGAGCAACAGCCCGGACCATTGCTTGGGACTGGAGATCGCCCTGGATAACAACAGCATGAAACATTCCTTGAATCAGTTCTGTGCTGAAAGCACTTTGAGCAACAAGATATTTATTACTGCTGAGGCATTACATCCTCACTGATGAGAAAGGAAAGCCAAAGAAATTGTGTGATTTCACTGGTTTCCATTTCTGTTTTTGGCCAGCAATCAGAGGTCTGAGAAGATAACCCTAATGAGAGATTTGGAGACATGCTTACTGCCACATACTTCTCACCTTCAAAACATTAATGGAGCTATATGTAAGACCATGTTTGGAAAAGAAGGAAAGTTTGCTTGATTGCAAAGAGAAAACAACTGTGCCTGTAAACACAGAAACATAAATTGTTGGGAAAAGCTCTTTATGAGACAGAAGGCCAGGCAGGAAAAAAAACCATGGTTAACATGAACATGGACTTACCCGTTCACCCCTTTCACCCTTAGCTCCAGGAGGACCCTATGAAAAGATTCAATACAAAATTAATTCTCATTTGGTTCTGCTCAAAATTTTTAACACTTAAACTTTGTCTGCTTTGAGGATAAAAAAGGGGAGGAAAAAAAATAAACAAGCTTTCAGGAGGTTATGTGACAGTGATAAATACATTTCTGTCATTTCAATACTCAAAAAATTGTTCATCTTTGGCAATTACGTGGCAACAATGACTTTCACAAGTGATTGCCACACACTGAATTCACTTATGCAAAATGACAGCAAGGGCAGGGCATAACATGATGCATTTCACTTGGCTGAAACTGGTCTAATTTTTGCAAAATTGCAGCATGAACTTTGCTGTACTGAGACTCTGCATCCACTATGAACAGAACGAGCAATGGGATTAAACTGCACAGAAAATCACATGTGACATTATGGAAAATGTAATACTGTAATGATGGTGAGGAGGGTCATGGATTGGAACAAGTTGTCTAGGGCAGTTACAGCGTCACCAATGTCAGTTTTTGGGGTAGGCTACACATCTCTCAGGATCTCCTGAAGCGAGGAGAGGTCTGTTGGTCAGAGGTTGGTGCTAATCACACCAAGGTCAAGGGTTTGATCTCTGTATGGGCCATTCACTTGAGAGCTGGGCTTGATGGTCCCGGTGGTTCCCTTCCAACTCAGGCTATTCTGTGCCTCTGTGGAGGTAACCAGCTGACCAATACATGGTTAAAGCACAGCTTATTCTATCCTTGGAGAGAAGAAATTTCTACAAAGACTAAAAGATTATTTCTGAGGTCTCTATTCCATAACTATACATTTTGGAATAGACAGTTATTGAAGCTCAGTAATTTTTCAGCCACCTGGGTTTTTTTCTATACTACTAGAGGCTAAACATGCACAGCAGAGCTCTTACATGACTCACAGGAATATCTACATTCTAGAAAATTTAGTCCAATATCTGGAACATGTGTTTGGACAGGAACTGCATGATCAACATGTCACACATTGATAGTAAAAGTTCCATAGCTCATCAAATCTCCTTTGTAGATTCCATGATTATACTTAGAAACTATGCAGAACTGGGCATTAGGTTATTATTTTTGCTTATGTATTATCAATCAATTTCATTTCATTTCCACTTAACCAAATGAAAACGCTTGCATTGGCCTAAATCTCCAAACCAAACTGGATTTTAGAAAAAAAATTTCTATTTTAGGGTCAGAAATAGAGTCAGAAATACACACAGACATTCTGATGTCTTTAAAAATTAAATGGAATGTTTACTGTACTAGATGGAGAAAAGCTGAGCAGGCTTTATAATTAAACAAGTAGTCAAATGTTAAAATATTAATACATACTATTGTGTGAACTCTTAGAAAGAAAAAGAAGTCCACTATAACTATTCTCTTTTACATAATTTAAACATTCATTTCATAGCTGTATTCTTTTCTTCCAGGCAAAATGTTATGTTTCTTTTTTTTTTACAATAGCAAAAAATAACATCTGAGAGACAAAATTAATATTGGAGGTTCCTAATACTAATTTTAGATATAGAGGATATAATTTTCCACTCAATGAAACTGGTAGTCAAATTTATAATAGCAATCTAGAAAGAGCCCTAGTCATTGGCCATTTTTTCTGATGTAAACACAGAGTAACCACAAAAGCCAGTTTCTTATTCATATATTATTTTCACATTTTGGAAATCAGAATAATATTTCGGAAATATTCAGGTTGATAAATGGCACACTTGAATTTCCAGAGAGTCTCTTGAAAGGCAAGAGGAAATAAATGAAGAAAGTAATTACAGAAAGACTACAAATTCACATAGTTGTGTTTTTAACTTCTGTGTTTTAATCTTGTGTTTTGACCCTCTAATCCCTGTATTCCAAACATTGTATGTAAGATCAACAAATACATTTAATTACAAAGAATGAACAAAGAAAGGTCAATATGATATTTAACTTAGCCACTTGGTTTTGACAGATCATAAGCAATAAATACTGAGGAGTTCTGTCAAACAGTGAAGCCAGGCTCAGAAACCAACTATGCTCAACAGCAGACAGAGAAATATTAATTAGTTTTACTTACAGGAGCTCCAACATCACCTTGTGGGCCCTGGCTTCCAGTAACACCTGGAACTCCTGGAGCACCAGGTATGCCCTGTGTGGAAAAAGAGGAAGAAAATAGTGGTGATGGCAATCAACATCCATGAGTTCTGATGAGCAGAAGTGCACAGACAGTTCTGTCAGCCTCAGACTGGAGGTTCCCAGAGAGAGGACTAAGAAGTACAATTTGCAGGAAAAAGACCACCAAGAGCAGAGGTCTGAGAAAAGCACTTGAGAAAAATAACCTGGGTTGCTTTCTGGAACAGGCAGAAATTGCTGAACCACTGGACTAAATCTGTGATGTCAATACCAAGTTTGGGGGGGTTGACTCAGAATGTTCTTCATAAAATCAGGATGTCTTGACTCAGCACAACCAGCAGCTTCATCTAATCTTTTAAATTGATTAAGAAGGCATTGCTTTGCCTCACTGCCCTTACTGAGAAGGCTCAGACTGATTCTGGAGGCAACATACATCCTGCATTAGAGGCTGGATGTGGCCTCTGCTCTCTTCCTTGATTACCCTATGAGTGCACCTGTGCTCGCCTCCAGCCTAAAGTGAACCACCAAGTTTTACTTCAGCTAACAGTCCTAACTGGAATTTTTGACAAAAAGAAAGTCTTGTTTCAAATGTTAAAAGCAGCAATTCCCTCTTTACAGTGCAGTTACTTGACTAAGAACAAGCTACTTGACAGAACAACTCTCCCCTTCCCATGGGAGATATTTTTTTCTAAGTAGGGTTAAATAGGAGTGGAAAGAAATTACACTGGACAAGCAGCTCTGCCAATTCTGTGCATCATGAGAATTCTAACTTCCCTTGGCCTTGCTCTATCCACTGTAGCATAGATAACAGTGTGACCTATAATCCCAAAATCCTGCTGACTTTTACAGTAACAAATTCTATGGGCAATACTCACCATTGGGCCAGGAGGTCCTTGTGGGCCTGTGGGTCCATCCTTGCCAGGAAAGCCCTATGAAATATAAATAAATGCAATTTCATCACCTTTTTATATGTACTTCATGCATTTGTTCTGTTTCATCTAGATGAAGTTTTCTACTTTTGTTTTTTTGGTTTTGTTTTGCTTTGTTGTGTTGTTATTTTTGTTTTGGTTTTTTTTAGTTAATACCTGTTGGTAGTAGTTTTTTAGGAAAAAAATCCCCTGCTTGCCCTAGGGAGGGTTTATTTCTGAAAAGGAGCTATAGTGTCACCAAAACTAAAAAAAAAAAAAAAAAAATCCAGCTCGTCTCTCAATACTTTTGAAAAAAAAACCAATAAAAAATTCTTTATACTGGCAAATTTCACCTCTGAGTGAGTATTTCACTTAGAACCCTTCTGTAGGGAAATAAATGAGAGGTTTTGCTGTCAGACCTCTCTACCACAAGGTCACATTTCTACATCTGTTCTCAGTGGTTGCAAGTATTCCCAGTCCCCCTGATGAGGTGCTGAAAGAAGGCAGCTGAGAGTGGCTCTCTTGCCCAGCAGTGCTGTACATGTGCTGCAGCCATCACTGAGGTCCTGATTCAGGAAGCACTGGGAATGCTCATGTGGTTTACATTATGAACGTGCCTCAGAGCTTCCAGAAATGAGAGCCAAAAACTAAAGATAACTTGGAAACTGGAAAGCGAGTACATCACAGAAAAAATAAAGACTGACCAGATGTAGAAGAAAATACACTGTTAATAAAGTCTTCTTACAAATTAACCAACGTGTGCATTTTGTATCCACATGCTGTAAAGTTTGGGTTTCTGACCAGCCTGGTGATCAGGCAATTCTTTAATTACTACACAGCCTAAACAGGAGAAATATGGTTTTACCTCTGGCTCAAGACCAGTTTGAAAGGTGGTTTATGCTGAAAAGTGTTTGGTTTATTGCTGAAAGGTTTGAAAATGTTTATGGTGACCCAGACAGTAAAAAATGTTCCAGGCCTCAGTATCTCATGGAGCTTCAGAAGAAAAATTTACAACTTTCTTGGTTTGTACTTTTTTCCAAATCTTTGTTTCTGACATGGTTTTAGTAATGAATATAACATATTCTACTCGTTTTATACTTTGCATAATTTGGAAACTATTGTTCAAATCTGCCATCATATGGCACAAAAAATGGATGAGAAATATTATTATCTGCCATACACCTGGAAAGGTTTTTATAAATTCTACTGGAAGAGTGTTTTGATGATAAAATAAACCACATAATCAACTCACATTATGTCATCTATGCATCCTTAGACTTGATAAGGAAACACCTTCCTATTTCACTGTGTAGCCAGATGATGCTGATACCTTCATATTTATGTGTCACTTTTTAAAGCAAAGATGTAAAACCTCTATTTATTTTTGCTCAGTTGCAAAACAGGATGAAAAGGTTTGAGCCTTTTAAGGGCTTAATTTAACTAGGAGGAGGGAAATACAATGCTTTCCACTGCCTACTAGGATCTAGTGGGATTCACACAAACTTCTAAAGAAAAATAAAGCTGTATGTCCTTCCCTTCTGCCATCCCAGTCAAAGAGTAGAATTAACAGTATGATCAGAATCACATTTTCCTGTAATACATTTCACAGTTTCTTTCTTCTGAGCAGTGTCCTTACTCTTGGCTGCTCAGTAATCACCTCCTGTCTATTCTCCTACACTTTATTTCTCTTGGCATTGTGTCTGTATTGCCCACAAAAGATCACCTCCTACTGTATTTCCTTGAAAATTGCTATATATAAACCAAGCCAAAGAGAAGCCTAGTTCAAGAAAGAGTAGGGCAATACCTATTCTCTTGTGCTGGTAAAAGACTAAAGGTATTTGTCTGTGCTGCCAGCAGGGTTTGAAGACAATGTTACTCAGACCACCTGATGGCCAGAATGGCTCTGACACTCATTCTGAACTTTTGAGTAGAGAGCACAGATTAGTAAATACCAGGGAATTGGCAGGAAGACTGGGAATTTATTTCTTCTGGCTCTTTCTCCCATAATTTTTGGTGTGTGTAATGTAGAAGAAAATAGAGCTCAGGAAGAATTCACAAAGTTGTACTCTGAGCACTGAAGCCTTATAGATGTTATTTAATCTCCCATTTATTGAATTCTCCTCTTTGCTTAACCATCTCTAATCCAAAGGGCATGACTGGAGGAATTACACAGCACATCAGCTCTTCCTCTCTGCCACATCCAGGATAGAAATGACTCTGTACAAAACCACTGATTCCCTCCCATGGAACTGCATGTCCAAGAGCAGGATGGGACAGATTTTGATGTGTGGCCTAGGATGTAGGTCTTAGAATCAAGGTTTATATAATTTTGGACAGTTAACTTATATCAAGACATGTTTTTCTAATGGCATGAAAAAAAAAAGTTATAGAGAAACATGGTAGCTCTGTCAGAATTTTTATAAGGGATTTTATTTGCCAAAATACAAATGGCATCACCTGTAAATCTGCTGAAATCAGAGCTGCTGCTGACCAATATATAAACTCTTGAGCTTTCTGTAGCCTGGAATATGTTTGGGGGAACTTGTGGAGAGGTGACTTTACAAGTAGGACTAGACACTGGCAAAAACTTAACTGAAGCTACTGAGCCAGGCTGGAAAGACTTTCATGTAGAGCCTTTAAAAAGCCCCAGCAGCCTGGGACATGACTGCCAGTTCCAGCTCTGTCTTTCAACATGAAATGCTTGGGACTCTTGGTGGAGAAACAGGATCTGTTCTTTTTAGTAAAACTCCTCTGCAGTGCTAGCTGCAAATACGGGGCAGCAAGAAAGGACACCAACCAACCACAGCTACAGCCATACAATAAAAATAAATCATTTTACAATTTTCCTTTCCTGACACTCTAGAAGCTGATGAGAAAGGAGGGGACTGTTCCTCATTTGGAGTCTGAGATGTAGATTTAACCAAGTTACCAGGCATGTATAAAATACTACCATGCATATTCAGAATATTTGCTTTATTATGAAAAAAACTTCTTTTTTTTACTTGGATTCAATCTCCACAAAGTATTTTTTTTACATCTCATTCTTCTTCATAGGGAGGGTGTGCCATTATGAAAATGACCTTTTTATGAATTCACATAACTGACAGGGAAGATGTTCTATTTCTTTCTAAAACCCAAGAAAAAGAAAATAAACCAGGTACTAAAAAACAAGTTCAGATATACAAAAAGAAACTTTACAAATTAAGTGTTGAATTACAATTTTAAGAAAGGAAAATCAAACCCTTTCCTCAACTAATTTCAAAAAGAAAATCAGAAAGTATGAACACTAGAAATCAAAATACAAAGAAAGGAAAACTAACTGTAAAAGTGAAGTGATTCCAATTATCAGGAATTGAAGGAAAAAAAATCTCCATTCCAGCACTTCATGAGTCTAATATCACATTATACCCAGTTCAAAGTTCTCAGAGACCTCCTAATAAATATCAGCCCTATGCTTACCACCCAGTAAAATCAGTGTGATTTAGCAACCTGCCTAAGTACTCCACAGCATTAGTACCATTATAAGTAAAATATTTAAATGATCAATAAACAATAAAGAGGAAGGGATAAGTAAGCTAAGAAAAACACAGAAAATCTCAGTTCTAGTAGTAAAATACTTGCAAAATAGTTTGGCATCTTGGCTCACAGGAAGCAACCCAACAAAAGGAACATTATACAAAAAGGCAATTTACTTCTCAGGAATTTTCCAGTTCCCCTTTGCTGCTGCAGTTATGGCCTTCAAAATGATCCCTTTTTCAAGTGCTGGGTCTTCAAAGAGACTGCGGTGAAATAATTGGTTTGGATCTTCGCCCATTAAAAGCAATTTTATGTTGTCATAACTTCACAGGAATCAAATGAGTTACAACACCATAAAATCAGTATAGCATAATTATTTGTTGCCATAGAAATAATTACTGCTGGACTAAATTGCATAAGGGTCACACAGAGACAGTACCAGGCTAACAGACCTAAACTGATGAGCTCTAGGCTGTTTATCCAGCTCCTGTGATTAACAGCGGAAGAAAGAGAACTCATGAACAAAGCATTATTACCATATCTATAAAAATAGGCAATTTCTGTAATTGCCCTACCTTTTTATAGACAACAGTGGGGTGTTCTACAGAATAAACACCACATGACCTTTGCAGGCTGTATCAAAAGCCTTTGCTGCACTAGTCTTCCTCAGCTTTTCCCTGGAATACCATCCCTCTGCAACAACCTGGTGACTCCCACATGTGGGAGAACAAGACCACTTCTGAACTGCTGGCTGGCATCAAGGCCTGGCTGAGGACATCCTCTGCTAAATATGAAGTCAGCTACAGAACAACATAAAAGCAGAGAGTTCTCTTCTCCTGGCGCTGCAGGCACCGCGAGGTCCCTCCTGACCAGCAATGTCCAGGGAGGAGGCACGAAGCACCCACTTGTACAGTGCTGAGCACCAAGACAAGGCAGAGCATGGCAAGAACCCAAATGTCCATCAGGGTCCAGGTATCTCTCAACCTGGAGATGAACAGGTGGCATCAAAGTTGGGCAGTTCAGAGGGAAATATTCCAATGCAGCCAAGAAGACAGGAAAATATGCAAGACCATAATACATAACAGTACAATAAAGCAGAAAAAAGAGAATGCATTTACTTCCATATTACCCCCACAATTTAATTGAAAATTAGAAGGCTATTCCTCCAAAGAGGTTATTCATCTGATGGTAATGTTGAGTAAATCTTTATCTTAATAAAATGCCACTTTTTTCTTGATTTTTAGAGAAAAAAAATTACCTATTGCCCAAATTCTGCAGTAACTTCAGTGGAGTTACTTCTAGACATAAAGATATGCCAATCTTTAAATTCATAATAGTGAGTTCAAATACATGTTTTGCTACAGGGTTAGGTGTTTTTTTAAAACAAGGTCAGAAAATCAAAGAAGTTTCAGATTTCTCTGAAGTTCAAATTACATTAACATATCCAAAAAAAAGATCATGAATATGTAAATCTTGCTCACATGAAACTGAAAAGTTATATTTCATAATGAACTTCTGCTGTAGACAGAAATCTAGTACTATGTTAACAATAACTTTCCAGGGCCTGACTAATAATGAAACAGAAGTCTCCCCAAGGAGACAAAAAGGAGGACTTACAGGCTTAACTGCACAAACTAATATGAATTTTCTTTTACTGGCTCCTAGACAGACTGTAAGTATCTTCAGTTGTTTTACCAGGAGCAGAATAAGCTTGACTAAATTTTGGTATTATTTTTCACCTTTTCATCACATCAACTGTTTCTACAGGTATCATTCAATGTTAAATTCCCTTGTAGTTATCACTGTTATTCATTAAATAGCCAGAAAGCAAATTTAGATCATTTCCTTGGATAACATATTAATTATATACCATTCAACAACCATGTAATTTTAAACATATCAGCCAAGAGATTACTTGGCAGTGCTGAACACAAGTGCCACCTACTCCTATCAAGTGCAGAAGGCACAGGCAGGGTGCAGGTTCCCACTGCACAGCTCAGCCCCCCTCAGCAGACAGAAGGACGTCCACCCCTGGGCTGACTGGCACAGAGAGGTGGTCTCCAGGAAGGACAGAGGTGGCACAAATTATAATAAGGCAACCACGTGGGGAAACGTGTCCATTATGGAATGGGAGCAAAACACATGTAAAACACACTCATTTTACCTTACCCTTTGACCTTGAGCTCCATCTCTTCCTGGTGAACCTGATGCTCCCGGGACACCCTAAGCATTACAAAGGGAGAGCAAATGATGACACCAAATTAACAGAATCCAACCAGATAATTTTCCAGTGAAACTGTATGACATGTTTTGGATTAATAGAACTAGGGAGCTCAATAATGGGTGGGGTCATGAAAGAGAATCAGTAAAAAAGTATTTCTGTGAAATGAGAAATGGGTAACATTAACACATTGTTAAAATGCAGAGGTGTTGAGTCTACAGAGACACAATTTCAGCATTAAACAAGAAAGTAATCAGCTCTTCAGGCCCAAGTGAATTGGCCACTGCACACCAGCATACCTGGATTCCTCCTCTTTCTAACCCCCTGTTCAAATTCACCCCCATTTCTCAGCAATTTGGAATAGGTGCCCTAAACTCACAATGACATCAATTCAACATTCAAACTTAGTAAGTGACAGGGAATACCTGCAGGCCAGGAAAACCAAGATCTCCCTTCTCTCCCTTTTCACCTGGTGGCCCCTGCAAATGAAGAATCACACATAGTAAACCAAATATGTGGTTACTTTTCAATTTTTAATAGTTCCCTTCAGCTTCTTTTAAAAAAAACAACAAAGCAACAAATAAGAAAACAGACTATTTTTCCTACTGAAAGCAAACATACAGACTCTTATTTGCAAAAATGCAAATGTAGAAGTTATAATGTAGAAAATAAAACTCATTTTAAAAGATTTCATAAGTAACCTGACAAAACTATAGCCATTTTTGCAAACTAAAAGGTAGCTGTTTTCTTTTTCTCTTCAAAGGAATTTGTTTCACTTCAGGCCTCGGCAGTATCTCCAATAATGGTGAAAAAAAGGGTTTTCTATGGAAACTAGACATGTTTCTATGGTAAATATGCATGACAAAAATATACTTTTCTAGATAATAAACTTACTTTAACTTTTATAAAGAAACAATTTTTCTATGAAATAACTGCTCTTATAATTAAAGTATCCTTATTATTCTCTATGACAACATCATCAAGAATATACAGCTTTGGTAAGCCATTATATTGTACATTAGAAAAAAGATGGAATTGTATTGTAATGTAGTAAATTTTGAAAAAAAATCTAGCAGAAAAATTTATATATTACTACTTTTCTAGGCTAGTCTGTACCCATCTGATGGAGAGGGGTATGAAGCAAGGTGAGTGCTGCTGGTTCATTAATCTAACAGTGCTTCTTTGTGATGAAATTCTGTGACTTATTTCACAACAGCCTTGCAAACCCCAAGCCTAACACTTCCTCTGATGACAGATTTTATAATGTAATGTATATTATTGCTTAATTTTGGCAGAGATGTGGTGTTCTTGCTTGGGTACACCTTTCAAGTCAGAACTGATCTGCGATGAGCAGTACAACCAGAAAAAGACAAAATATTAACATTTTGGTCTGGTGCCATGTCACAACCCCCACTGCAATTTATTTTCACTTGACTCCAGGCTTGGATGCTAACATCCAGGTCATATTCAACCTGCAATCAAATACTTTCAGCTGACTGAAAATTCTGATCAAAATAAAAAACCTGAAATGTTGGCAGTGAACCCACTAGAGGTCAAACCTACATCTGTGATTTCACCTCAAATATTGAAATTCAGATTCTCATCACAACTCCAAAAGCTATTTCAGTCTAGTTTAAAGTATTTGCTGTTTAAAAGATCACAGAAAAAAAAGCTTATTGATTTTTAAGTCTCACTGGAAGCCCTTGAATAGAAAGTCCACTGGGTCCTTGTGGTCCTGGAGGTCCTTGTGGTCCAGGAACACCAATTTCACCTCGAGGTCCATCTGGTCCCTAAAGTAGCACATGACATAAGTTAAAGTCTTATCATATGGACAAAGGCAGCTTCTGTTTGAAGAATTAAATACCAGTAGACTCAAAGACATCTGAAATAGGAGTTAACACAATTGAGCTGTTAGGGTTCAATTTAAAACTGTCTGGTTTCTTTATAAATACTTTTAAAAAGGATTATTTATGCTGTGAAAGTAGCATTATAAATTTTGTATCTTTTATCAAGGAACAAACAGGACAAGTGATTGTTTTGAAAAGAGTCACAGCAAATGCCAATGATATTTCATTATGTTTTTTCCTCCAAAACGCCAGAGACAATCTGGAATTCATTTCAAGGTTTCCACGCAGCAGAGATAAACCAAGAACCTGTGCATCTGTCAAATGTAGAATGCTGTGCAAAGTACCTTTGGACCTGGATCACCACGATGACCTTTGGCACCTCTGACACCTGGACCACCCTGTAAAGCACAAGCACGGGACTCACTGAAAAACCAAAACTCTCAAACAGAAATGAAATCCAGAGAAGCCCAAACAGATTCTTCCTGTTCCTAAATCAGCACTGAAGAATCAGTAAATTTTCTGTCAATACCCTTCCTTCCACTGAAGTAATTAAACTGAGAACATATTTAAGTGTGGCCATACACAGGAACAGATTTAAACACAGATGTGACCACTTTTTAGAGCCAAGAATGCACACTACGTAAGAATCAAAATAACACTGCAAGCTATGATATGGATGGAAATGTGGTCACGGGTTCCCTTCCAATTGCTGAAACCTCCTGCACATCTGTCTGTTCTCACCAAAATCACATTGTTAAAGGCTGAGTTTCCAGAAAGGTAAATGGCATCCTGGCCTGGATCAGAAACAGTGGTCAGCAGGACCACAGCAGTGACCATTCCCCTGTACTCAGCACTGGTGAGGCCACACTTCAAATCCTGTGTCCAGTTCTGGGCTTCTCACTGCAAGAAGGACATTGAGAGGCTGGAGTGAGTCCAGAGAAGGGGAATGGAGCTGGAGAAGGGTCTGGAGCACAAGCCAGGTGAGGAGCAGCTGAGGGAGCTGGGGCTGTTTAGCCTGGAGAAAAAGAGGCCCAGGGGAGACCTCATCACTCTCTACAACCTCCTGAAAGGAGGCTGTAGCCAGGTGGGAGTCAGTCTCTTCTCCCAGGTAACAAGGGACAGGGCAAGAGGAAATGGCCTCCAGTTGAACTATGTGAGGTTTATGCTGGATAATAGGAAAAATTTTTTCCTAGAAAGGGTTGTCAAGCTTTAGAACAGGCTGCCCAGGGACATGGTGGAGTCACCATCCCTGGAGGTGTTTAAAAAACTGTGATGTGGCACTTGGGGACATGGTTTAGTGACAGAATTGGCAGTGCTGCATTAATGGCTGGATTTAATCATCTTGAAGGCCTTTTCCAATGTAGACAGTTCCATAATTCTGTGATTCTAATGACTTAGGAATAGTTTTCAGGAAGGACAACTCCAGAATCTACTAGACCTATATCACAGCTTAATTTGGAGATATTCTTAAGTAAAATGCTCTTTTCGAGATTTTTCTCTTTTTTGCTTTCTTCAGCAATGCCTACATCTGCTCATCATTATCTATTAACCAACTGTTGCCTTTTTTATTAGTATCATCTGAGACACTGGAGTACCACATATCTATGGATGGCTGCCATGAATGTGTTTTGCAAAAACAGCTACATGTGCTTTCTGTCCTAGGACAGCATAAATAATGTTTTATATCAATTTCCCTCTTCCCCAACCTGAGATTATTGCCCAATCTCTTGGAATATGAGCTTTACAGGTATTCTGCCTATCACTGTACTCAGAAAGGACCTTGTACCACTAGACACCATAACTGAATAGCATTCTCTAGGGGCTACAATAAGTACTTACAAAAATAACAGCAGTTAAATTAAAGATATAAGAAGAGAAAATGTGCTTACATGCAGTAAGACTTCAAATAGAAGAAATAACAAATGTCTGGAAATCCCAGAGTACTGTTGCTCTTCAATGAAGGTATCATGACATGGTCTTCACATGTGTGATCACAGAAGAATTTCCACTGCCTCTCCCAGCTCCCTCTGTCCTCTCCCTTCCATCCCACATTTCCATGGCCACCACCCATTCCACCATGGCCAGCTCTGACCCTAAAATCTCATCCCATGTTCTGCATAGAATCAAGTTCCAATTGCAAGTTCCAAAATTCCAGATACTCATATTTCTGCATTCCAATCCACTGTCCTTTCTCCTTCCTCTGCCTTACTCCTAACTCTGAGATTACAAATTCCTCAGCACAACAACTGTAACTTTTAACATAAACAAAATCACAGTTTTCTCCCATTTTGCTCTCAGAAACAAACTGCATTTTTACTAAGAATATATACTTTAAAATAGCCTGATGCTGACCCATTAAATCATGTGCTTTCGATTCATATTGAAGTTGGTACACTTGTCCATGTCTTGAACCCAGTAACATTGCTTTGTAAAAGCACAGTTTCCAGAACAGCATTAAATGAAGATTAAAAAATCAGAAGAGGCCCCCTCATTTTTCTCAGAAACTTGTTTTGGTAGTTATTCCCCAGTACTACTAAGCTTGTGTGATTAATTTCAATTTTTTTTGTGCTTCTTCTTTTTCTAGCCAAAAATTCATGTTATGTCTTCTTGCCTTATTTTGAACAACTTCTCAGTAGGCAGTGCTTTCCCCCAGAAATGGGTCTTAATCTACTATTATCAAGACACCTCCTCATTTCTTTTTAGTCAAAACCAATGAAGCACTGAAAGCTTATTTTTTTGCAATTAAACTTCGCCAATCCTTCGATATCTTTGTCTCCTTCACCTTCTTCAATTCTGCAGCATTCCTTTCAAATACAGGCATTAGTTTTCTGTGATATCTCATTTTTACTTTGTGTGGGGAACTTCAGACAGCAGGATCAAACTCTGCCAAAGATGAAGCCATAAAAACATGTATCCCATGATGAAAATTGCCAGATAATCCTAACTCTAAACAACACTGACTGACCCGAAGTGACGCATTTTCTAAAAGGTTAAAAATTCTTTCTACAGTTACTATCCCAAACAAATGGAAGCGTTTTATTTGGAGTAGTTTTAGCCTAATGTCTAAAACTGGCTACATGGGAGGACCTTGATCTCTTAAACAGAAGAATCCCTGGCTTGGAGAGAAGTCACATGACATTTTAATGGCTTGGAGCACTCCTGACCAGACATAGCACATGTGACTTTCTGACTTTTGGTTGGCACAGAGATGAACACTGACTTTATTCTTTTGCTCTGCTTTTGCATAGGCCTTGAACTTATTTTTTTTGCAGAGCTATGCCATCCAACTGTCTGGCAAAAAAGCATCACTTACAACAGGCTGAGCTCCAGAATCACATACTTCCCTGCCTTAGCAGTGATTTTTCTGCTTGATTTTAAGCTTCCTCTTGGCCTGGCACTATGCTACTCAAAACATTGTTAATCCTAAATGTAATATATAGAAGAACATTATTCTACTGCTGGGTTAAGCCTTAGCAATTCCTGACCCATATATCTCTTGAACTATAGTAATACACTTCCTTCCAGTCAAATAATTTTCATACATTTTTCATTTTACTGTGAAATGTGGTCAAACTACTCAATTTCAGTGACATTTTTACATGAAATATCCCATTGTCTTTTTTAGAGAACACAAACTGGATGGTAAAATATGGAAATTAGAACTTTAATCCATACTTGATTTATAACCTATATTCAAATAGGAGAACAGAATAATTTCTCCTTGTTCAAGATGCAGCTCTTCAGTGAATTTCCTCTTGAATTTCTTTCCAGGTTTTTGTACCAGAGCTTGAAGAACAGTTCTTGCAGAAAGACTAACTTCTGAGTTGTCAGTAGAATTAATGTCTGGTAGGCCCCACTATGTGAAGGCCTTATGTGCAAGTCAAGTTTGGTGTTAAACATGCATCTCACGTAATTTGTGTACTTCAACACAAAAAAAAATTTCCTTTACTTTCTTCCCTGGCTCCTTCATTTAAAAACATGCCCTTGGAGCATCCAGGACCCACTATGAGCAGAGAAATACACAGTTCAAACTTTTCACAGGAGAGCCTCATCTCAAACTCACTCAGCAAGCAGCCCTAAGACACCAATCCTATTTATCTAGTTGTAACAGGAAAAAGCCATGTCCATTCAACAAATAACCCAGTCAGGATTCTTGTTAAACCAAACCATTAAAGGACCATTGCGGAGCATTTCTAAATTGATAAAAATCAGCCTTGGGATGCAAGATTGAGTTCTCAAAATTTAGTGGCCTGCACCTCCATTGTCTGGTCTGATTCATTGTCTGAGTTTCCACAAGCCAATAAAGAGAAAGGAGATTTATTCCATCTAAGATACTACACTGACATAGAGGGAAAGTTAAATAACTGTCTTCTACAAGAGACTCTCTAGTTCCACTGGTTACACAAGGAACTTAGATACACACTTCCTTAATATCTACACAGCAAACTCTCTAAGAGCGCCATCAAAATAACACCACTAAGCAAATGTAAAAGTTGTAACTGTATATTTCACCATTCACTGGAAGAATTAAAAACATTAAATGCAACTTTCCACAAAGGCAGATTATTTCGTTCTTTCTTCCCTCATGGCTCTTGGATACTTCTCTGCCTCTAAGAACTCTCAGAAGAACCTGTACTTTCAGCTCTAATTTCCCATAAATGTTGGACTTAGGTAGGGCATTTAAGACAGAAAAGTCTTCTTTCATCACAAACTACACAAGTGGCATTGTCATGCTCCATATCTTTGATAAGAAAACTGTAAACTGAGCATTTCAGAAATCTGAACTCCAAGCTTCATTTAATACACATGTGCTAGAGTAGACAGAGAGCAGGTGATAAAAAATTTGAAAATAAATGGCAATACCTATTACATATCTAAATGTATATTTACATTATATATTACATATCTAAATACTTATTAAATATCTAAATTACAGACAGGTAAAAGGGTTCCAGGTCTAAAGAATACCCCAACTGCTTCAGCATAATACTTCTTCACATAATTTATAGCATCTTTGATATAAATTGAATGCAATTTTATCTCTTTACCAACACCTGAAACCATAATTTATCCTTACTAGTTGCCCAATGGCAGTATATTCACATGTTTGGAATACAGGTGGCCAGTGGACTATTCAGTACAAAGCTGAATTAAACCTTACCGGTGGTCCAGGAGGTCCAAGGGGACCCTTATTGGCTTCTGAACAGGAACAAGCATGAGGAAGGGCAGGGCAATTTTCCTCATCTCTCTATGAAAACATTAAGATAGGAGAAGAATGATGTCCAGAACTTCAAATGTTGGGTATTTTATCAACCTAAGACATACTACTTGGTAAAGTCTAAGACATAGTACTCAAAAATACCCACTTGATTTAGAAAAATACATCTCATTGACTTCCAATAGGACAAGTAATCCAAGCAGAGATGGGCTTTATTGAAAACTTTTAGGCATCCTTTTCCAAAAAAACCCATTTGTCTCAATAAAGAAGAAAATAAAAGGTAAATTCTCCAGGTATTGAAAGAGGTTTCTTACCAAGCCAGGAAGTTCACAGCATTTGTCTCGATTGGCCCATGAGGTAGCACAAATAATGTCAAACATCTGTAACTGCAGCTGTTTCAAAACAAGGGTGATGTACAATGTGAGTGTTGGGTGTAAGATCAGTGCAAAAAGGAGCCATCAGCAAGCAAGGCCACCTTGATTCAAGCACTCAGATTAGACAAAGGCTTTTGACTTCAAGCAGCAAGCCACAAATGCCACACTTAAATGATAAATCCACTGCTTTTACCAAATGTGTGTTGCACCAACTTATCTGAACTATCAGACATTACATGAATTGAGCAAAGCAGTTCAAGGTTAAATGCTGCATGCATTTGTTGAATTATCCCCCACTCATTGCTTAAATTTCTTATTTTGTCTGGTGATGTCTTCCAATATCTTTTTGTAGCAAAGAAGACATCAAGAGTCAGGAGAAAAAGAGCTCGGCTTCTCTGAATAATTCCTCTTAACCCTCTGGTCTGCTGTTCAGATTTTATCTGGAACAAGGTCTCCTGTAGACTATTACTTATACTGGAGCTGAGCCACAAATAATATTTCTCATTTTTCCAGTTTAATATTACTTTATAATATGCTCTCTCTTATCCATATTATCCCCAGGCAATGACAGCTTAAGAATAGGGAAAAGCTTGCTCAACATGTGACAACATAGGGCAGAAAAGAAAATCCCATCACAGGTCTGGGAACATGGTTTGGACAGGCATTTAATCTGCAAGAACACACACATTTGCTAAAAATAGTGGCTGCTAGATACTCAGAAACAATACACTAAACAGGACTCAGTGGTAAAACCAATTATCTCCTTTACAGCCTTGACTGAACAAAGGGGTCTAGAGAGATGAAACTTTCTTCTGTTACTATTTCTATTCTTTTTCCATGCCTTGTTTATTTGCATACTGAATAGAGAGTGGTATGGAACAGAACATCCCATTAAATTAACCCCACATGTTAAAAAATTCTAGGAACTGCTAGAGATAGAATTCTGGATTTGTTCCCATTATTTTCAGTGGCATTATTTTAAGATCAGAACAGAGGAATGAGTTTTAAAAATTTCTTAAAACTGCATTGCTTCTAAATCTGTTAAAATGAACTACATATGTGCACCTTTGGTTTGCCTCATTTTTTTTTCCTTATTAAAGTCCAATATTATATTTTAAATAAAGGCATACTTTCGTAGAAATAGACATTCTCCTCACCTGCCAGCAGATTAGCTGGTCTGTAGATTTGCTGTACTACACAGCTGCAATGCTAAACAGCTCAGACAGCTGAAGTGCAGCATGAAGGCAGCTTTTGGGCTCTCAGTTTGGCTCCACGGAGACCCACCCTGAGTCCAGCAATTCTGTGCCCTGGGCTGTGTCAAGTGGAAGTTGGCTCCACGTGGAGCCACTTAGATGCCTCCCTCTATTCTACACATCCCTGAGCTCCTCACTCCAGGAGGCCTCCCTGGCTCCAGTGCAGCAGATGGAAGTGCAGGCACACACTGCCCCAGGACACAGAATATCTGGGCATTTGCATCACACTGCACTTATCAAATCAGACATCCCAGAAATGGGTGCACCAACACCAGAGCTGGCTGTGTAGAGAGCACCTTATATTCAGAAGTAAGTTGTATTGCAATTTTTTTCCACAACCCAGTCCATCCCAAGCTATTCTGTTATCCTGAACAATGGAAGGATGACAGCACCAGCAGAATTTATACATAAGCATGTACATGCATTCATTGTGTCTGGACTAGGCAATCTGGACACCCATAGCAATAAAGTATGTTGGTGTAAATTAAAGAGCAGACAGACATTTTCTGAAATGCTGTATTCACCAAGCAAATGTTGGATTACTCAGTATTCTTATTTAAAAATATTGTGTGGGTTGCTCTGACTCAAGCTAAAACCCAAAACAAAGCTTTCTTTGCTACTGTTAAACATTTATTCATAACTCTCTGCATTCATAGTGATTTTGCTTTCTAAATATCCAGCCCTGCAAGCAGAATCAGTAAGGTGGAAAAGTCCTCATCTAACCAGGCTACAGCTTTGCAAATGTTTCTCAACAGACCATGTTAGACAAACTATTAATAATACATATACATGCAAGCAAACAAATTAAAGTTCAAAGAGGAGGAAAGGTCAATAAAGAGAAGATCTGTGAATTGCAGATAATGTTTTAAAGCTGGACTTTTCATTAAATCCCATTGAAGGAACAGAAAACATTACAAACTTACAAACTTGACATGTCCCAGTCAGGTTTCATTGCTCTTGCTATCTAATAATTCAGGAGTGTTAAAAGGTTAAAAGTGTTAAAAAAAGTGTTAAAAGTGTTAAAAGGAGCCTACTCCCCTTTTTGATCTGTCTGTCTGTCTGTCTGTCTATCTGTCTCTGCCACCTATTTCTGTTCATTTCACCATTGCACACTTGTATACACTGATGGGAAAAAACACCTCTGGTACAATTATATTCCCTCAAAATTGAAATGCCTGGCAAAATTACTGCACTGCATTGATTTATTTTAAAAATACACTAAAAACATGCTGAGAATGCTAAAGTGTTCCATGTGAACAGTTAGGAAAAACATCCACAATTTTATTCTACAGTAACTGCCTGCTTACTTTTATTTTTTGTAATAAGCATTTCTAAAACTGAGACCTACTGATCTAGTAGCTGTTCTGAGAACCTCTACCCTGCCTCCTACTAGATTCCTTTGATGTCCTCTAAATTCTGGAGTCGGAAACCAACTCATTTATGTCTTAAATGTGACTCTTCAAAGAAGTACTACTTTATATAAATAAATTGTGCAGAATGGAGACTTCAGAGGATGGCATTTGGGTGCCTTCTTGATTTGTTTCTAATTTGGTGTATATATAGTAATACTAAAACACAGCTTAACACCACCAAAGAATTTTCACCTTCATCTACACATTTCTAATCTTACGTCAGCTTTACAGTTCATTTGAACAAAATCAAATTTTTCAGTGAGTGGGCAGTCTGATTTTTTTTTATAGATTCCTAGGTTCTAACAAAAGACACATTTCTTTCCACTTCTTTACAAAGCCTTCTCTAATTCCAAGATTTCCTAAGTCTGTCTTTTTCTGTTTCTATTGGAATGTGACTACAAAGGTTTCTCTGTGTAATTATCTTTCCAGCCTTCATATAATTATTATCCATCAGTCTGAGTCCTAAAAGCTCTTTCTTTTTGTACAGAGACATATTCTGAGGGCTTATTTCTTACTAAACAAGAGTATTTTCATATATTAACAAGTAAATACATATCTGAAACCTCGTTCCCATTCAAATCAAGCCTTGGTTCAAGGTTCACATTCTCTGCTAAACTCATTCTAGGGTCAAGAAAGTCCAAGGAAAATTAGCAAACACTACTATGCACCAAAAAAGTCAAGCCCCCCCAAACAAAACAAAATGGAAAGACTCTCATTGGTTGTCATGCAAAAAGGATAATCAATTACTACTTCTAGGAAAATAATTTCAGGGGAATGAAGGAGCACTTAAACTGAGGGAGAGGGGAGATCTTTCATACTTAAAATGTCTTGTATTAAAAAAGAGCTAGGGATGCTAAGATGGGAGCTTTTGGGGACAGTCTGCGCCAGACCAGTTCAATTAGTGAACAGACAGTGAATTAAGGGGCAAACAAAGAATCAGAGGGAACAACAGACATGGGGAATAATTACAAAAAATTTAAAACCCCAAAATTTAAATAATTCCAGGAAAAGGAGTTATTCATTAGATTTGGAACACAAGTCATATCTGAATGTATCAACTGTGTTTACATACATTTTTGAGAATAAAATTTCAACAATAATGATCATATGATTTCATTTATTAAAATAATAAAAAATAGATTTTGCCCAAGTTGACAACTAGTGCAGGCTTTTGCAGAATTTCTGAAATGCTGGGACTTTACCATTTAAAATACAAATTCACTTGGCTTCAAGTTAAACCTAACTGCAAAGTTCCCAAACAGTTGTTTTTTAGGATATTTTAAATGTTAGAAAGAATTGTTAGTGTTCCACTCACCGGTGCAGAATTGTCTCTTGGTCCCCTGGACCTCACCATTCTCCCCAGCACTTCTATGCCATCAGAACTAATATTCCCCCCTGCATTGATGGTCTTCTCCCCCACTTGCTTGCAGTCAATAATTATCTTGGCTGTGGTTTTGCTGATAACAACATGCAACTGAGAAAAAAAAGAGAATATGCTGCAACATAGAAAGGAGCATATGGGATGTTTGTGTTCTTTCCTTGGGAAAAGGGGGCATTTTTTGAAATGAGCTCCTAACTCCATGCTTGCTAATGAAACTCAAAGAAAACTCCAAAGTGAATAACCCAGATGACCTCTAGAGGTCCCTTCCAACCTGAATTATTCTATGATTGTAATCTGTTTAATGAATTTAGTTTATTTTTCTACTTCTGGAACATCTGCAAAGACATTGGCAGCTTACATAATTTATTCAGTAAGTAAATAATTTGTCCCAACAGAAGATCCACTTAATATTTATATACCACTCAGATCCCATAGAACCCTTGATTTATGTGGTCATTCCTGTATTCACCATTACAGCCTTTATAGCAAAAGCCAAAACCAAGTAGTAAAAATTAGTTTGTAAATTATACATTGACAGCAAAATCTGTCATAGTGAAGTTTTTACACTGAAATAATCAAATCACATCAAATGCAGTGCAGGCAGCAAAGCACAACAACCAAATTCTTTCCTTCTGCCTCTGTTGTCCCTCACTGGTGCAGCCA
Organism: Notiomystis cincta; assembly: GCA_013398075.1. Taxonomy (NCBI): domain Eukaryota; kingdom Metazoa; phylum Chordata; class Aves; order Passeriformes; family Notiomystidae; genus Notiomystis; species Notiomystis cincta. Next base: position 116,283 of record VZRX01013824.1, read on the forward strand.
AGATGCTCCCAGTAGGGAGCTACAACTGTCCTGAGCAACCTTTCAAGGTTTGTGTTTGTTTATTTCGTTTAGGAAAGACACAAATATCATGAAAAAAAGTCAATAACAAAATCACCCTCCACAACAAATAGGTGCTACAATCCCAGCACTGCTTCACGTGTTTTCAGAAAGAACGTTACAAGTTTTCAAACAACAAAAGAAAGTTCAACATGGCACAGCCCTTAAAATATATTTTAAAATTAGAATTGATGAAAAAAGGATTTTTATTTCTGGACATTTTCTTTTTATTTTGAGTGACACTGCCAATCCAAATCTTAAAAAGAAAAGCTGATTTATTTCTAAATTACTTTTCAAGGCATGTATTTTTTAATGAACTCTAAAACACAGGCAAAAAATATGAGATGAAAATTGAACGCATCTGCTTAGTGATAAAAACTATGATTTGTTTAATGGCAATCTAATACTGCAAAGAGACTTATCACAACAAGGTAGGCGATGCAAAACACACTTTTTTGGGCAGTAATTGACCTCATGAAACATGATTTCAAAACATGAAAAACTCCCAAGCTTTTATTCAGTGTTTTTTCCCCTATTTCCATTACTGACCTTATGAAAACTCCCATAAAATATCTTCCTTATTTCAGGACCTTCAAAAGTCACAGTTTGAAAATCTCCTTTGTAGTCGTAGTTAAAGAAAGTCAGAGTTTTACCCCCATCTGTGTGAGATCAAAATTAAGGGCTCTGTGTTAAAGAAAAGTCCTGACACATTATTTGAAAGAGTCAATTTGTATTTATCAAAGCAGATCAAAGATGACAGCTCAAATGTTAGTAAAACACAATCATAAACAACATCCTGACCTGGAAGTAACAAGTTATACCAGAGAACTGCTTTTTCCTTGTTTGACAGGAAGGATGCACCAGCAGTTCTGGGTCTACTTCACCTCCCATGTCTACCTGGTTCTACTCTCCCATTAGCTCTCTGTGGGAGCTGGACAACCAAAACACTTCCTCAAGCCAGCTAAATGCCTAATTCCCACCTATTTCAAGGTGACAAAACTGGCAGCCATGAAGAACAGCTATCACAGTATCTTCACCTTCTCAACAGTAAAATCTTCTGAATTATAATCCCTGTTTCACACTGTGAAAGCAAACCCAAGCAGAAATGAAGAGCCATCAGGAGTTCCTGTCTGTGGGTCTAACTCTGCCTTTCACCAGGCTGCTCTGCCTCCACACCTGCTCCCAGTGCCAGGGCTTACATCAAGGCAGATTCTGTCAGAATCAGACTCAAAGCACTGGAAATTTTAAAAGCAGATGAGTATCTCACATCAAATAACATCTAGCACAGATCTTTGGAACCCAGTTTAAAGCAGTTAACTCACAATTTGACTCTAACTCCAAAACAAACTCAGTTAAATTGAATCTAAACCCATGCATTAGAGATTACCCCCAGCCAGATTCAGGTGGTTTTTCTGGTAGCAGGTTGAAACACTGGCAATAACAAAACTAGACACAGAATGAATCATTTGTACAGCTAAAATCACTGATAAAACATGAATACATACTATCTAAAATAACTCCAACCAGTGGTTCATATGCTTCATTTAAAATCTCCCACAGAGCAAATGGCTCCTGAGGAGTGTCCGGGAGTATCCGAAAGAGAAAGGTGATGGTGTAATCAGAAGGGAGCCCTTCAGGATGCAAATACCTGTGGGAGAAATAACATCTTTGAAACTGAAGCAACATTAAATCTGGTGATTTACTCATCAGAATTTCACCTGATGTGCTTTCTATTACACTGTGCATTTCCTTATAAATCAAGACTGAGAAGTGATAAAAGTGTTTACAAAATCTACTCAACTTGGTAACTCTAAAAGAATACTTATGAAGAAAGCAGAAGTTATTGTTTCTGTTGAAATGTACAAAATTGACGTTAAAAATTAACTTCTTTATTTTTTTGTTTGAAGATTAAATCAGAGGTCAATTGGAAGTAAATCTGAAATTAATTATATTTAAAGCTTTTAACAAACAGTTGCCAGTCTCAAGACCTTTTCAATGTCTGATTTAAGAGACATTGAAAATGGAAATTGCTTGCCAAACCAGTCTCAATAGGCATGTCCTTTGTCATTAAACCATTATAAATGGATTAAAATTAGGAGTGACAGACTGTTACTGGAAGCTTTATAAAATATAGAGAATGGAGTTTATACATTTCAAAGCCAATACAAAAGAAAGTGAAGTCAGAACAGATCCTGAAATACAATCTGGTTTCCTAGAATTTTTGCAGAAGAGAGAGGAAGTTTATGATATCAAAAAAGTGTGTCATTTCATGTCATTTTCAAAAGTTCATTACTTCTTATTTCCAATTAAATTTAACTTTTGTTGTCAAATCCCAAAGTGAAGCATTTGGAAAAGCTTCTGAGACAACTGACTATATGTTAAATGTTAATTAGTATGATTCCTTAAAATCATAGTAAGGGGATCTGAAAGAAGTCTCAAGAGTTACTCAATTTATTTTCCCCAAATATGACCCATTCATTCTTAAGTGTTTCTGGCACATAGATATGAATCATGCTGAAAAGAGAGTTAACATGATATGCCATTAATATATTCTGCACAGTGTCAGTAGATCATCAAATGTGATGTTACACTGCCCATTTCCCATGGAGAAAGAGAGGGCACCCACCAGGTAAAAGAAAAAAGCCTTTACAGTGTGTCCATTGTACAAGAATGAAAGCCAATTCAATAAGTAGGGTGGGTGAAACAGAAGGTTTGGGGATACAGAGCTCAAAAAGGAGAATAAAATTAATGGCATTCAGTGCACAGATAAGGTGACAAAGCCAAGTGGTATTTTTCAGACATACCTGTGGATCATCAAGAGAAAGGTGTTCTCTGAACCATGAAAAGGACTGAAAGCCTAATGAGGCAGTGAGACTGGGCTGGGGTGGCAGCTAGAGAATAGCACAGAAAGGCAGCAGATCCAATTAGAAAGAAGCAGAAAGGGGAAAAGAAGTGAGAAATGCTAATCCCTCGACATCTCAGTCCATCTAGGCCCAGGAGGAAAGAAAACAAGAACATGAAACAGCATCAAGAAGTACAGCCCCAGCTGGGACACAACAGGATACTCACACACTCACATGATATCTAATATAAACCTTCAGTTTCCCACTGTTTTTCTTTCTTATTTATCTTAGCTAAAGAATATTTTTCATTACACCTTCACATGCATAACCCACCAGAGCCATTGCTGCTCTCTGGTACCACCTTAATTCGAAGTGAGGGTCTGTACTGAGAGGAACAGACACTGTTCATACAAGAAACAGAGTTTCCATCACTTCCTCTCCGAGGAATGACTGTAGAAGTTCAGTCAGGGGATTCTTCATTGCCTCCTTCATAGCCCTCCCAAGACACAGTCCTTGTGCCTGAAAGGTGTCCTGCCTCCCAGGAAGGTACTGGGTGGGGCTCACACAAACTCACTTCAAAGTGATGGGATAATCTTCCTTTGTAACCAAGGGCTGGGCACGGCCTGCAGTAAAAGTGGCTGAGGACAGCTGAAGCAGGGTCTCAGTCTGAGCCCTGCTTCAAGGACCTGCTGAACTCCATGAGATCTCAACCTGCATTCCAGAGGCACTTCCACAAGGTGCTGCTGACTGGAATCTGCCCAGACATAGGCCTGCATGAAATTCCAGGTGTTATACAGACACGAGCCCGAAACAGGCTCGTGGGAAACCCAAAATAGCCAGTGGGCTTACCTACTTTGACCTACAATTGTTAGTTTTGAATTCAACAGATTGAAGGGCCAGATCACCAAACACTCTTCCTACTCATCAGTGTATCATAGATATGCACTAGCACCTCTGCTCTTCTGATTGAAAATACTGGTCCCTGAAATGAATAATTGCCTGCACTAGAAAATTATCTTCATGTGTTTTTTGAGTATTTCTATGTGAATACATACTTGGTTGGCTGGGATACCAGAGCATCCTTGTGCAGTCTGTAACATGGGAAGACATTAAATGTACCAGGTTCCATGGAAACCCCTTCCACAGCTGAAAACTCCTTTTCAACCAAACCAAACATTTCCATCATTTTAAATCCTGGAAGACATCAAAAGATACATTGTATTAATTTAAATTAACACTGCATTAGAGGAGACAAAAAGAGACAAAGCCAGTTGTATCAAGGAGTTTCATTACCTCTTAGCATGAAGGGAAATGTATTGCCTAATACTGTAAAAATAATGTAATGAAAATGATTCCATAAATCAGAAACAAAAATTAAAACAAAAATACTGTACCTGCAAAGTTATTGCCATCTTTAACTACCAGTGGGCAGGCTNTATCAAGGAGTTTCATTACCTCTTAGCATGAAGGGAAATGTATTGCCTAATAATGTAATGAAAATGATTCCATAAATCAGAAACAAAAATTAAAACAAAAATACTGTACCTGCAAAGTTATTGCCATCTTTAACTACCAGTGGGCAGGCTGGAAAAGAAGAAAAGATATATTTAAGAATACAAGAGATGCCTCACTGAGTTAGAACAACCATGCACTCAGCCCTAAACTCAACACTCTCCCCAAGAGCAGCAAAAGGAGATGCTGGTTAGGAAGGACATGCAAACCTGGCCACTTTGTATTTCTGCTCCATTCTCCATTTGCATGCTCCAAGCTCCATTGATGCTTCTCAGGATCCCCAAGGCTTGTAGCAAAGATATTAAGGCATATATACCCGTGTGCTCAATTTAATATATTTGTATGGATTTCTTGTCCATTAATTTGTCTAATCCTCCCTCTAAACCTGCCTTCACAACCTCTTCAGCAATTTCAAATTTGTTGAAAAAATAGCAACAAATTCACTGTCAGCTGCATAAAAGAATGTCTTATATTGGGGTTTAACCAAGTCTTCCCTAATTCTCTGGTTTTGAGCTTCTCCAGCCTAACCCATCTCTAGTTCAAAAGGTACATTCTCTGTACCTTTTAAAATTCCACAACAGTTTTCTTGAGCAAGAGAGATGTTCTCAAAATGCATGCTCACATTTTAAATAGCTGTAAATCTGGTTTATATATTTCTTCAGACAGGGAAGAAAGGTTACTAATATCTCTCAGGAAAGGTGCCCTGGGAAATCAATAAGCCTAAAGCAGTACATCAACCAAATAGGACACCCCAGGATACTCACATTTGAAGATCACTTTTAGAAAACAAGCACAAGTGACCAATAAGTGATACTGTTGAGTATTGTCAGTGTTCAACATTCTCTCTACCATTGAAAGTAGAGCTCATGGTCAAAATTTCAGAACTGATGGTTCACAATCAACATTATTTTTGCTTATCAGCTCTGACAATTCACAGTCTCATGTTTGCTCACAGCCCTGTGCACAAAGACTCCTTACAACCACAAATGATTCACATCACCTACACAGTGCCTGCTTCCTGGCTTATACACAAGGAAATCTAAGCATGTGAATTACTGAACAATAATCATTAGGTGTTGCTCTGGAATGTCTGTCCCTTAATTTTCATAAAAAGACTGAAGTGTGCCTTTCTCACAGATTTCAGAATTTGAGTGTGTTTTATGCTTTTGCTTAGGCTACAACTTGTCTACTTTCTCTCATAACAAAACATTAATGAGTGGATCTCTATTAATAAATTAACCATGTGACTTGAGTAAGAATGAATGTAGCTAGTAGTACTCTTACAGAGAGTTAAAGTAGCCTACAAAATAAAATACAATTAACTTTTATGATTCTGAAATGTCAACAACATCTGAAATGAGTTTCTGACAACCAATGGCTGTATTCTGGCTTTATAGAAACAACCATAAATTATTCTGAAGTCACAACACCTTCATTTCCTAATCTTCTATGGAAATAACATTAGATTTATAATACCAGCAGTAAATGATATTAAAAATATCAAGAATATGTCTTAATAGAAAACTAATAGTTACAGCAGTTATTTTAGGAACGAGTATAAACAAAAATGGCTAACTTGCTGATGCAGTTTCACAAACAAAAGTGATCAGCTCATCTTCAATCTTTGTAAAGGCATCAAAGTCATCCACAAAGAAGACGTGTCTTTCACTGGGCTTGCTGCCAATATTAACTAACTCTGAGTAGTCAGCATCAGCCACTCCAATGGCAAAAAAGCTAAAACCTGTTAAACAAAAAAGAACACTCCTGTGAGTCATTCATTTTGAGAGTGGAAATGCAATATGAACACAACTGTATTTGCACCTACTCTTTTCTTGATTAAACATGAACATTTTATTATTATCCTATAGCACAAGAAAATTCAATTAGGTAATCTAAAAAAATAGTATAACATTCTCTGTGAAAAATTTCTTCTGGTTATTTATGCTTATTTAGTTAATTAAAGTTAAATCTTAAGTATTTTCTTGAAGACATACGTAGTGTAAGGTTTTAGCATAAGTTTAAATGCTTTTCTAATTTAAAGCTATACTGTATTACACAAAAATATCCATGTATCAAGTACAGAATAAATACAAAGTAGAGAAATTAATTTCCTGTAGGTCCATTACAGATTTTTTTCTGTGCCATGTTTTAGTATATGTATGATTTCAAGCCAGTGCTGCCTCATGAGTGAAACACTGAAATAAATGCATTCCCATTTCATCAGCAATTTAACTGCACTGGTTGAATCTGTTCTATATATTTAGCATGAATATTTTTCAAAATTTGATCCTAACTTCGAAGATTTAAATGAAATGGAAACTGTATCCTACACGTTTCAGGAACAATGAAAGAGCCATAAATTTTCCAACATTTTACTTTCCATAAGAGATGAAGGAAAAAACCTCTCTACATCAGGCTGAATATATGGGTATACTGTTCTGGAATGGCTCAGTCACAAATTTATTCCACTCAAGCAATATTATCTTCAAGTCTGAATGAGGACCAGGGGCATTCATCACCTTCTGCAGAGCTTTCAGCGTAACAAAACTTTGACTTAATGCATTATAACAATATCTTCTTTGTGTCTCATCCACAATCAGCACCTCTTCATGCCAGCCTCCATCACAGGAGATGCCTGCCAGCACCTGCTCCAACCCATCTGCAGCCTCATGGTCCAGAGGAAACGGGAGAGGGAAGTCCTGTGCCACTTCCCAGCAGCTGAACCCTCACAAAGGGCCACCTCCTCTGGACATCATTCCCAGTCCAGTGGCTAAGGATGCAACTGCAAACTTACCTGAGAGATGAACATTTTTTGTTCAGCTTAGACACAAACTTCAATTTGTTCACAAATACACGGTTTTCTTGGCTGCTACCTAACACAGGTTATGTAAGCCCACTATTTTGTCATCTGCTGTATTGATGAAGCCCCTACACTCAGCATTCAGCAACAAAACAAGGAGGCAGCCAAGCTGGACAATTACATTTGGGTTCAGAAATCAGTGAAATACACTGGGAACTTCAAAACTGTCAAAGCTAAAAGCAAATAAAAGACACAAATGTAATTTCTCCTTAGGTCACCCCACATTAAAAGGGAGATAGCTTTTTCCATCCATCCTGTTTTGATCCAGGTGGCACCACTGTGCCCTTTGGGTTTTGATGAAAACTTGTACAGTAATTAATCCAGTTCTTACACACTCACAACATGATGTGGTACTTAAAGCTCTAAAACTGAAGCTTTAAAAAAATTCCTAGAGGTAATTAGTGTAACATGAGAGCAGGTCAGAAACAGTATAAGATCTTTCAAAAGACCTCTCATGTAGAACACAAAATAGTTCAATTTGCTCATAACCACAAGACTACACATTATAGATGACAATCCAGATTCTCAGCATCCTATTCCCCAACTTCTTCATTCTGGAAACAATTCAATTGAATACTACATGATTTTAGCACTGCTGCCAAAATGAAAAATAGTTCCATTAATCACCAAAAATATCCAGAATCTAATCACATCCTAGTGACATTCTGTATTTCTCAGCAATTGCTGTTTTCTTTAAAATTGAAAATCTGGAGCACAACTTATCCTTACCTCATTGCCACAGTTATGTAGATGCAATTAATGAGAAAAAAAGAACATGTGAATTGTTTTTAAAACCACGTATTTTACCGTCCAGTTGCATTTCTCTGGAGACTTTGTTCACATCATCCTGGGATCGCCCATCAGTAATGACAACCAAAACCTTTGGAATGCCCCTTCTCATGCCTGCCTCTCCTGTAAATAAGATTTCTCGTGCATGTTTAATGGCTCTGCCTGTAACACAAAATAATAATCCGATATTATGTAATATAAATACTTTTCTTTTATGTAATAGAAATCCAATTTTTATTGTCTTCTCGTATTACATGTTAGACATAGATAAAAAGAGAAATCTGGTGCGTCCTGAGTAGTCTGTCAATTAGTCCATTCTGTATTTATTAAATCAAGATTTAGAAAAGTTTGATTTTGACTCTAATGTTTCAAGTTCCAATGGCTTCAGCCATCAATTTTTCAATCTAGAAGGTGAAGATCATGATCTGTGTGGGTGTCCTGGTTTCAGCTGGATAGACTTAATTTTCTTCTTTATTGCTGGTACAGTGCTGTGTTTTGGCCTCCATATGAGGCTCATGTTGATAATGATGTTTTGGTTGTTGCTAAGCTGTGCTTACCCTGAGACAAGGACTTTTCAGTGTCTCCCACTCTGCCCCTGAGCAGCTGCACAAGAAGCCTGGAGGAGAGTGTACACAGGACAGCTGACCCAAACTGGCCAAAGGGACACACAGAACATCATGCCCAGAGGATAAACTGGGGGGGGTTGGCCAGGAGGGGCCAATCCCTGCTCAGGAATGGGCTGGGCATCAGTCAGCAGGGGGTGAGCAACTGTACTGAGCATTACCTATTCTTCTTGGGGTTTCCTTCCCTCTATTTGTTATATCCCTTTTAACTACTATTATTATAATTGTATTTTATTTTATTTCAATCATGAAACTGTTGTTGTCTCAGCCCACAGGCTTTACCCTTTTCTGATACTCCTCCCCATCCCACCAGGACTAGGGGTGGGCACTGAGTGAGCACTGTGGTATTTAGCTGCTGGCTGGGTTAGAGATAACAAAATTTCCTTTTCTGGATCATAGGGCACTGTCTACGTTAACAACTGAGAATGTCATTGTAGTAAATGGAAAATTATTTTGATAATGCTGAAACTGGATGCAATGCAACAGCTGCAAGAAGTTTCTGTGCAGTCTGAAAATAATAAAACATATGGTTTCCAACTAAAACAGATTTTAACCCTTTCAGCCCTGATCTATAATTTCTTTATATGAGAAAGATATCTTAAGGGATTAATTAAAATGCAACCTTAACAGACATCTTTTCCCATGCAAATTTTAAACATCCCACAGAGGCTTAACTGTCCTGGCTTATAACCAAACAGACCCTCCACTCTCTCCAGTCTTCTACATGCTCTGCAAGCTCCCTCCCACCCTCTCCCTTTTCTCACTTTTCTGCTCACTTGCCAAGCTGATTTCATATTACTCCTCATTCTGCCTTCTACTATCCCCAAATTAATTTGCTTTTGCCCTCCTGCCCCTCTCCCTGATCCTTGTTATCAGTGTTGGTCAGTGGGGTGAATAAGGAGCAGTAGGGGCTGAAGTGTGTAAACAACAGATTACAGGGACTTTCTCATTTCAGAGCCCAACCTTTTATCTGCAGTGAGGAGATAGAATGTTTTCACTGGTTTTGCAGTGATTCATTAAACCACTCAGCAAATGGGAAAGAAATACTGCTTAGAGAAGCAAGAAAAAATCTGTATTACAGTCATGACCTTTCTCACCTGTTTTTGTATTTCCTCCTTTATAGGCTATTTGCTGAATAGCTTCAAGAAGAGTCTCTTTTGTCTTGTATGCATTCAATTTAAATTCTGTCCTGGGATCATCACTGAACTGAATTATTGCCACCTGTGCACATAAAAGATGTTAATTACAAAAGCACCACCCACTGTGTAAGCAAAAAGTGAATCTGACCACTTAAAACAAGGATTTATCTTGTAACTTTGCTTCATCCTTAAATTGAAACCAGACTTTTTTTCTCTTTAAGAAAGCTTTCACTAAATAAAGTTCAATTTTACTCTCTGCAGCCTTGGCAACCATCTAACACTTTCTGGTTTCATTTTGCAGCAAACAAGATGAGAGCAGTAATACCCACTTTGGCAGAAGCACTCTTAATCAAGCCCAAAAGCAAAATCCTTATTACAGCTGCTCACATGTGTACAGTTATTCATACTCAGAACTGCTGGGACTTAATTCAGTCTCCATGAATTAATAACTGCACATAAGTAACTTAAGCTAGGGAGCAAGACTGAAGTAAGTAACAGAAAGATTCAGGAATATATTTTGAAAAACTGCTTCTGTCAAGCATGACACTACATGAGTTAAGACCCTGTATTACACTAAACCCCTACAAGTCACAAAGCATATATTGATCTTCATATTCTATACATGGTTTAAAAGGAGCTATTGTGTTTAAACTTGTGACAAAGTTTCTGAAGCACCATTACTATATTCTGGAAAAATAACTGTATAGCAAGAAACAGTAAAATCTAAGTATTCTTCAGGGTTTGGACAAGTTAAAATTAATTTCCAATGAGATCCCAAACCATATATCATACAGGTAACACTTAAACCAGTAATACATTTGCCAATAATATGTTCTGGAGTAGCTCTCTAAACAAGTACATAAATGGAACAATCATTGTAAATTTTATTTCAAGCAATGTGGGTTCTGTAGAGTGCGTGATTTAAAATATCAGAACTTTTGATTTTCCTTATCAGTGCCATTTTTAGCTTATTTATAAATAAACATACAGTGAGTACCAAAAACATTTACAAACTTAAATGTCATTAGAATTAGAAGAGACTGAAATGATGCTTAGCCCTCAAGCTACCAAAATTTATATTGTGAATTTTATCATATGGTGTGCATAGATGATAATGAAAAAGATACTGACCTAGAGCAGTTTATATTTTCACAGAACTGTGAAATGATGTCAGTTACTTCTTGATTCATTTCACTTCTGGTCTAGCCTAAAATACCCTGTCAAGTCCATGTGCCCTCTACCTCTGCAAATGTTGATTACCTGTGTTCCATCAGGACCAATCTTATCCAAAGCTCCAACAGTGCTGTAGAGAAAGTTAATTATCTTATTGAAATTGTCATCTCCGATACTCCATGACCCATCCACCAGGAATGCCAGATCAGCTTTGGCTGCTTTGCACACTGAGGAAAAAAACCAAGAATTTTGGAATTAGAGCAATGCCTCAACTCCTCCCGAAATCTCATAAATCTCTTAAGAAAATGCAACCATCATGAAAAGCCCTTCATGCTTCAGCCAACAGACCTGCTGGCATGGACTTCAGTGCAGGTGTAGAATCAGCTGAGCTCTGCAAGGGAGAATTGTCTGCACTGATAGGTCCTATCAGAGAATACATGTCAATAGTTCTTTGAAGTCTGGCTAATCATTTCTATTTTTATTTAGGGTTTTAAGTAAAGTCACACATGAACTCATACAATGCCAGACTCTTAGCAAGACAGTAAGCAAGATGAGAGAATTTCAACTGTGGAGGTTCCCACTGGGAAACTATTCCATTCAAGAAATTGCCCTGAGGTCTGCAGTGTCTAATGCACTTCAGCTGCACTCTGTAGCAGCAATGCAGGTTTCACCCATCTCATTCTTATGCACAATGGCTTGCAAGAGCTGTACATTTGCTCACACAGGTTGCTCACTCCTTCATGGGAACTGGGAATCTTCAACATTTCACAGAAATCCAAGTCTCTTTCTTGAGGTCAGAAGTAAACTGACTCAAAGCATTTTTCAACACATTTCACCTTGAAGAAAAATGTTCATCTAAATTCAGACAATAGGACAAGAAGATACAAACCTGTATTTTTTGTTTTCTGTTGATTATTCCTTGGATAACAAAAACCCCTCACCATCTGCTCCTGTGCAGTTCTAAACACACACACAAGGTCTTTTTTCCCTGTGCTTAGGGGTTAAATTCTCAATTCCTACATGTCAATTTGGTCCACCAACTTCAAGCTGATGTATTTGATCCTCAGTCTCCATCAATAATGCTCCTCTCATAGAAATATTATGGGCCTCTGTACAAAACACTACATGTTCAAATAATAATAAAAGGAAGTCTGCATTTAAAGAGGAGAGACTGAACATGGCCCATACTTTTCACATCACCTAAAGTAGACATATTTAAAAATAATGCTGCTTTTGAAGTTTAATTATCCTAGGATGTCTGCTTCAGTTATAAAATATGTATGGTTTAGGAGTTTTGGAAAAAGGAAATGTCACACATTAACCACTCTTTTAACAAATTTTAACAATACAATAATGATGTCAGATTTTTGGCTCATTAAATTTAAGCCAGCTGCCTTAACAGTGTTTCTACAGCACATGAATTGTGAGATCTGCTCCCCACAGGTCTAAAATACCATCAGAACCAGAAAAACATTGCATCAACACCTTAAAATTACTAGAAACTCACACATGCAGCACTTACCCTCTTTTGCAGGTGGGATTGTGGGTGGTGGAGGTGGTGTTGAAGGTGTTGTTGGTGGTTGAGTAGGAAATGGTACTGGAGAATAAAAGGAAGGAATATTCAAAGATGCTTAAAAGCCCAATATGTTTAATAAACAGCATTTTCTACTCATCTCCACATGAAAAAAAATTCATTATCTCTAATCAACTAGTTACGTAATTGGAGATTAATGTAGGTGAGTGCACACAAGAAATGTCACTTGAAAGAGAATATTACTAATAGAAAACAATTAATGGCTGTATATTCAGTGAATGATACAATAATACAACTGAACTACTACTGGAACTGCCCTTTTTTGAGATTCCCCAGTGTAGTGGACCATGTGGCAGCCCTATTCTTGACCTAGGATCCATAATTCCTTTTGAAAAAAGAACTGAATTTTGAAAAAGGTCAATGTCCTTTTCCTTTCTCAGCAAAATCAGTCCTCAGAAACAGAAAGTAGTCTCTATCCACCCTGGAAGGAAGAAGGGTTTAGTGCTGCAATCCAAAATGCAGAGAGCAAAAGCAAGCCAGTGCCTGCACTCAGAGCAGATCAGTCTGCCCTGATGAAGACTTTTCTGAATTTGGTGAAAGACCTTGTTATGCTCCCAGATAGAAACACAGCTCTGACCACAACTCCAACAGGACTGTGGCTCTCTTGCCTGCAGCAACTTCTACTGAAGGTGCTTTCTAGTTTCTGAAAATGTCCCTCACTCTTCTCCTGAAAACTGACTTTGGAATTTCAGCCTTGCAGAGACCTAGGCAATGTCTGCATCACAAACCATCGTTCTCAAATGGATATACAGGTCAAGGTGTCTCCTCCTCTTGTCTCCTAACTCCCTGAACTGCAGAGCACACTAAATGCAATTGTCCAAAATGCAGGAGAAGTTTGGCTTTTTGCTCACTGCTTGGAGAATGAGTCCTGGACAAGGAAGAATTAGAGTCATGCACCTGAGCAAGTTTTTCCTATGTGAAACCATAAATGTGGGAGAAAAAGTATAAACACTTTCCACAACATTGTGGTGTATAGCAATACAGTATGAGAAGACAGGTAATGCTGAGATTGGAAATGGGCTCAAAGAAAGATAAAATATTCATTCTAGTAGTCCTGTGTTCTATTTTGCAGTATTTGGAATTCATGACAGCAGGATCTTGCCTTCATAAAAAGCTGTGAGGGTTGTTGGGGGTTTTTTTTGTCTGTCTTACGTTACTCTGGTTGGTTGGTTGGTTGGGTTTTTTTAAAATACTTAAGTAAGCTGAGTTTCAAGGTCTCATTCAACTGTAAATTATTCAAACATCAGTTAATTTTTCTAAATAACAAGAGCTGCAGAAACAAAACTTTCTCTGTTTGCTTCATTTTTTCTGTTTTTTTCCCCTAACTAACAGATATTCAGAGTATCCCACAGTGGGACTTTTTATGAAGAAAACTAAATCATCCTCCCTGTTTCATTCTCATTAAGAAGTCCAATAGAGTTGTTGAATGTAACTTAATAATTAATTCACAGCAGTGGTGTAAGAATCCTGCACCTCTGTGGAGGAGTCACAATGTACTTGAAAAATTAATAGCTCAGCTGAAGGAAACTGTGTAGGAATAGCACAAGTGTGGGCAGAGGGCAGAACACAAAGAGAAGGAATGGAGCACTGTTGCTGCTGGCTGAACCCTGGCCCCTCTGTTTTACTCACATGTTGTCTCCATGATGCTCACAGCAGGGCCCTCCAGCTCCTGAAGCTGTGTATGAACACTGACTTTATATTTGGTCCCAGGCACCAGCTCAAAGAAACAATGTCTAGGCGTCCCTCCACCAAGATTTACTTCTCGCTTTTTTCCATCTGGAATTACAAAGGAAACTATAAAATCTTCTTTCTTACTGTTTTATTGAATAATGTAATTTAAGTCATAAATAAGAAGGGTACTTGACAGTATATGAAGGGTAAGAGGCTGACAGAAGTTAATAAACTACACGCTGCCTTACTTTTGGAAATTGACCTCTGTGCAGAGGTCTCTGTAACATTTCGTTCTTAGTAGCAAGTAGGAGCTGAGGAATGTGTCAAACATCTTAGGAAAAAAAGATTAATTTTGCTCCATGCACTGAAGGCAATAAAAAATCACTTGTCATGAATGGGATTTGGATCTAGTCCTAAATTATCAGTCTAATTGGAATTGTTGCTTTATGTAGTTCTATGGCACCCTTGGCCTATGCCTCAGGTTCTCAGCATCTGCAATGTGCTTGGTCACAGCAAAAGAGTGAACCAGAAATTGTGCTCCAGCTTTCACTAGGAACCACTTTGCAAGATGGTTAAGGAATAGCATTTACAGGGTTCCAAAACTGACTGCTAAATTCTGAATTGGAAAACATGTTGACAATAGAAGAAGGTTGAGTACTGGAAATAGCATAAGGCATGTTTAATAACAAGAAAAGCTGTATCACAATTTAAAATCTGCAGCAGGAAGAAGTAAAATACAAATAACTGATCTCACATTTTACAGAGTACATAAAAAAATGACAAACAGTCGTTCAGTGCTTATCAGGTGTTACACCAGTATAAAAATATTTGATGACTGCCTGAACCAGACACACACCTGATTTGACAATCAAACCCCTTCAGGATAGATATTAATAAGAAACATTTGTTCACACTCTAAGTTGTTCTGTTCACATTTAGGTGCTTTCAGCTCAGCTAAAACAATTCTGGCAGTTCTACATGAAGAAAGTAGAATGTTGGCTAGCTCCCAGATGAGAGGGATGTCTCTGCTGTCCTGTGTGAGCCAAGATCTCTGCTATCTGAATAGCTTGTCTGTATTCCAGGGCTTCAAAAAAACCTTATCATCATCCACTTGCCATTCCACAGAAAGGTCACTGCTTTGTTTGCCACAAGGTCAGTGTTATTGTCAGCCCATCAAGTGTTACTAACTGCACTTCTCCCGAGTTATCCCAGGTTTTAATTTGCCACCAGTCAGAAGAACACTGATGTCTACTTGGGTAAGAGAGTTGCCCTGCACAAATAGTGACTTCTCCATAAATGTCTTCAGGCTACACCCGAGAATCAGGGAGGCTGAAGAGGCTGCAATTCACCCTCCACATATGCAGTGCTGAAAGCACCATGGCACCTTGTGTGACTGCATAAAACTGTGTCATGTTTACCCACATCAGTAACATTACTACTACAAGGGATAATGAAGCATCGACAGGATGAGAACAAACAAAACTGGGCATTGTTCTGATTCTGTGGGCATGGTCTGCATTCATTCAGAGCTTTTATACCCTTCTGCCCTCTTCTCCTGCCTATCCAAATGCTACAGAGCTACTGCTGATATATTTACAAACTTTGATGTATTCAGTTCCTCATCCTTATCCATCTTCTGTTCCTCACAGCAGTGAAAAAGTCAGGTAATCACCTATCTTCTACTGACAGATGAAAGCCTCTCACATAAAAAGCACAGGTTATCAACGTGTCTGACATAAAAGGGCAGGGATGCTACTTGCATTCTGAAACTGTCAGTGTGTACACAACTCTCTTCTGTCCATCATTTCCAGTATTTCAGGAGCCAGTCTACAAGTCTAACTGCCCACAATTTCTATGCAATTCAGTTCTCTGGGTTGGGCTGTAGCTGCATGTCAAATTATTTGGTAACTTACCCTCGAGTGACTCTATAACTACCCTGTAAGCTGTAGCATGTCTGTGAAGCTGCCACTGAGCACACAGACTTGTCATGCGGACTTGGTAGGAATCCAAATTCGTCACACCCAGGTACACTGGAAATTATATACAAAAAAAATAGCTTTATACATCTAATAAGATATACAAGATAAAAAATGATGAAATAATTACAGTGAAATCAGTGCAAATTCATTTTTAAAAAATAATGTCCATAGCTGCTTAAAAAGAAAATCTAAAAGAAGAATTTAAAAAGGAAATGAAACTTCAAAACAAAAGTTTGGAACTTTAGGCAATTTACTTAATAATGAACACCACTAAAAGTTGAGTTATTACAAATAAGCAAAAAAGTGTAATAATAACAGCAGAGTTTCTGTCAAAATCTAATTTAAAATTCAGATTTATCTATATAAAGAACAAATAATCTTATATATGGAGCTAGAAAAAATACACTAAATATACTTTTCATTAAGGAAATTTACATCTACTACTAGGCAATATATTTTTTGGCTAATAAATAATATCTGCTTTATGATTCCTGCCTTGCTAATGTCCAGCAGATCACTTTAAGGTCTGGTATAGTCTCATAGAAAGAGAGACTTTCATTTCAGGAAAACAGTTTGCACATGACTGAGAAAGTCTTCCTTGTGAAAATTTACTCAGGGAGCTGCAGAAAGCCATAGTTGTATGGAAAACCAGCCTGTGGAGATCTGAAGAGCATGAAATCTTTCTTACAGGTTTTGGCCACGCCTGTTAGGGCATCACTGAAGCCTGTTGAGTATGAAGCAAATACTTTAACACTGTACTCCGTTCCACTGAAGAGATTTAGAATGAGAATGGTATTTATATCATCCCCTACAAAGGTCTCCAATGCAGGACCAGGAGCTGCAAAAAATGAAATATATTAGAAAATTATTTGTTCATCCACTAAATTAGAAAAATTACACATTCCTACAGTTACAGCTACTTTTTGCTCTTTTTTTTTTACCATACACAAATGCAAAGACATTCTCCTCAATCCTTACATGGGTAGAAGACACAACAAGCACACTTGGGAAATTCAGCAGTGGGATTCATTAAGGCAGAGTTGGACACTGGCATCTGTTAAGACCCTTTTGTTCTGCTTCAGTGACTTACTACTGCTCTAAATAGGCAGCCAAATATCTCCCCAGTTTGATTGTGTGCCAGGACCAACAGGGGGGACAGCAGATGCCAGCCAGCACTACAGTCCCTCAGGGGTCCTTATACAACAGCATTATTTAATACTGTGCAAAAATGGAGATGAAAATCGAAAATAATGGGATTTTCCCAAATCAGAATAGCAAACAGCTCCTTCATCACCTCCCCTAGTTGTGAATACACTTTGGAAACCAGGCAGCAGTATTGTCCTTGGACAGTACTTTAGTCCCTTAATGGTCACACATCTGTGATTTGCTGTCAATAGAGGACCCTGTTTTTCTAAAGAAATTTGAAGGATTCTGGGTGTCTTGTCCAGCTGCAATGTACAGGTGGGCAAAGGGTGCAGCACACACAAAATGGACAATGAATAAAATGCCAAGTGTCTGAGAAGAAATGAAAACCTTGTATTGTGAGGGGAAGGAAGTTGAAGATCAGGAGGATACAGAAGAGAGGAACAGGAAAAAAAGCAAACATAGTCTCTGAAACAGAGTCATGGTAAAATGACATAAAAACACAGACTGAAAGAGCTGGCATTAATCAGCCTTAGGAGGGGAAGTCTAAAGGGAAATCTACTGCTGCCTACACCTACCTTATGCAAGGTGGTAGAGAAGATACAGACAGAATGTCTTCAGAGGCAAACAGGAAAATGTAGGAGAAAAAAGACAAGTTTTGCAATATGGGAAACTTTTATTATATATTAGCAAAGATACTCCCAGTGAAAGTAGACAAAAACTGGGAGAGATGTTTAGAGCATTTTTAAAATCTCCATCCTTGGAGATATTATAAATTCGACCAGCCAAGGTCCATTGAAACCTGTCCCAATCTGGCCCTGTTTTGTTCAGGGAGTTGGACCAGATGATCTCCAGAGATCCTCTCCAACCTGCATCATTCTGTGACTATGAAACTTGCATATTCAAAAATGAGACACCAAAGTTAGCAACGCTTTCAGGGCTGTAGCTGCAACTGATAGATTTAAGAACAAAATTGAGTGAAAGATGACATTCAGTCAGAAGTGACCACAAAAAATCAGTTTAAAAACTCACTGTTGACAGGTTTGTAGACTACTCTGTAACCCATTGTTGCTGAAGGTGGGGGATCCCAGCTGATACGTAACCTGTTGTACCACTCATCTGAGACACGTAAGTTCCTAGGACCAGACAGGGGCACTGAAAAGAAACCAAACTGGGCTTTTACAAGTTTATCTCATACAAGCTTATACAGAAAAATCAAGGTATGCAAATAAAAAGAGGGTGATACCCAGTACTCTCAGATTTACAGGAAAAATTATCAGGATGAAACCCTTAAGCAAATTCATCCTTTGCATTACTCAGTGGATTAACCACAAACTTTGATCAACAAACAATGAATTTTTGAATTAATTCCAAACTTTGTCCCTACATTAAAAAAACCCAAAACTCTTACTTTTGTTTCCTAAAAATGTAAGGTAATTTAGAGATAATTATACATTGTACAGTTTCTTCCAATCCAAGTGCACTAAAGTTTTTAATGTATAAATCATGCTCTTTTGAACACTTAATCCTGTAGAATGTCATCAAAGGAATTATTTACAAGTGATTTAAGTCTCTGCATAAATAGCACTTCAATTAAGACAAATTATGTAAATTAGGAGAACAATCCAATAAAATTATACTATCATGACAAGTGCACAGTGAAAGGATTTTTTACAATATACAGTAGAGAGGAAGCTTAAGCTACAACTGAGTAATCTTTTGGTACTCGGTCAGAACTCTGGAGATAATGCAATCACTTTCATGAAAAGTTCAGCAGCATTGCTAATGACCCTTAGAAAGTAATGATCTCACACAAAAGAAAATCTAACAGTACAATGGTTGGTTTGATAGCATCTCAGCAGGCTTTGTTTACTTTTCTTCTATATAAGTTGGCTTGCCCCTGGTGGGCTAGTTATCAGGCATTTACCAGCTTTATTACTGAACAAGTTTCTGCAAACTCAGAATATTTGAATATAAAATATGGCTTGTCTGTTAGAAGAAACTCATTGTTTATAAATCAATCAACTGAGATTAATTTAAAGTTCAAGTCATATAAGTCACGCAAAATAAGCCCACATTTATACTAAAATACATTCCTACAGCCAAGGAAAAAAGGCCTCAAGAGTGTGTCTTTATTCATGCAAATCCTGGCCAAAGACAGGCAGAAAGTTTGTGCTCACAAGTTTTGCCAGGAGCTGAGACGCTGACGCCTTCCCCCTCGGAATAGACGGGGGTTACAGTAACTTTGTACTCTGTGTCGGACAGCAGAGGGTGAAGCAGGAGAGTGTTTTGTCTGCCGGGCACCATCACCTGGAGGGTCAGAAAAAGCAGAAACAAGCAAGCTTAGTGACTACAGCCAAACCTCTTCATCTTACATAGTCTCTGACAACACATTCCACTAGCATTGCTGTACAGCTTGCACTTTCAAATGTTATTGATGCTCTACAGTAAAATAAAATCACTATATTACTCACCCTTTTAACAGATCTACTGTTATACCAGAACAAAATTAAGGAAATCTTCCTATGGGATAACACTGTTTTTTATTAAACCCATGAGCCACTACAGGTCCACAAACCACTGGTACTGTTTGGATCATAAATACTTAAACTATTTTACTGTATAGACAAAATACATCCTCTTGTTGTATTTATTCTGGACATATTTAGATTTTCTGAAGCTTGTTAATAAAGGTCGATTGTTTTGTTCTTTGGAGACAAAAAAAATCCCCCTTCCCTGGGAGGAAGGAAAATCAGTTTATGAGATCTGGAAGCATTGAAGTTAGCAAGCAGGAATAAAATAAGTTTGTCTTGTCTGCATCTAGTCTGGAGACAAGCAAATGAAGGTGGCTGTTTAGAAGAGGAAGTAGGATGACATCCTCCAAATACCACAGGATCCCAAACTGCCATGAAACATGGAAGATCTGCAATTAAAGTCCAACCAGGCAACCTGGTAGTAGAGCAGCTGTAGAAATTCCTCCTAGAGTACATGTTTCAACCTGCTGAATTAAACACAGTGAAAGGTTTCCCTATGAGCAGCTAGTTCTAAAACTCTTCAATAGATTATTGTATCTTAGCCAGAGCCTCAAAAATCAGTATCACAACAGTGGTGGCAGGAGTGCCAAGCAAAGCCTTGCAATTGCTTAACTTGCCAGTAAAATTTAATCTCAGAGAGCCTCCAAAGCCTGAATGGGAGCCACTTACATCCCATGGTAGGGGCATGGTAAAAAAAGAGATACTGGTCCTATGTTTCCTGTGCAGAGATCTGTGCTCTGAGGTGATGCTGTTGGAAGCAAGTCCCAAGGTCCAACGTCACATTTTGGACATTCCCTGGCCTGTGTCCATTGTGTAAATCTATCACCTGAGCCAGCAGCTACACACACTTGGCAAGCAGTTGAGAAAAGCATAATCCCTTTAAACTCACAGGGGGAAAGCAGAAAGTAAGTCTATAAAAGTGTTTTGTTGTTTCAAAGAAGACTGATGCATGTGATGATGGCAAAGTTTTGAAGCATGTGCTCAAGAAAGGTCTCACCAGTTTAACACTCCAGGATACATTCAAACTACTTCTAGTTTTGGCAAGTGATACAAAGAAGGAAATTTATCTAGTGCACCCAGGTGCTGAGACTTGTCAAAGTGCTTCATTCTTTGATCAAAACTGGGCTTTAACTGTTAATAAATGTTCATGAAAGATTTCCATGTTCCTCTTCCATACACATACATTCAAAACACACAAACTAAGTTTCTGAAATAAATCCAACCCATTTTCTGGTTTCTTTAGAATAGTGGATGCAAACATTGAGAACTCTCTCCTCTCCACATGTACATAATCTTCCACAGACCAAGACAGTTTTCAACAGTGAGAAACATTTTTGGCTTTAAAGAGAAAAACTGTGATGTTCCCAGTATGTACAGCACACCCAAGAACATATATGCAATTTAGAGCTTGACCCTTCTGTGTTCTATTACATTTTCAACTCCCTGATTTTCAGCCAATTGCATCAAGAATTATAAAGCTTATTAATATTTTTATGGAAAGGGAGGAGTAACTGAAACTTATATCACTGGAATCAGAGCCAAAAAACTTAAGCACTCACCACAGAACTGCCACATTATAGTACATGTAAGCCCAAATTCCACTTCACTTTTGGGTTTTGCCTAAAAAATGTACTTAAGCATATAAATGCTCCCCTAAAACTGAACATCTGTGTTGTTTTATTGACATCTGTTGTGCACCTCTCAGGTGCTTGAAGCCACATGATAAAATACACTTCTTCCATTAAAATGCACTTAATTCTAAGTATAATCTTACATAATTCCTTTTTCAGCAAAGTATGTATGCACATGAATAATTTCAAAAATGAAATATGGTTAATCTGTTTGCTGAATTGTGACCAAAGATAATAAGGCTTGGGAGTGTACTTAAAATTAAGTAAGTTGTGAGAATAGAGCCAAGAGATCTACCTAATCATACAGTTTTATAATTTTATTTAATGAGCTTTTGAGTCAGTGCTAATATACTTCTGTTAGCCACAATTTTAATACCTTTCCTACAGTTTTAATTTCATTTTAACATAATAGTCATTGAATACTAAAGCAGGATGACATTTATACCATCCAACTGAACTAGAAAGCTGAAAGAGTAAATCTGGGATCTGAATTTCAGAAAATCTGGGTTATTCTCAGAAGAACAGTACACTTTTTGCCATTACACTGTGCAAGTTTTCCACTTTATTATATACTATACTGACACACAATTGAAGTTCATAGAGCACGTTTCCTAGACCAAAAGGACACCACTACAGTGAAAATTCATTTTCAGTTGAAAGAGATGCTTAAAAAGTGCATTTCCAGTAGAGTCTCATAAAAGATGAATGAAACTAAAATGGAAAAAGACAGATTGAAATTTTCCTAGAAAAAATATATTCAACTCCTTTTAATATTTTTTATTGAAATATCCTGATATAGGGCTAAGAATGTCAGCTGCTAAACATCAAAAAAATAACCCATATTTTTGATATAACTACCCTATGAAAAGAAGTGACTCAAGTGGCAGACACAGAGGGAGAATGATAGGGAATGTTTTTGCATTTTGAGCTATTTACTAAGGAAATAACCTTGAAATTTTCAAGGAAATAACCTAGAAATATACAACTTAATCTTTTAAATGTACCTACATGGAGCCATCCCAAAATTTTACAACAGATTTTGTGGAAACCAAGCAATGCAATACTAAGTTTTCTCCAATTTAAAAGTAATTTTTTAAAAAGGCACTTGACCAAGCTGAATCCTGAAAGTATCTCAAAAACTGTGAAATGTTAAAATAATGGAGCTCAGGCTTCTTTTTGTGGGGGGAGGGTGTTTGTTTTGGTTTGTTTGCTGTATGTTCAAAACAATATATACAGTACTCTTCATTCTTTCAAATATTTTCCAAAATCTTGATGACCAGAAATTTTTCTGTGTAGGACAACTTTAATCTTGATCATCACATGGCATTGGAAAAATAACAAATATTCTCAGGCACTTAGATAAAAAAGTGCTGTCCTTATGGTGACATATTCAGGTTAATGAGAAATATAAAAACTGTATTTGAATTTTAATTATATTGCTTTAGCAGGAGAGGGAGAGAGAGAGGGAG
>VZRX01013828.1:3205-21595 GCA_013398075.1 Notiomystis cincta
GACAGTTTGTACAGATTCTTAATCTACTTCAGCTTCAAAGTTAGAGTAAAAAATTAGTTCTGGAGATTTTCCCTCCTAATGTTATTATACATCAGCAATTTTTAAATGTTAGAACACTGACCAGATTCTATCCTTGATCTCAAAGTTTTGAGGAATAAATATGGATAAAGTACATGCCAAAGATCAACAACTTTCTTTTAAGGAGGAAGCTTTTTAAACAGATGTTTAAAATCACATCTTGACACGTTACATTTACCTGATTATAAATACTGATTTTACTCAGCTTAATGCAGTGCTTAGAACATGGAAAAACAAAAAGAAAGAAGGAAAAATATTATTGTGGTTCTGAGGTTTTCATGCATAAATAAAACTACAATTACTAAATTTTAATACACACTGGAAGCATGGAATGCCAGACTATTTTAATTATAGTGAAAGGAATTCTATTTCTGTAATTATATTGATGTAAAAACCCAAAAAACCTAGAAAAAGGTTTAGTAGAATAACTAAGAAAAGGATGAGAGACATCTATACAAAATTCAAACTTATAGTTCCTTTATGCTCTATAATATTAAAACAGCAGTGTAGTGAATGTGGAGTGTATTTAAATTGCATCTCAACGTCTCTAGAAGTTTGATAAAAGCAGGAGTTTTTATTCTCTCTTTCACTCCACAGAGTGAAAGCCTCCTGCAAAGACCTGCTTTATACAGTATACTCTCTGATGGAATACATGCTTCCTTTGTGCCAGGAATTCCCTCCAGCTGGCTTCATATCTGGCCCCTTCTAAATGGAACAGGGATGCTAATAGATTTGCAATTGGTCCATGAATGAAAATCAAAGCCATACCACAGGCACTATCAAATTGTTGTTTAACACTCTCTATACTAGAACTTCTTCATAAAATGAAAAATGAAAGAAAATTTAAAATGTCCCCCACTACAATAAGGTACCTTTTTACTGCACAATGCTAAGAACTCCATTCTTAACTGAATAACCCAAAACCATTCCATTTTCTGCAATCTAAACAGAGTGAAGCATCTTACATTAAAAAAAAAACAAAAACAACAAGCTAGATTGAGATAACTCTTAATTTAATTGCTAATAATATAAATTGAACTCAAAGTCCTTATATGGAGGATTATAGTCAGATTCACAAAGTACCATTTAATGCCAGTGTTTAATTTCTCACATCTACAGAAAAGGTTGAGGGGGTTTGTGAACATGAAAAAAGTATAAAGAAAAATCACGATGAAAACACTGACTCAGAATCTGATGTATTCACATACATTCAGAAAGGTAAATATGTGCATATTTACCTTTACCTTTGGAAACATATACATATATATCATGCATAATTAAAAAAAAATATATTTTTCCTGCCTTAGAATATTTTGAGACTGCATGGATTATCTTTGCTAACTCTATTATGTATAGTGCAATGAACATCTTATGAAGAGATAAAAAAGTGTCTGCTGTTTCAAAAAATATTATCAACATAGAAGATGGGACACAGAAAAACAGTAAATTGTTATTCCCTATATGCAGGTAGAATTAATTATTATTGCCATTTTAGTTGAAAAGAGATTTGGCATTCATTATGCAGAATGTTGTAAAAAGTAACAAGGAGAAAAGACCAGTGAAACAGATTTTTGGTGTTGGAACATTATCACTGATATCAGTGATCAATGGGAAAAACGATTTATAGCACCTGAGATGAGCTGTGCTCACCTTGACTGTATTTGAAAGATTGAATTAGTTAGAGTCAATTCTCAATGTACATTTGAATCTGTGTAATCAGATTGTTTTTGAGAAAAAGGAAAAATACTGTATGTCTGGATTGAAATGCAGATGCCTCAGAATCATATAAATGTAGAATCACTTAGATTGGAAAAAAACTCCAATATCATTGAAGAAAACCATTAACCCAAAACTGCCAAGTCCACTATTAAACTGTGTCCTAAAGTGCCACATTCACACATCTTTTTAGTACCTCCAAGGATGGTGACTCCACCACTCCCCAGGGCAGTTACTTGACAGCCTTTCCATGAAGAATTTTTTCCTCATCTCAAATCTAAACCTCCCCTGATGTAAGTTGAGGGCATTTCCTATTGACATGTCACTTGTTACTTGAGGGAAGAGACCACCCCTCCCACTTCACTAGAACCTCTTTTCAAGTAGTTGTAGAGAGCAATAAGGTCTCTCCTGAGCCTCCTTTTCTCCAGGCTAAACAACTTTTTAGCTGCTTCTCATAGGGATGAAATATCCTGGCCTGCTAAATCTGACATTTCTGTGTTATTTTGAAATAGTGGAGAAAATTCTACTGTCATTTAACTTGTTTGTCAACTTAAACACATCCTTACTAATGTTTATTAATAAAGTATTTTATTCAGAAATGTCACCCTGAGGACAATAGCTGTAGTAAGAATTTATAATATACTTGTTTACTGTAGGTTATTAATTCCTAAGATTTGGCTCTTGGATATATTTACAGTGTCAATAGCAAAGCCACTGAAGAACTTGAGAAAAATACTGTTTTCTTTTAGAAGAAAATTGGTAACAAAATTCATCAGATCTTCATCAGACCTAGGGTGAAACTCACAATAAAATCAAAAAGATGAGGACCAGAGCAATGACAGTAAGAAATCATCAGTCAGAGCTCAGATGTAGAAAGTGGGATATGGGCTAGTTTTAAAATTCCTTGGCTTATGTAAAATATGTATCAGTGCCTTGAACCTGTGCCTTCCACTATCCAACTGGAGTCTCCCAAGCAGTGGGTTTCTCACATCTTGCTGATAAGATGTTTTCTTCATTATAAATATCAAGTGGAAATAAAAGATGAAATATAAAAAAAAAATCATTAAATATATTTCCAGTTTTCTTTTTGGGTTGTTTTTCTTAAGTAGCTGCAGCTGGCCAAGTAGTATCAGTCTCTTACAGTGGAGAATGAACTGATTTGATTTTTCTGGGTGCCTGTTTCCCACATGAGTATATTGGTCAAGAAGAAAAGATAGGAAGCCACCTTTTATTGCAATACTGACATTTCAATAAAACAGATCTAAAAGCGTCTCTGGAGAGTTTGAATTCAAAATAAAATGAAAGAAAGTCAATATACTTGTTATCCAGTTACTGTGCAATATCAATCATTACTAGCCATTGAAATAACTTTAAACACTTTGATGTTGTTTTTCTTGTCCTGAAAATAATCATGGTTTATTTTGTTCACTTTATTCTACCAGTTCAGTGATAACAGCAGATTCTACAGACATCAAATGAATTCACAGAAAAATAGAATAAGGACAAAATGCAGTGACTTTCAAGCAATTTCAACTAAACATGAAAGAAAATGAATGACACATCAAAGCATCAGCTTCAAAGACACTCCCAGGTAGCTCATTGCAGAATTCGTGTTACAGAAATCGTACAATAAGGTGTTTGAACTTTTCTATTCAAGAAAATTTAAGAATCTTTATCAGGGAAAAAAAATGACTGTGTTGAAGGACAGCTAAAAATCCAAAGTCAATGTATTCCAAATATGTTTGATAAAAGGGTGAATAGAAGAAATATTTGGTCTCCGGCTTTTTCAAAGAAAGATGTTGTGAAAAGGAAATAATGTGGTACTAAAATTGCATACCAACATTTTAGAGACACATTGTTTTGACTTAAAAAAAATCATTTTAGTTAAAGGAGTATGGGTTTTGATTGACTTAATTCTTGAAGCCACATGAGTGTCACATTGATAAAATTCATAGTTACAGTACAGTATTTGGTCAGAGATAAAATTCTAGGGGCAAAATTCACAACATAAATTAGCATGACACAAACCACAGTGGAATCCAACAGATGATCAGATGATTTTTTTGTGATGTCTGGAATAATATCTGTAGAAATAACCCATGCAAGTAACTGTATTGACAGACAAGAGGCCTGCAATGTATTACAATGGGCAGCTTTGTGCTGAACTTGAGCTAAATTTACAATTTTCCACTAAACTTAGATAAGTCAAAGATGATTAAATGTTTAAGTGAAACTTAGAAATATGACACATTTTTTTTGTAAACTGAATTTATTACTATTAGATACCTAAAATTAAAATAACCATCTAGTTTATGATGTTAGCTTCCACTTCTGAAATTCTTGTCCTTATAGAAAGGAATAGAAATTAGTTGTGATAGACAGAACCACCATCCTTACCTTCCTTGTTTGTACATATAATCTCCACTTACTGCAAATTTACGTCTCACTGACTTTCAAAATTACCTGAAGGCAAACTGGGAAACTGGGATTTCAGCTTTGCAGTATTGAGATACTTCTCAAATTTTTATGTTTGCATTTTTCTTGTAAGGTGAGAGTACAGATTTTTGTTGCAATAGTTTAAAGAGATATGGAGTACTTAGGAGGTTATATAACTTCAGAAATGGCTTCTGGTTGTCCATCAAAACATATCTTTATTTTTATGATAAAGTGTTCAAAATATAAATTATATACTGAAGTAAAATGGAACAGATTTGAATATTTTATTTTGCTAATCCACATAACAAGGAATTTTGTGCATTTGTTGCACAAAACCAAAATAAAGAGACATTAAGAAAGACTGTGCTCAGCTTACAAAACTGGAACTTCTACAAAAAACCTATTTTAGTTATTTTATATTATTTATATTGTTGTATTTTATGAAATGGAGATTGCAATTAATTCTTATAAAACAATCAGAAAAGCTAAAGTGAAATCTCTTTTAACCTCCATGGGGAGTTTCCATTATTTATTAAACAAGTGCTTATGGGAAAAGTAAAATCTTATTCTAAAAATGTGTTTTGTTAATCTTTTTAGTTAAATTTCACAGTAGTAATTGTTATTCTAAATATTTAAGGGTTCTTTCCAGGGGGACCTCTTTTCCCTGAACCTAATGACACATATGGATTTATGATTTTGTCAGTAGAAATGTTTCTGTAACAGCCTTATTGCCCTCATGGAAATTGGTAAGCTCAATGTAGTTGCTGAAATTAAACATTTGTCATTATTTGTGTACATTTCATTAACATCTTAATAACAGAGCTCATATACAGTAACATCAAAACAGGTCAATTTATTTTAAAGTTTCAGGCATAGAGGAAAGCATTAGGTCTGTGGCATACAGCTACAGACCATGGTTTTCTTAACATGCCTGTGTAAATCAGGAATAACTTTGCTTAATTACTGGAAAACACTTTCCAAAACAACTACTAAGAAAAACATTAAGGAAATGTTAATGATAGTGTAATTTCTTTGTCCTGGTTTGAGATAGGATAGACAGTTTTCCAGGTACACACAGAAGTCAACATACAAGTATAAACCTTATTAATGTCAAAGCAAGTCAGGACATATTCATTTAAGTCAATGAGCTAAAGTGCAAAGCAAATTAAAAGTCAAATCAATTTTTGTTGAAAAATCTTGAGACAGAAAATTATTCTAAGAACTCTAGGACTAAATGAGCAATTATTTTATTCATTAAAAGTCAATAATTTTGAAGACTAAAGGGAAGTCATATTGCAAGAAATACATACCATATCAAATACTTTTCTGAAAGAGAACATGGGGATAAAACTTTGGGATTCTCATTCCTTAAAAACTGATATAAATCTCTCCTGAAATAAACATTGCTTTTTCAGCCTGCTCTTTCCATGCTAAATTCTCAAGAAAAGGTGAATACCCTCTGTGCATCTCTTAAGGTGAACCTTTATAAAGTTCCAATGGCACATTTGAGTTCAGTAAAAGGTAATTTGCATCTCTCTCTCCAGCATGTGCAGGCCTGTTCATCCATTTCAATGAGATTCTTTCTTATAAAATCTCTTATCAGGACTTTCAGTACATGTGAAGTCAAGTTCATTTCAAACCAATTCACTGTCAAGTTATTCCTGATACCCTAGATTCATTGCTCAAGTTCATTCATTTATCATCTGAACTCTTAACTCATGACATCTCTGGGGAGAGAACTACCAGAATAGAAGTAATTTCAAATAATGTCTAATTTTTCTATTTTTTAAATTCTAATTTCTAATTTTTCTAACATTTTGAAATTGTAATGTATGGTGTGATATATGATTAATATCAACAAGAGGAAAAGATCATAAAAAATGTGAGTTTTCAGATTAACAATGCCAAAAACAGTCTCTTCCAGGGGAACTCAAGGAACCACTGTCATATTCTGTTTATTTTTTAGTTCATGCATTATATCCACAGCAGTTCATCAGGAATTTACTGTTTATAAGCTCTCATAATAAAAATAGACACATTTTTCTGCATAAAGTCATGGATTTTCCTCTGTATGTAAATTCTTAATACCAAACAAAATTGCACATACTTCATTTCTTTTATGCTAAAAGTCCTAACATTATAACATCCCTTGTATGAAGGGACACTTAAATTGTAATAAAGTGTATTAAATAATTGATTTCCTCTAGATTGTGTCTGTAGTTTTAAAAATATTTCAAATAGAATTAAAAACTTATCAGAAAGTTTCAGAACACTGATTTCCCCAAATGCTAATGCGTTTTGAAGAGCCTATTTTTCAAGTCAAAGTCACTCTTATCAGTGCTAAGTGTGAATATTCCAGCATTCAAGTGCATGAATGTAAAACAGTAGATGAGTCTTTCTCTTACAGTCTGTTAAAATGAAATGTGATAAATGCAGTAATATCGATAAGAAACCATAATATGTGACATTCAGGAAAAGGAATCCACTTGAAAAAATACAAGATAATTTTTTTTTCTTTGTTATCTAGCCTTTCTTCATTCATTCTTGGGCTGGATGATATTAGAATGCTGGATCACATATGCAATTAAAATAAAAATGACACTGTTGACAACCAGTATGGTAGAAAAAGGTTCAGAAATACCTTTCTGTAGTTTATGGAACTTTATGGTTTTATGGAAAGAGCTGTCCTCAACACTTAAGGCTACATGAAATGACCAGGTCACTGGGCTGTTCCTACACTAATGGAGTGTGACATGAAAACCTCTGGACCTGGCAGGAGGAGTGGCATGACATGACAGCCAACAGTGTGAGCACTGGACAAGAGATAGGGATAGTGCCAAGCAGATGTTGGCATCCTCATGGGTGGCTACAGGAGCCAAGCCTCCCACATAACTGGAAGGGATCACTGGGCACCCACTGCTGATTCTGTATCAAGTAATGGTATCAAAACCATCAAACCTGGGTATAGATATGGCAAAATGGGGACTGACAGGGGAAAAATAACCAGGGAGAAAGTATTTACCTGGCAGAATGTTGGGGCAGAGAACACAAGGTGAAAGGGTGGCAAAAAGAGGGGGTCAAGTGTCAAGGAAAGAGGTAGTAAAGCGTGGAGAATGAGACAACACAGGGGTCCCTAACAAGCAGCCTTGTGCTTGTTCAGTGCTGCTGGAGCAAGGCAATGATTCAGACTTGTCTCTCTTGATATACAACAAAAGTTGGTGTGCTTCTAGTTAGGAGGGCTGGGATGGAAGCAGGGTGGAATAGAAGCTGTCCCTCTGTTAGGGAACGCTGGATGGATACCAAAAGTATCCCAGTGCCACAATTCTGGTGCTCATTCCAGGCCTGATAACATTCCTCACATGCAGTGTTATTTCTGGGTATCATAACAAAACACTGCTAAACTCTGAAACATGACATGTTTGGATCCATCATTCATTGAGACCAGAACATTTCAGAAATATTTGGTTTAATTTTGATAGTTCTTATGTTCTTGATAAGTAATGTTCTAAAGGTTTTTTAAGTTAGTTTAATTACAGAAATGCTTAGATAATTTTGGAATATGACAACCATCAGATTTCTTCACAGAAAATCAATGAACTAAGAAGAGTGGAAGCTGTTTTTCCTTGGTTTGGAGAAATATCAACAGCACAAAATTCATTACTAAGAAAATAATCTTTCTTTGGGCGAAAAGGAAATAATATGGCATACATAAAAGTTGTCAGAGGTTTTTTTTTAATTCTAACCAGACAATTCTTAGAAGTCAAAGAAATTAATCAAGGGAGCTGTACTGTAATGCTGGGATTTGGATGATTTTTTTTAACTTTTTTTTTGCAAAAGATGTAAAATTTATCTAGAATATATATCTCTTACAGTAAAATACTTCAAATTTGAATGGTAAAAAAGTGTCTCAGAAGATATACTAAGTATTAAAATGATATGAAGAAAAAAAAAGAAGAAGACTGAGAAGAGAAAGCTTGTCTTAGTGGTCAGTATGAGTTCCCAAAAGACCGTCTAGATTCAGTGTTGTAAAGAATTTGAAAATAAATGGGATCAGTTTACTCAACCATATAAATTAAGCAAAATCAAATAAATACACGAGGAGGAAAGGCAAATTATTAATGGGAAGACTATTAAAGGCAATCTAGGCATTACTCAAAACATCTGTACTTATAGTTTTCCTTAATGTTTTGTAATAACAGTGGTGCTTCCATAAGTCCTATAGAAAAATTAAAAGCTAATACACACAAGTAGAGGCTCACACTGGAAAAGAAGTTGTGAAGGAGTGAGACATGTTTATATTGAAAGAACTAGGCAATTAAAACCACAAAGTTGTCAAAGAACATTTATAAAACATGAGCCATGTCACTTTCTAAAAGTATATTATAACATTTTAGGAAAAGAAATACAATATTCTGTGGAGACAGGAAAGAATAGATCTCAACAATGTCAAAACTCAAGAACTTATACTGAAGAAATATGAAAATAATGAGGGAAAATAATGAAAGAATCTATAGAAAATGATGGGATTCAAAATGTGTGGGTTTTTCAGTTCTGCCATGGATAACATAACCAATAAAGCACTGATGCAAATATAATAAATCTTTACATTTGGGCTCATTTGATGCAATATTATATGGAAAAAATCTTTATTTGACATACAGATGGAACTTACCACAAGTTTTATATTTTCAATAATTTTTCAATTGCCTAAAGTTACAATAGTAATAGTCCTATTGCAAGTAAAAATAATGAACTGTGATCAGAGTAACTGTGGAAGTCATAACGAATACCTTGAGACTGATTGCATTTAGTATTTCCTTAATGACCTTGGTAAAACAAGCTGGAATATGTTTAAGAAATCAGATAAAAATTTGTAAGATACAATTAATGAAGTGTGTGAGCAGTATTTAATATTGAACATTTGGATAACCTTGAAGACAGAATAATGGAAATTAAGTGAAACTTATCAATGTAATATGTAAAAGTTAGACAGTAGATCAGTAGTACTTTTTCCCAGCATATATTGATGAGCCAAAGGCTTGCCTAATTTCTGAGCAGAGCAAGTTTAATAATTAGAGTTTACCTACAGCTTTGTAGGACTGAGCTAGGTGATCTAGGAAATCAGCCTTTTGTTTAGTTAAGCTCTAAGACTCAAGATTTTTTCACTCCAGTGAATACTGTAGTTTAACTACAAACTATCATATAATTTAGTTCAAATTTCATACTTCATAATTAAATTATATAGTGCCCTGTTCCTGACAAAGAAATTTTTTCTATATCTTGACTTGTTTACCTTATTTCTAAAGGAAATTATCTCAATCTTTCCATATCAAAGTTTTACAGCTTTACCATTTTCATCATCTTACTTAATTACTCAATATCTGGGTTATCTTCCAATCCTCCAACTTTGATATTGCTATCAAACAAATGGTAAAACCTGAATCACCTTTCATTAACTCATATTTACATTAATTTTCATAGTCTTCTGACAATCTGATTTCTCTACAAGATTGAAAGTTTAAGTATTGCAAGTCCAGGGAGGAGAAAAAAAAAGCCCCAACGTAAACCTAATTTTTTATTTTTACAAAGTTTCTAGAGTTGCTATGTTATGACAGGATTTATCTGAAAAAAAGAGAAATTGAGAAAGAATTTGATTATGTTCATTTTTTTTTCTTGTCAATTGAATGCCATTATACTGAATGAAGTATTAGGTAGTTTTATACCTAATCATAAGGTAAAACAAATCAATCTGAAAGTAATTAACTAAATCAATTATATGCACCAATTGAGTCAGATTTATTGTTACCAAATGAAGAAATCATATGTGCATGTTTTTTGGGGTTTGTTTCCAACCTTGAAACTTGCTAGAAATAGCCTTTGGAACCATTTGTGATTTTTTTTTCTTCAGAACCTAATTGTCTCTTTCCCTTAATGATCTTTTCTTAAAATTACTGTTGCAAACAACAGTGACAGCAGGTGATCAGCACTTTACACTCTCATCAACAGAGCTTGTCAACTATTTTATATGAGTTAAAAGCATGTTCTTCTTTTATAACTGCAGTGATAGGTATGAAGACTAGTCACTAATTTTTTTTCTTTCAATTCTGACAACCCTTATAAATCAAACCAAAATGGAACATGTTAAAGTATTGTTGTTGTCTTCATAACCACCATGAAATTCTAGAATCCATATTGAAAAAAGCTACCAGAGTTTTGTCTTTCTAGGACAGGCACATTCCATATTATTACAATTCAGCTTGATGTGTTGGGTAAACTTGGCTGACTGATGCCTGTCCAACTGCTCTTTCACTCATCCACCTCAATAGGACAGTGGAATAAAATGAAGCAAAGATAAAGACAGGGAGATAACACTTACTGTCCAAACTGACTCAACTTGGTGAAAATCCATGTAATTTATTGCCAATTAAAACATATTTATACAGTGAGAAACAAGAACAAAACTTAGAATAGATTCTCCCCACTTCCCATGCTCAGCTTCGCTACTCCATGCCTGACTCCTCTCTGATCCCATCTCACATGCTCATGAGGAACTGTGGAGTTGTGATCATTCCATAACAGCTCCTCTCTGCTGCTATCACTTTTCTCACTTCTCCAACATGGATTCTGTCCACAAACCACAGTCTTTCAGGATAAACCTCTTCCAGTGTGGTCTCTCCAAGGGCTGCAGGGCAACCTCTGCTCCAGCACGTGGAGCACCTCCTCCCCCTCTTTCTTCCCTCACCTTGGTGTCTGCAGGGCTGTTTCTCACGGTTTTTTCCTCACATTTCTCATTATTTCATGGTTTTCTTAATGTATCTTAGACATCTTCCCCCAGATGTATCACCACTCTGGCTGAGGGGCTCAGCTTCCCCTGAGGTGTGTCCGTTTTGGAGCCAACTGAAACCAGTGCTTCATAGGGGTGACCCTGCAGCCCCTGGGCACCTGCATCCTATATACCTGAAATGGCACTTTTAAAAATGAAAGTTTAGTTGATAAAGTAGTTAGTTGTGCTTAGACCTTTAAGGAAACTGCGGTTTCCTTGATCTTATAAAGAATAGATTGCATTCCAGTTCTTTTCTATAACTGTTGGAATACAGTCAAGGATTTCTAAGGAGTTAAGGGCTTCTAGGGAGTTCTTTAATATTCTGTTACAAGTCTTTATATTTCAGGCATCCGTCTTCACTTTCATGACAGCTTTTGAAATATTCAGGTCTTAATTTTTCATGCTTCCTTAAATACAGTTCAATGTTGAAAACGAATGTGAAAACATAAGGACAATGATGAAAGATTATTTTGCACAGTGACACTTTCACAACCGTTCTGTTAAAGAAGAAATAAACAAAAACCCTAATCAAGTGGTGGAGCCTGGTAAGTTATAAGGTACATTGTATAAAGGCAAGTGTATAGAAACACATGGGAATGTGTATTCCAGTTTTCCATGGCTTTCCGTGACTATTAGGCATGAACCAACGGGGACTGACATCAGTCAATCCACCCTTACAAGATGTTTTTGAGCAGAAACAGAAATATCTGTTCAGATCTCATCTATAATGACACAATACTGGTTTGCAATCTGGAGGTACCAGAGAAAGGAGCACTTAGCTCCCAGGGAATAGCTGTCTACAGGCTGAGTAGGCACTGCCAAAAGTGTCACTATTAGACATTCTGCCTAGTATTCCTAGCAGAAATACAAGGACTAAAAAGCTGCTGAACAGCTGCTGAGTTATTTTGGTTATTAACAGAGGTTTGAGTTGCACTGTTAACATATCTCTGAAAATCTTGATTTTGGCAACTCAAGGATAAAAAAGGCAAAACTCAACACATATGATAGCTTCTTATTGTAAAGACCCTTCCTATTCACCATCAATTGCATTACAACTTCCTAATTCTTTCTTGAATCTGAGAGCTTTCCCGACCCGGTAATTTCATATCTGTGTATCTTACCTTTATTGTGAATATACATTGATATAAATATATAATTATGGTGTATAATTATCCAGTTCCCCTGTATCTATCACTTGTGCTGTGTGTCACATTAGCTCTAATATTTATATTCAAAGGCACCTACCTGCTTTCCATGAATAATATTTGAAATCCACGGTATGGTAGGTGAGTGATTAACTTCCCAAAATAAAACTCACGTAACCTTTCCCCTGTGTACAGAAAGAAATTGTAACAATTTAGTTAAATCAATTCTTAAATTGATTTAAACCAGAGAAATCCCTTGTGCAGATACTCTTAAATTGGCTTAAGAGTAGCTAATATTGGTGTATCTTATTCATTTTGATCTGGAATTTAATCCTATTAGATTGGTTAAAATTTTTTGTATACACTGGAGCCTGAAGTCTAGCAGTCTGAATTGAATTTCATGCTGCAGGGTCATGGGTCCTCAATGAAGTTAAGACCTATAATAGTACAGCAATTTTAGAAATTACTTCTGGACGCCCACTAATCATCTACAAAAACTAAACAGAATTTTGTAATAAATACTAATAAATAGTGTTCTGAAGATTTTATATAAGAGATAAAGTTTTCTAAAAAATCTGAGCAAAGATGATGATACTAGACAACAAATTTTGAGAAAATTATGGCAAAATTAATTATACGCCATGCATTTTTGCTGTCTTTATTCTCATTCCAGCTTAAATTTGCCCGCTGATTATTGCTGGGCGCATGAGTTTTGGCACTATACTGAAAATGAAAATATGCATGGCCATCTGTCAGTAATGGTTTCAGTTCATCAAAATTTCTAGTCTCCATTATGTGCAAGACAAAAGTACCTTTCCTGTCTTGTGTGCAGAACCCAAGAAATCACAGATGGGAGAGAAAAAAAAAATAAATTCAAATTTCCTCTTCACAGAGAAAAACAAATTATTTTTTATCAGCACATAGAAATAAATATTCTTTCTACACTTTTATGGTTTACCCCCATTTCCAGCTGCTTCAAATTGTGACTGCATTAAGTCAATGACATGACTATATACAGACTATTTTTGAGACTTTAGTAATGCAGGCTTGTACCAGAATGGAAAGAGGTACCTCAAATACAATAGATGATAAGAAGAAAGTATGGGCAAATAATAACAATCTGTCTGTTATTTCAAACATTGACACTCCTTCTCATTATCAATTTCAGTTTGACAAAAATTGCTAGTTACTCCTCAGCAGCTGATACATTTGCAGCTGCAAAAATGCTGCTTCTTTCTCTGATTTTGGCTTCAGTGTGTTTCTGCTAGATTTGGATCGAAATGGAAGGCACAAACCCTGTCTGCCTGGCACAGAATTCTTTGCTTACAGTCCCAGCAGCTTTGTTTCATTCTTCCATGTCAATGGAATTTAAAATATTTTAAAAAATATTTTCCTACTGATTACTCTGAAAGGCCTGGGCAAAACAAGGTGCCTTTTGAATACACAGAGATATGGTCCCAAACAATAGCAGTTGCTATGGGAGCAGAGCATAGTGTTTTATGCAGACATGAAGGAAGAGGAATGGAGAAGCACAAATCTAGTACAGATTGCCCAGGCACTCACTGGCTCTAAGCACAGTGTTACTTCCCCTAAATATGCTGTGGAAAATCACATTTATACATCAAATGATACAAAAGTTTATATTTAACTGAGTTCTGTTTACTTACATAAAGGAAGATTTATGGTCACTGGGAGGCTCATTAGCATTGATTTTCATAGTTCCCACTTAGAATTAATATGTCCTTGGTATAGGAAATTATCCAGCACTTATATAAAAAGCTATCTGGAATGATTCCATATATACTTAGCAGATTTGTATTATTTTGTGGCAGAGTCAGACAAAAAATTCAGCTTTCCTGAACAAT
Source organism: Notiomystis cincta (assembly GCA_013398075.1). Classification (NCBI taxonomy): domain Eukaryota; kingdom Metazoa; phylum Chordata; class Aves; order Passeriformes; family Notiomystidae; genus Notiomystis; species Notiomystis cincta. The sequence continues at coordinate 17,269 of VZRX01013828.1, forward strand.
TGCACTAACATTATTAAAAAGTACTGCAAACATATATTAATGCAGTAATGAGAGTGCTAACTCTGTTTAAAATTCTAAGGTCAAAAAGGGACATTTTCAAACCAAAAAACCTGTCAGCTCAAGAAGGATCAAATAGCATTATATTTCCTTCAGTGAAACATAAAAGGCCTACAGTTACTTTCATGACTAACAAGGAAGCCTGTAATGTGTATGTAACTTTCCAATGTGGCGAAGCAAAAAGAGGGTTTTTTTGACTAAGAAGATGTGTTTTTAACAGATTCAGAAAGGATTTGGGGATTTACTTACTTACAGGTTTTCCAAACAATTGCTTCAAACTGTATTAGCTTCGTGGGGAAGAATGCCTTGAAAAAAATGTCTAACAACTTATTTTGTGTTCATTTCTTTTATTAATATTATATCCATGAAGGAATCTTTAAAAATGGTCATTATATTCACCCAAATTGGTCAGATATAGGAACCTTTCAAAGCAGTTAATTGACTTTATTATGTATGCTTGCTTTTAATACTCCTATGTACATCGTCTGGTGAAATTATTCCAGTTAACTGTGATTCAGTTTCCCTTAGACTTGCCAGTCCATGGAAAACTCAACTGCTCTCTTTTCAGTTTTGTCATTTGTTCACACTAATATCTGCTTTCATGTTGGATTTTTTTTGTCTTTTCCCCACAACATGAATACAGCTGTCTCCTTCTCCGGACTTTTAAAATTTATGCAGATTTACTTTAAACGTAAAGTCTTTTCAGCAGCCGTACCATGAGCGTTCCCTTCCCGCCCTGGCACAAGGACACACGCTGACATTGTCTGGCTGGGAATGCTCCTACAGGGACATGACACACATGGACACATAACTGCAGGCAGCTGCCATAAAATTCGGCTGCCTAGCAGTCGTGAGCTTTAGCTGGGACAGCATAGAGAGCACCAGGACAGCCTGACAGGGTGTGCACAACTGGCTGGCAGGGAAGGTGGGACTCATTAGACCCCTGGCAGCTCTGCTGGTTACAACACCAGCTCCTTAGCCCCAGCATGCTCAAGGTATTCATGTGCATGGCCATCGAGTGGCAAACATGGTAGTGTAAATTTATTAATTAACATACAAGCCTTCTACAAGCTTGAGTGCTTAACTGGAATGGAGTCAAAAGAGTCCTTCTTTCTGCTTATTCTAGAGTCATTCAGATGCCTCAGAAATAATTCGTTCTATTGTTTCTTTGTAATAAATACCAGTGTTAAAATCTGTATTTTTTGAAAATGACTGGATCCTGAAGTGGATAATAGTAGAATAATAAATAGCAAATTTGAAAATGTAGTAGTCTATTTTCACCTTCTATCAATATTCCTGAAAAAGTGACAAAATATAGCATCCATTGTTAAGATTTTTTCCAGCTCCCCTGATGTTCAGTGACAGACTGAAGTGATGTTTTTAGGCAAAGCAGCCAGGTCTATCCTGAGTGATATTTTTGCTGGTTTAGTCAGCAGTGATTCAGTACTGATAAAGACTGGGGAAATCACAGTAGTGCTAGCTTGTTAAATTTTGAGATAATGATAGACCTAGAATTAACCAGCTGATAAATGAGCAAAGTGATTAAGTTATTTCCATCTGCAGAAACTCTTGGTCTTTTACTGGAAGACTGAGGTAATCCATGCAGTCAGACCTTGCTATCAGCTACACAAAAGACAGCACGTGTTTTTTGGTTTTGTTTACAAAAATCTGAACACTGCAAGTCATGCTGGTGAATAGAGAAAAAAAATATTTCTCTCCTCCCTCAGTAGATCTCTAGCAGATAATGCACTTTTCTGGACACAAATTTCCTTATCTCAGGCAGTAGCTTCATACATAAATTAAATTGAAACATACAAGCTCTATCACCAAAAGCAATCCTTATGCACTCAGCCATTTTTCCCAATGTTTGTTGCCCCCACCTTCATCCTAACACCATTAAGCTCCACAGTCACACAGTGAACTAGAGCAAAGAAATAATCTAACCTAAAATTATTCCCTTTTTTCTTTTCCCTGGAGTTAATGACAGAATGATGTATGGATATCTAAATATATGAATGTTAATTTGTATCAAATCCCAAAATCAAGTCTAACAGTATTGGCAGACATAGTCATCTGTTACATTTTTAAGGTGTGATGATTATATTCAAAACAAACTAAAAGAAAGTGGGGAAATAAAATATAAATCAGTGGTTTCGAAGCTGGAGAGTGTATTTTAAAATGAATATTTTTTTAATTATTAAATTATATTTTGTACTACTTGCCTTTATTAGTTTTATTATATAATTTAAATTTAAATTATATTTATAATTAATATTTTGATAAATTATATATTGATTTGTGGTTCAAATGATCTTGTAAAAATAACTTTTAAACTAGATGTCCAGAAAAAGACAATTTTTTTATTCTAAAGAACCTTTTAAAATTCTGGCTTTTCAGAGACACCTATCTTTTAAATCCAATAACTGTGATGCAGGACAAACCCATTGTTTTTGGAGCATGAGTAGGCCCCAAGTTGTTCAGCTGTTGTAGTTCTCCAAACACAATGTACAAATTCTTGGGCACAACAAGGAATAGGCCACCCAATTGGACCAGAGATAGAAAAAAAGAGATTATCTATGGCATCTAGCATCTTCAGTCAAAGGATTTATTTTACTAATTATTGGGTAAAGAAATTTTGAAAATATGTATTGTATTATGAAACTGGGAAAAAATAGTAAAATTTATTGTATAAAGTAAAGCAGAAAAGGTAAGTCTTGATAAATCTATTTATTACTAGTGGTTTTCTATGTAGTTATGCTCCCCTTTGAAATCCTCGTTTTTAAAATGCAAGAGACAGATTCTATCAGTAGCTGAAGCAGTAGTAGGTAGGCTAGTCTCTTATCTCAACACAGTAATTAAAATTCAAGTCAGTAAGATCCAATTATTATCCAGACTTTGTGATATAGTGACTGTACTTTGAAATGAGGATGTCTGCCACACTGTATTTTACAGACACATGAAAGCTCTAGAGACTTTTTCTCACAGGCCCCAAATTGAATTGAATAAAAGCTTAGTGACGCAGTGTAAAACCAGATTAAATAATTTCAGTATTTTAGCAAGCATCTTTAACATTCCATTACTATTTCAATAAGTATAATAATGCACATTATGCATAAAGAAAATTATTCAGATAAACAAATTAGACTTTAGATTAAAATACTGATCATAGCAAGGGTTCTATTTTTGGGGATGAGGCCTCAATACATTTAAATTAGAAACACATTTACTGATTATGGGTATGCTGAATCAAGTAAATGACTGACACTAGAATAAGATTGTCAAGGCCATTTAAGAGCTTTTATAAAATTGCCTTTGTGTGCTTAATTTCAAAAGTGTCCTAATATAATTTCCACTGAGAATGCAACAAAGCTTTTTTTTTTTAATTATAATCTAGCATTCTCCTTTCTCTAGAAGTGCTGCCATCATAAAATCAGTCTGATTAATGCAGTTTATAATGTCTACTGAGGTTTAATCACCAGCAGGATGGGGTAGAGAATCAGGAGGGTAGAAGTGAAAAAACTCATGGGTTTAGATAAAGATAGTTAATTAAGGAAAGCAAAAGTGACATCCACAAGCAAAGCAAATCAAGGAATTAACCACTTCCCATGGGGATGCTGTTGTTCAGCCATCCCCAGGAAAGCAGGGCTACATCACGTGCAACAGGGACTTGGGAAGACAAAACCCATCACTCTAAACATCCCTCAGAGAGTTCATATGTAAGTTGTTTTTCATTGGGGTATCTTAATATGACTGTCTTCAGTGGCAAGACATCGGAAAAACATGGGACTGTGGATGTTCCTAGTTCCCAGCTGCAGAGGAATGGATTATCTTCCTTTGCCTCTCCAATTACTACTTGGTTTTTTTTTCCCCATAGTTTATAAGTAAAGATTTAAAAATTTGAACATTTTCACATAGTATATACTTGTTTCATATCACCATCTAACTTGTTTTAACCTTTCTTTACTTCAGGGGATGTCTTTGTGAACCCAAAATTCATAGGAAACATATATATTTTGTTTAAACTAAGCCAATGTTAATTTAAATCTACCTGATACAAATTTTGTCACACAATAATCATTCCCTAGTAGTCATGATCATTGGCAGCAGAACAAATGACCAGTTTATGATTGTTTACTACCACTGGTATGTACAAGATAGGATTCAAGTTTCTAGTCCCAGTCCTTAAAACCTTGAAACAAATTGGACTCTCTCCATCTATGAATTATAACTAGATTAACAGGATTGCCTCTTTTAAAGAAAGAAAAGGGAA
>VZRX01013828.1:23557-62038 GCA_013398075.1 Notiomystis cincta
AACAGGATTGCCTCTTTTAAAAAAAAAAAAGGGAAAAAAAAAAAAAAAACAAAGGAGACTAGTAGCCTTTTAAATCAGAATCAGCTAGTGCAAGAAATGTCATATTGTACCACACAAACCAATGTCAGGTGACATAATCAAAAATTAATGCTTTCTGCAGAAAAGCTTATTTCCTTTGGTATGTGTCTTTTTTATTGTGGATGCAATGAAAGTAAAGCTATCTGAAACCTCACAGAAAAAGCACCTCTGTCAAGACTTGAGAAGAACCTGTTTGTAACGATTCTCTAGGGTTAGACATCATATAAAAAGAGATGAGGGTAAACTGACCTTACAAAGCATCCACCTGTCTATCCTATTACATATTGGCTTCTACTAAACAACAACAAAACAAAATAATCGAGAAAGGTTTCCACTTCTTCCCTTTCTCTTTACTCAAAAGAAAAGACAAAAGAATTATTTGCTGCCATTTAGATAAAGGTGACATAGTAGATACTTTACTGTTTTTCAGAATAAGGATGACAGAGAGCAAAGAAATCCTTTTGCTCATAGGATGATAAAATAATAATACTGTAGAAGAGAAATCAATGCCATGTATTAAATTTTGATCTAAAAGATCTAAAAGATCTAAAAGAATGGACATAAAAGACTGCTTTTGTTTTTGACATTTGTGGGTGTGACAATTTACCAGGTTTTTTTAAATAGCTGATGATACTGAGAGAAAAATATTAAGTGAGAGTCAGTTCCTTCTGCTTGAAATCCTTCCTTATGCAAGATGACAACGTACTAGCACTTATATATATATCTGTACGTAATAAAAATCCCTCTTCAGAAAAAACCTTACTGTGAAAATTTCAAAAATTATTGTAGGTACTTGGTTCTCAAAACCACAAAGAGGGCCATATTCTGATTAAGTGTAGCTCCCTATTCAAACCATAGTGTCTGTTATGAGCTCTGCGCAATAAAGAATATCAACAATGAGTAGCACAATATAAATGTTGCATTAAATATGTGTGGAAGACACTGTCCAGTCTCATTAGTCTTTCACCTTAAATGCTGTACATGCTAGTTATTCTCCTTTTATTGTACTATTCTTAGGAGACAATCTCAAAAACATAAATGTCCTATCCAGAGCACTTGAAAACCTTAAACAAAAAATTTTGAGAAGGGAAGCAGGGAGAGGGCTTTATCTAGAACTGTTTTCCCAGTCTCAGATATTTTACCTAAGGGAGCTTTTATGTTTGTTTGGAATGAACATCAAAAGATTTGACCTAAAGAGGTCTGTGCTGAAGATTTTTCACACAGAATCTGTTTTCAGATATTTTTCCTTTGTTCCAAGGAAAGGATAATATCTAGACAATTCTAACATACTGAAAGAGGGTCAAGACTTGCTGAACAAATGTCAACCCCCATTTCTTCTAAATGGAGAAAGGTCAGACATGTCTAGAGAAGAATAAGAATTAGGATGTATCTAAATCAGAAAGGAGTGAAAAAAAATTCCAAAAAGAAATATAAAGATCTTCATAGTAAAGATAACCTCAGTGAAACCAGGTAAAATGATATTAACCTGCTTGTAATGTTACCATTCAAAATCTAAATGTTAATACTCTTTTTGTTTTCTCTTTTTCCCACCATACATAGTTGAAGCTTATATTTATGCAATAAATAAAGGAAAATTTATGTATGCTTCCAGTATGGGGAGTTTATTCTGAGTTAAAAATTTTATTTGCTTTAGGATTGCTTGGAGAAAACTGGAAATTGAAAATTGCTGGAAATAGAAATTTGAAAAAATGTTTGTATCAAGGACCTGTACTTACCCCAGAAGCTTGTATTCAAATATATGTAAGAATTTTTTATAACTTGTATACGTATATAAATAAAAATAAAAACATTGGATGAAACATACTTGATATCAATTTTATATATATTTATATTAATTTATATTGATATTGAATAATTTATATTGATATCAATTTATTTTAAACTAAACATTAAAATGTTTCTTTAGAGATCAGATCTATAGAATCATAGAATCATGCATCACAGAATGGTTTGGGTTGAAAGTGACCTTAAAAATCATCTAATTACATGTGTATGTAAAGGCAGAAAACCAAAATAGCTGTTTTGCCAAAACACAGATTAGCTATCACTTTATCATTTTATTTGAACCATTCCAGCATCCAGCTATGATGTGAGAATGTACCAATGAATTCACTAAGTTTGGATTCTCACTAACAAGATGTTGGCCTGTTCTTCAACTGTTGCACTGCTTACCTAAAGATAAAAATAAAAAAGGAAAAAGTATTTTAAGCCTCTCTGCTCCCTCCAGAGTACTCTGTCCCTGTAGTGGCAACTCCTACAGAGCTAGGTCGCTACAGCCCTAGAGAGCATCAAGATTCAGTAAATTTCGAGGAGATATTTAAATGCTGCCCTGAGGCTGTTCTATATGCAGCTGCTCTGTCACTGACCAGAACTCACAAACTTCCAGTTTCATATCAAATTTATGTCTTCCTTAAGGCAAAAATACTGATGAGTTTCTGTTAATTTTGTTTACATTTTGAGAATACTTCTCTAGTTGTAATAAGGTTAGGTAGTTGGTTTCTTCCCTCATCCATTCTTACATTTCATCACACAAAAAATGAATACTGGTTGTCTCTGGCACACCTTGAATTACCTAGTTTGTTTTGGACTGGAAGCAGCTATAGCCAAATGTAGGTTCAAATAAAAAATATGCTTTGTGTACCGGTGATAGTTTTGGATAAATACTACATATTGAAAACATCATAAAATTAGTCCTCAACATTTTGAATTTAAGATTCCAAGGAATGTGTTCTCTTTCCAAATTCATAATTAAACTTCATGACCTTAGAGTGACTGCAAGCTAGAAATGAGTTGCTTTGCATTGAAGTTGACTATAGGTGAAAAATGCTTTCTGACATTACTGACTAAGTTATGTAAATGGATCGTTCCAGAAAAATAAATTAAATTATAATTGGGAGAGGGAGGGGAGAGGTGGGGGTGGAGGGAGCAGGAGGAGAGGGAAAAGAAGAAAAAACCAGAAAGTCCCCAAGAAAACTATTTTAATTACATTAAGGCTGTCTCATGTTTACACAGGGCCAGTCTGCTACGGATAATTAGGTCTAAAACATGTTCTTTCCATCATAACTATAATAGCAACACTCATAGCACAGCAAAATCAAATCACTATGATCATGGGGGAACTTTAAATTTATTTATGGATCATTTGTGTCTTCATAGACATTCTGTATGCCAGGAACATGTTTCTTAGATATGTGATGAGATGCTTTTAAAACATTGAACTTCGAAGTCACAGTAAATATTTTTTCTCAGTAACAAAATTATGAAGAATTCTCCAGCCCTTCCTTTTGTAAAGATCATAATCCTAACCACAAAAATAATATACACTGCTGTCAACCAGCTTAGAAAAATAAAAAGAAAGGTTTGATTATGCTACTCCTTACTGCCATAACTCTGTATTTATTATTAACTACACTTGAGGACGCATTGCAAATTTATTTAGCAGATTTTGTCCAAAATATCTGTTCTTGTGAAAGAGTAGATCTGATTTGAGATATTGCTTTTCTCCCTAGATTGAAGATTAATGCCTCCAAAAAGATGAAAGCAGGAGGATAAAAGTGTGATGTTTTCAAAGATAATTCTACTGGTGGCAATCATGACCACTGGATGAAAACAAATAAGTCATTTTCATTATCATATGTCCTGAAAGGAAGCAATATTCACTGTGAAAGAAAATAATGAAAGAGGGGAAATTAAAGGCTTTGAAAAATTAACATTGATTTCAGAGTGCACCTGGACTTCTATTTCCACTGTTTTGTCTTCAAACATCAGCTCATATTTGGAGATGTTTTGATAGTAGACAATACAGAATTTAATGCAAAATAGACCAGACACAACCCAATCAAGGGCTTTTCTTATGAGAACAAAAGCTTTTTATTACTAAGTGTCCTTTTCACTTCTAGTTTTACTGTCTTGTAGTATGTAAATTCACATGGTGAGTGTCATTTGGGCTTTGGGAACAACTCATTTTCCCAGGCAGTAGAAAAAAGAACCAACAAAATTTAAAGCTGAAATGAAAACCTTTCCTTGTCCCATTGCCAGTGTCCAAAACTAAAGTAAGACACATCAAATTTTTAGCCTCACATAGCAACTGAAAATAATGTATATAAAAAGTAAACTAATTAATTGGCAAAAGAGGTAGCCTTGCATTGTGTGATGTATTGTGTTTTGCTCTGTAGTGTTAAAAACAGGGATATGCTGCAGTGTTGGTACCTAGAGTACATTAAATCAGCCATTGCAAAACTGATTAGATCCTCTCTCATCTCATGCTGCCTCTTACATAACTGATCTTGGCTTTCTTCTCTGTTTACTATTCATTTATAAACTCATGTACTGTCTCTACAGACAATTCATTTTTTATTGATCTTATTGTCCTATTAAAACTGCTGTCTGACTTAATGTCTTACATCTGTATGCCAAATTTTAACTTCCACTTCATGCTGTCCCTGCATATATTCCCCTAACACTTCTAGAATTCTGCCTAGCCTAGACCAGCTTGAATGTCCAATCTCCCCCCTTGCAGCTTCATTCTGCCAGATGAATTTTAAAACAGATAACTCAGGTTTATTCTTCTCTTTCAATTCTAAGATTTTAATAAATCTGTCAGCCACTAGAAACCCCTTCCTGAGATTTTCTTCAGAACTTCTTTCTTCTGCTATTCACATTATCTGTATTTTCTGAAATTAAAAAAATAAAAATGTTTTTTCCTCTGCTCATAGCGAAAGTTGTGCAGTCAGAGAGAGACCGTGACAATCAATGAATATCTGAAAGAGAAACTCTATGATTCATATGGTTAATTCTCTGACTAGTATAAACATCAGGTTATGGATGATTATTTGAACTCTTACTATGAACATTTGAGATTTACCCTTCATTAACTACAGCAGTCTGGTGCAATTTTTCTTTGATCAAAAGAGGTTCATGTTTCTCAATCAGGGGACATCAAACTTTTGTGTCACAAGGGCAGAAATCTAATATTTTAAAATCTACAATTACTGGTAATATATCCTTGAAAAAATCCTGGAAAATGGAAAACAAGTATGATTTTGTGAGCCCTTAAACCAATACTAAACATAATTGCAGATTCAATTACAAAAGTTTGAAAACTGTAACAGATGTTTAGAGTATCAAAGGATGAGCAGGAGCATATTTTAAAAACTATTATCTGAAAAATCCAGTAGCTTGTGACCTATGAGGAGTTACTGATCCATTCTGTTTGATCTGTTTTTATTGCAGTTTAAAAAATAACTCTCTCAAGGACAGACATGACAATATATAAGCAGACATCACAATATATAAGCAGAAGTCCTTCTAATATACCAATCTGGACTTCAGTGTGTCTTTTTTTCCTTTTGCTGAACGTTTAAAGTTTACAAATAACTTTGTTGGCTTTCCAATGAATAAACACAAGAGGCTCCAGGTTTATTGATTTCTTGGCAGATGTTGATGTTCTGTTCCATTCTCTCTTTATAACCAAAGAGCAGTCAAGACTAGGATAAGAAGGAATGATCTAGGTATAAATGAATATGTCCTTCAGATTTTTAGCATTTTTAAAAACTATAATGATGAAATGTTGTCCTGAGGCTTCAGTCTCCAAGTAGACTGCTAAAGGCCTTGATATACTTCAATCTGGAACAGTTGCAGTGTGTAAACTATAACATGTGTGATAAACTGTTTACTGTTTCCACACAAACTATGTGAGGTATTCCATAGGAATTTGTGAGTCTTAAAAAGACCAGCATTTCAAAAAAATGTCACATCATACCCTGAATTTAAGATTTCCTTACAAATTGGAAACTAAAATTTTCCTATAGGAGGTAAAACACACACATCTTCTCTTGAAAAACTTTTTGTCAACTAGTGCCAACCTTCAAAATTCATTGTGATGTACAATAGTCTTCTTATTGATCATATAATTAAAAACATAAATGAGGCAATCTGTTGCTGTAAACTACTTACATTGGCAGACTGTAAGGCATTGGCCAATGGACAGAATCTACTACTGTTCACAGTGATAGTCTTATCCAAATCAAATAACTTTCTGTACTAGTTTTAGCTAGTTTGAGGTAATTTTCTTCATAGTAGCCTCTATGATTCTGTGTTTAAATTTGTGACAAAACCCAGTGTTAATAATAACACAGTAATATTTTAGTCATTGCCAAACAACAGCACTTGGAGAACATCAAGGCCTTTTCCCATTCTCACAACACTCCACCAGGGTGATGCTAGGGGTTTGCATGAAACTGGGAGGGAACAGAGCTGGGATAGCTGACCCCAACAGAGCAAAGTGCTATCCCATACCTTACAGTGTCATGCTCCACATATAGAGCTGAACTATGAGTTGCTGGAAGAAAACTCAAAGCTATTGTTTTCTTGCTGTAAACCATTCTCTTAGTTTGTAAAATAGTTCTTTGCACAGTCATGATCTTTCCACATGTAAAAGAAACACAGTTTGAAATTTGCCCCCCTGAGGTTTTTTGCCATCTTATGTTCACTCCTTAAAATAATGTTATTTAGAAGCAGAAAAGCAGAATCACAGACTGTCTGCTCAATATTTCTCCAGTAAAACAGTAGGCTGGGAGAAGTTCATCTCAGAGGCTGCCATGAATTGCATGAACTTCCAAGGCAATTTTGATCGTGAAAAACAAGAAAAATTGGCCTACAAAGAGCTATGACCTGCAACAAAGGAATTATTTCTAAGATTGGAATTTAAGTTCTCAGAACCTTAAACAGTACAAATTGCAAGTATTTTTAATCTTTGTTTTGTGTACAAACTGCTTTCTGTAGAAAAAAAAAAAAGCTGTTGTAGACAGAGATACATTGATTTTTATTTTTTTTTTCACACTAACAATGCAAAATGAGTTCTCCTGAAAAACCTTGGTTTTGAAACTAAATTACTTTGGGAAAATCTTTGTTGTTTTTGTTTCCATAGAAAATATAATTGTTTTACTTGAACCTAGGCACAATTATTCACAAATTTTATTCCAAAATTTGGAATAGATCACTTTGGAGACATTGCAAAAGTTGAGTTATAAACATGATCGGCTTGAATAGCAATATTTTCATTCTTAGATATCATGAACTTTTCCTTTGTCTTTAGAATGTCATTGTTTGTGGCAAGCCACCTCCTAGAACAGAAAAACTTTGCAGTCCCCAGTTAATTCTGAAGACCATCCTGACTACCCAAAAGTTGAACACCTTGTTCCTCTTGTATATGGAGACATAGGGAAGGAAGTCTTTGTGGCCCTAAGGACAGACAAGAACTCCACTGGAAAGTTGTATTGTCTAAAGACAAGATGATGTAATATAAATCCAGGTGTTATGAAATTCCATTTTTGAAAGATAACGTTGTTGCACTGTTGGCAGCTTATTTATGCCCATCATGCATCACAAGTCTTGGATAATAGGTTTTGAAATGAACTAGTATGGTATATGCCACAGCAGATCAGATCATCCATTCAAATTCCTGTGATGCCATTAACACCTGTCCTGATATAAGCCAGATAAAACAATTTGAAACTAAGTAGTCTGCAACCAGTTGTCTAACAACAGCATGGCAAAACAGATGTTTCTAAACAAAGACATTATCTTTAAACAAATACTTTATCTTTCTGTTGCCTGAAATGCCAAACAAGACTGGATTTAGAATATCTTTAAAAAACACAAAACAACATGTTGTGGGGCTTGCTGAAATAGTCAGGATTTGCAGGAAGGAAAACCTTGAAGGGGCTTGAGATGACTTGAGAAGTTTGGGGTTTCTTAAATATGTTATTTCAGCAGTTAAGGGGGGACTTTTAATTTACACATTCATACTTTATATATTATTAATATGTTTTTCTGCATGAGGCAGGTGCACAGCCTCAAAATAATACAAGTCCTTTTCCCATTGCAAAGGAGTACTTTTAAATAAAAAATAAGGAAAATAAGATTTTATGGGTTTTAAGATAATTAATCATATTACAGATATTTCCAATTTTCTCAAAAGTAAGGTAAGCAATTTAAGTTACAGCTTCTGGAATAAAAAAATTCTTTATTTTACAGATGACATTTATAGGGCATATGGTGCAGCTGACATTTCTTTTTCTAAAATTACTTGCTAATATTTTCAGAGGGATGAATTACTTTTCCACATCTCAACCATTACAACTGCACAGAGAGATAGATATGTTTGCTTCTGTTGTGCTTTTCAAGGAATATGTGTACCATGAATTTTTTATGTACAATACTGTGCTGTCTGAAAAAAGGCTAAAATTACTGGAGTCTTTGGACTGATAAAGTATTACAGCACCACAAGAAGTCATACTTTATAGTTAAAGTATACTCTGAAATAAATGCCATCATTAATTTGCTGTAGGTTAAATTACTGTGCAATGTTTCCACACAAAAATTAAAAAAAAAAAAATCCTGTTTTATTATTCATTGTTGCAATTTCATGCTATAACTCCACAATAACACATGCTGTGGAGTCTTCAGATTTTTAAAAAACTCTATCAAAAGTACAAATCAAATTAAGGGTTAACTCTCAAGAGTATAGTTTAGGCACATAAAATCTCAAATGTTTTAACACTTACTTTTAGTGTCTACAGAATTTCTGAGAAATATTGAGCAACTGAATTGCTGTCTCTTACTTCTTCTAAGCACTTCTTCAGTATATTCACATTAGTGGATGCGATAAAGGTGAAAATTCTGCTGCTTCATCTTCTAAAAATTTAATACTTCCATCACTTGTGAGTTTTTTTTTCCTTATGGGAGCATTGGGGTTTATGAACAGAGTCCTTTTTATGAAGAAAATGCGTAAAGCTCTCTTAGCACCTGTGGGTCGACTACAAAAGTATACTTGGTAAAAGAAAAAAAAAGAGTAACTACAGACACTTGGAACTTTCTGGATCTTTGCTCTTATTGTGCAGAGAATCTACGTATTTTGTTACATTACCTTGTCTGATGTGAATTCCACTTATGTAGAGTAAATGTAGATCTACAAATGCATCTCAGTTCAAAGCTCCAAGCACACTTAGGTATAACTAGATATACTTCTCAGTAACACTCTTCTAATTTACAGTTTGGGTTTGTTTTTGTTTAATGTAAGTTTTGAAACTGCAAGTCTTGAACTGGGGCATTAAAAACTGAAGTTACACACTGATAGTTAATTGACAAGCCAGCCATAACCATAATCTTTATCTAAAGATTAAATTCAGTTTCTTAATACCACTCCAACATTTTAGGTGATTTATGTGTCTGTGATATCAAACTTTATACTTTACGATTACAACACCAGTGACCTTCAGAGCTACTTGACCTTCAAAGCTACTTTACCTCCAGACTGAAGATATCAGTAAGAAAGTCATCACCTCAGTGTTTGAGATTAAAATCTCATTTCTGGCATCATAATCAATGACAATGCAGGGGTAAAATCTATACCGTTGGATGTGATAATACTGGGAATGTGACATATTATATGTATATATTCCACATTTTCTATTTGGCACATCTCTTTTCATCCAGATTTTTTCTTCTTCAGCTTGGGCAGCAATGGACTCCTCAGGAACTATTTTAACATAGCAAAATGAAGTTTATAACTTCAGAACATGCAAGAAAGCAGGGAGAAATATGATCTTCTAGAGGACTAAACAAAGTACTGCCTGTGTTGCTTGCCCTGGGAGCATTTTCCTTATCTCCCACACCATTCTATTGAAAGAATAATAGAAAAACCACACATAAATGGTAGTGTATGACACACAAGACATGACACGATTAAATTCTATTGCTGCTGTCAAAAGTGTATAGAAAGTAACTTTTTCTGTCTCTCACATAATGCTTATTTTCCTGCTTGTAAACTGAACAAACGATCAACAGGGGATTACAGCAACTGAAGGAGAGCAAAGAACTTGTACCTTGGGGTTTTCAGTAAGAGAAGAAAAGAAATGGAAAGGAGGGATTTCTAACAGTGTCATAAAATACAATAAATTCTTCGCTATCGCCACTACCAAACAAAAGTTCAGGTTTCATTTCTACAATGCAGTGTAGTATTCAGTGCTATTTTTTCATTGTATTCAGTTCTCCTTTATTTTCAGTTAGAAACCCTACTCCTTTATAGCTGATATGTTTGTATTTTATTAATTAATTGTTTTGTTGTTGTCAATGTTCTTTTTATTTATCTATATTCCCAGTCTCCTCCTAAATAATTTTGTTGAATGGCGTTTTTTATTAAGTTTAGAAGGAGCAAATCTTTGGGCCTTACAGTCTTGTACTTTGTTTTGCCCACTAGATTGTGAGAAAAGCTGATCTTTGAAGGGCAGCATGAAGAAAACAGACAAAAGATACAGTAGGTGCTGTTCTTTGCAATTTTTTTATATTAAAGTGACACATTTACAGATAACAAATAGTTGCTGCAAATTGGTGTTTCCAGTAATTTCTTTTAGTCTAGATGATGAAGTTCTGCTTGATGTCTACATTTGCTTAATGCCTGAAGAAAGTTTCAGTGGAGGTTTCAGTGTAAAGAATATGCTGTAAAATTGTGTAATTTTTTTCTTCTGCCTTTTACTAAAAACAAGTTAAAATTTCTCAGTCTAAAACTTTCCCACATTGTACTCTAATCAATTTTCATCCATTTAGGAATGCATGTGCTTCTCTTAATTTTAACATATTTCCATCTAAAGAAGTACCTGTTTTGACAAACATGACCTTTCTCCATGCTCAAGTGTACGCTCCCCTTTCCTTCTCAGTGGGGATTTTTCTTGATAAACACACTAAAATAGATCATATTCTTCCATCATCCTTCATTCCCCTTTTAATTAATCTAAAATTGTGATGTGTCATGTTCAGCAAGTCAAACTTTCATTAAGAGCAGGAATAAGTGAACTTTTATGATACTTTTTTCACATGTTAGTGGAAGTATTGGCTTAAGTGCACATTTTCAGTTTGTTAATGTCTGTTTATTGGCTTTGACTATCAGAAGAATGCTGGTTGTTTCACAGATGATGTGTGTTTACACCTCATATTTGGAAAAAAAAGTAAGTTAAAAATCCTTATGTTTCAGTTCTCCAGAACAGAATCAAATTTTATTCTTCCTTGACTTAAAATAAAACCTTAAAATTTGTGTTTATGCCAAGTCATTAACAGTCATTATCAAAAATGTGGTATGTAAGTACTAGTGAGATGATTCATGATAACACAAACCTTATTACATCAGTATGGCCCCATAATTGATTTAGTTAATGGTACCATCTGCTCATTTCCAGTGTTTTCCTTCCAATTAGAATGACAGAGCATACATTTGATTTTTTAGTTTAACTATATAGTCTGTCCTTTGCCCCACCATTTGTTCTGAATTACCTTTTTCTCTTTACATCCATTACTGTAATAATACCCTTTTTCTTTTGAGGAAATTAAGTTTTTAGATAGTTGGCTTGGCTCTCAGTACTTTGTCTTTCCAGCTGATAAGTGATTCTCTTGTGGTGACGAAATGCTGTTACTTAATGCAGAAACCATCTAGTACTCTCCTCAGTTATAAATCTGTGATGTACCAGGTCTCAAGAAAAATAAGTCAATAGTATCAATTTTCCATATCCTACAAAAAAATCTAGAAATTGAAGGGGGAAAAAAATGAATAGAAAATTGCAGCCTATTTCATATAGTTAGCATATAATCACTGATAGCATATCAACTTCAGCCAGAACTGACAATAGTACCTGAACAATAAGTCATACAACTGGGAATATCTTAGTGAAAAACTTTTCACATCTTGGCATTAAGGAAGACATTCATTAAAAACTACCTCAATGTAATTTCAGTTACTTTCCAATATGTTCTTCTCTAGCCTCTAATTTAAGGAGAAACTCTTAGAAGCAACCAAAGCAGTCATATATTTGCATGCCAAATACACCTTGATGAGTCCCACCTCTATGCTGCTTCCTCATGAGCACCAATACATCTGGGGATCTATTAAACAGAAGCTACTCACTGATCAACACTGTGGGCCTTAATTTCTGCAGTAACACAACAGTACTATAATGGCAGTCAAGGCCCATATAAATTACTGAATTCAATTTTAAACCTCGTTCTGGCATTTTGTTACATGTGGGTTTTTTTATTAGTGTTATGTCATCCATTATACATATCTATATATATATGGATTAAAAAAATCTACTTCCTATCTTCATAACAGCATTGTTGGAATATCAACATGCAATCACAGTGTTAAAATTTTTGCAAGAAATAAAAAACACAAAAGGTTGTGCAGGGAGAATTTCTAGTCTTTAAATAATTGTGGACATATTAATGTAATGAATAGACTATGCCAATTATGAGCAAATATTTAGCAAAACACTTTTTTTGCTTATATTGGGATATTATACTGAAATAGATTTGATTAATTACAATGTGTAAAGTTTTCAAAGTAATTTATCATGGTTTAATGACTATTCAGGTACATAAGGCTTATTTAAATGAATAAAATAGAACAAGAGCCATTAGAGTATCGCTGTTCATTTTAGGATACATAACCAAGAACTTTTATGAAAGGTTTGCGAAAATAAGTACCAAAAGTCGTGAAACTAAATGTAAAAAAAAGATGGTACTCTGCACTTTATTTTCACCAAGATGTATTCTTTAAAAGAAAAAAAGAAAGAATAATATAATAAAGGAGGGGCATTATCTTTTGCTGGTAAACTTTAAGAAAACTCTGGATCTTGGGGATATACTGAAGCTGAAGAACATAATTCAGAAGGGTAGAGTTGGTCTGTTGGGGTCATCTGTCCCTACTGTGTCCCCTCCCAACTTCTCATGCACTCCCAGCCCACTCACTGGGCAGTATGAGGGCCAGAAAAGGCCTTAACTTTGTGGGACTACTACTCAGCAAAATCTAAAATATCCTTGTATTATCAACACTGTTTCCAGCACAAATCCAAAGTGTAGTCCCACATTGATGATATTTAGGCCACTATGATGATAATTAACTCCATCACAGACAAAATCAGCACACAAAGGCAATCACTCACTGCTTCCCAAAGGCAGACTGATGCCCAGCCAGTACCTGAGCAGAATTTTCCTAAAATTCCCTTTTTTCACTTTTGTTGCTAACATTGCATTGTAGGGTACAGACTACCTTTGCAGTTGTTTCAGGTCATTTACTGGCTTTGTCCTCTCCCAACCTATTCACTCTGACAGGGACTGACTGAGAAACAGAATCATAGAATTATAGAATCATTAAAATTGGAAAATTCTTCCAAGATCATTGAGTCCAACCTTTGACTGAACAGCATAGCACTAAGAGTCATGAACGGTCAGGAACACTTCCATTGATGATGACTCCACAACTTTCTTAGGTAGCCCATTGCAGTGCTTGACAGTCCTTTCAGTGAAAAAATTCTTTCCAATGTCCAAACTGAACCTTCCTTGTCTTGAGGCCATTTCTTCTTGTCACTGGCTGTTCGGAAGAAGAGGCCAACCCTCTCCTGGCCACAACCTCCTTTCAGGTAGTTGTAGAAAAGAACAAGGTCTCCCCTGAGACTCCTCCAGGCTAAACACTCCCATCTCCCTCAGCTGTTTCTCATATGTCTCACTCTCTACACCCTTCACCAGCTCTTTTGCCCTTCTTTGGATACACTCCAGCACCTCAATGTCCTTCTCGTAGTGAAGGGTCCAGAACCGAACACAAGATTTGAGGTGTGGCCTAACTAGTGCCAAGTGCAGGAGAACAATCATTCCCCAGTCCAGGTGGCCACAGTGTTTCTAACACAAGCCAGGGTGACGTTTGCCTTCCTGGTCACCTTGGCACACTGCTGGCTCCTGTTTAGCCAGCTGTCAAATAGCAACCCCAGGTCCTTTTTCGCTGGGCCACTTTCCACCCACTTTGCCCCAGCGCTGCCTGGGGTTGTTGCAACTCGAGGGAAGGACTCAGCACTTGGTCTTGTTGAACCTCATCCAACTGACCTCAACCCATCCAGACAGCCTGTCCAGATCCTTCTGCAGAGCCTTCCTACCTTCCAGCAAATCAACACTCCCACTCAACTTAGTGTCATCTGCAAATTTACTGAGCATGCAGAAGGCACTGATGCTTTGCAGGCACTATTCATAGAGCTATCAGCACTGTTTTGATCAAAAATCTAAATCATAGCACCTTATAAGTTGCTATGAAGAAAATTAACTCTCTCCTAAGGAGACTCAGTACACCAGGCTAGCAATTGTCTGTTAGTACATTGATTTCATCTAACTCCCCTGCACCAGTAGGGCTTGCTACAATATTCTGAAAGTGTGTGTCTGTATATTTGTTCCCTTCTGTATTTAATTTTATTAGGAAATAATGGCCATAATTTAATATGAACATAGAAGTGGCTCATTAATCTTAGGATGTCATCTGCTCTCTACATTGAACTGATAACAGGATACAGGTTTTGGCCACAAATTTGTCCCAGAGCTTGATTTTTTAATATAAGGTATGTGGACCTTATTGCAGGTGATTAGTCAGAGTACCTGACACAATCTGATAAACCAGATGGTAAGAGCAAACACAGAGACAGGGAACAATTGAGGTGGTAACATGGGGCAAGAGTGTTTTGAAAGGAGATTAGGTAAGGGATATATTAATTCAGGTAGAAGTGACTAGCAGAACATAATGATTAAGAGACACAATTTTGAAGGGCATATAGAAGGCAGGTGACCTGAAATTATTTGGCGGAATAATGGGCTGAAAAACAAAGGGCATGAACCAAGTCTAAGAAAAGATTTGGCATCAAGGGACTTCAGGATAAATTGTTTTACAAAAAAGGTAATTAATATGTAGCACTACAAGCTATTAGGTGAGGAAAAAATAACCCTCAAATGCTAATATATTTGAGAAGAGACAGATAGGTAGATGAGCTAGATGGACTAATTCTGTATATTACCTCTGCTACCAAAATGGCAAAGATAATGTATCACTTAAACGAGGAGGATAATAAATGAAGTTGTTTCAATAAGACTTACAATGCTAAACACCAAAGGAAAAAAAGAGTTTAGTAATACAGTTATCAAAAAAACCTCAACAAAAAACAAAACAAACAAAACAAAACCCAAACAAATAAAAATCCCAATTAAAAAAAAACAAAACAAAAAACTCCAAAAAGCAACAACAAACTACAAAAACAAAACAACATACACACAAAAATAAAACAGAAAAATCCCCCAAACCCAAACCAATCAAAAGAAAAAGGACGAAACCCCCACAAATAAGAGAACTTGTGTTACTCCAAAATATTTTAAGCTAAATGATTCTTCCTGGTTTTATTGTTAATAAAATAATAATAATTGTGGAAACACCATCCCTGGAAGTTTTGTTTCCCCTAAAGAGGGGATGAAGCAAGGTTTACTTAGTCACAATTCTTCCTGGGAAGCCAATACCAGGAACTTTAAAATGCAGAATTTTCTCCCCACAGTCTGATAGCTGAATTTCCTCCTTGTAGATCCAACCATGGGGCATGTGTTCAAGAGAAGAGAGCATGTGTTCAAGAGTAGACAGCTATAACACATTTCACCAACCTAGCAGCAGCAGCAGCTGAGTGCTCAGTCAGAAAAGCAGGTTCTGTGCTAGCCCACATGGCTGTTCAGCACGGAGCATAATGGTGTTTCTTCATTTGACTCAGAAGCCCCAAACAAGCTCTTCCACCTTTTCCCACTTCTCTTTATGCCTGCACTGAATAGTCAAACCAAAACTACTTTCTACCACACTTCATCCAACTCTATTTTTATCTTTAAAGTTCACCAGTCTTAAACTCTGCCTTTTTTTTTCAGCTGCAGTATACGCTGCAAGGAGCTCGAGACCTGCACTTGCTCTGTGCTGGCATGAGTTGGGTGGTCCCAGAGCAGCACAAATCAGCACTTTGTGAGCACTTTCCTAGACACCCCATGCCAACACTGCAACCCTGCCACACTGCAGTGTCCCCTAAAAGCCAAGTAGCTGTGTACAGCCAGTAAGGACCTGCTGCTGCAGAGCAGCTGGTAGCAGAACTACAGCCTGCTGCTAGGAACTTTCACCTTAGGGAGTTGAATCTGTTCTCACATAAGTCAATTATCGGGCTTGGAAATACCAGTACTCAGTTTTCCACTGGATAAAAACCTGCTGTATGTGAGAGCTGCACCCACAGCGTGCAGTGACACAGATGATGACTGACTCTGTGAATGCTCACTGCTCCCCTCTGTGCTTCCTGCCGCTCCTGAGAAAAGATAGGACACGTAAAACAGCATTGGAAGCAGCTTGTTCCTTTCTAAGCATTGATGCACAAACATTAAATATAGCTCTCTTGGAGCTGAGTTCAGAAGTGTATCAGAAGACCAACTAAGATATTTAACAGTTTCAACTTTCCCTGGTGGAAACTGAAGTAACTTGAAGTAAAAGAGTCAAGTTATAAATGTGGATTTTTCTGTAGACAGAGCAATATATTGACTGAGATCAAAAGCACTAGCCTTCATTCTCCTGCAGAAGAATTTATGTACTGAAAAAAGTAATTATTAGTGTCAGGTGCTTTATGAATACTACCTGAACAACATAATGTCCTGCAAATTTAAATTTCATGTTGTTCTACTTTTCTTTAGCTTTCCTCACCACTCAAAAGAAAATAAACCAAAACAAGCTGTCAGCATTGGATTTTGCATATTCAATATTTCAAAATTCTTCTCCAAGAGAAAAAGTTGATTCTTTACAGTAAAATTAATACAATTTATACAATTGTATCCTAAAATCCAGTTTTTAAAGAAAAATTTGGTGTTTGTATTTCCACAGAACATATTTAACCAGAATTCAAGTGATCTAAAATTAACTTTAATAATTTTTCAAGTGAAATAGATATGTAAATATTTCAAAATTAACATTTTTAATAACACTAATGGAACTTAATTTTTTCCACATTACATATCTCTAAGTTGTCTTTATGTAATAAGGGATGATAGATCATTCTATAAAAAGCTTTTGAAGAGATTTATATACTAGGAAACCAAAATGAGCCATTATCCTACTCAAATGATTGGCCTTTATTACATTTAAGATCATCAGTCAGGATGATCTATGATTTTGAAACCAGGATCCTCTCCAGGCTGATATGGAGTTCGGGCCAAGAGTAACAGGATTTAAGTTGCAGTATAAATGCAGGAGAAAGTAAGTATGGTATTCAATTTACCAGGGTAATTTCTGCTATAAACTTCCTAGTTATCCTGCTCCCAAATAGCCTGAACCAAAGGAGCATAACTGTCCTCAAAAGAGATCAGGATGTCAAACTTATGCCTGAGAAACTCATCTTAAGCCAGGAACAGTCCTTGTGTAGATGTCTCATACTAGCTGTAAATAGATCCCCACATGCGAAAGAAGACATTAGTGATACTGACCTTCTTTGTATGGCTCTGCAAAGGAAGAGTGATATCAGGGAGGTAGCAGCACATTGGGAAATTACTTACTTGGCAAGTGCTTTGTCTGGACATAGAGCTGTAAAATAATTTTTAATCCCAAAGGCTAAAGCAGACAGGAAATGTGTTCATATATTCTTGGTTCCTTTACACAAAGTTCTTAAAACTTTGGCTTATTTCTGAATGCTGTTTTGGCAGCAAATTCTAAATATGATAGAGGTTTATCACCAGAAAGTGATTATTACAGGTATAAGCATCCTTTGTCATTCCTATGAAGCAGTTCATGAACTAGTTATATAACAAAAGAGCTTATAGGTAACTGAGGAAAGAGTTTGAGCAGATTTTTTAGACTGGAAAGCACACAGAAGTCTGAATTCCTGTTGTACCACAAATTCAGGGAGGTGGCAGGAGAAGTGGGGGCAGGGGAGAGAGGGTGGGAAGAGAGAAAATAAGGAATTAACATATTTATTTCGAAGTGATTACAGCAGTTCTAACACAAAATAAGAATAATTCTTATAAAGGCTGACCATTGTTTCTTCGTTTAGTTGGATTCATTCTGTGACATGCCAAGCAGACAGCATGGATATTGGGAAAGATTTCTAGCCCATTACTTTCCCCACAAGACATTACTACAGGACATGTGCTGCCCCCTATCAGAGAGTTAAAAATTTCCCAGTCACTAATATGTACTCTGGCTGGTAGAGACTGGGCAGAACAAAACAGTTGACTGGAGTTTCCTTACTAATAGAATTAAAATAAGACAGACACCAAACACATTCTTGAATTCATCTAGTTTTTGTAGCACAAGCTTGGGCATAGGAACAGCCTCAGGCTGTACAGACAGGAGAACAAAGGAGCTATTTGTTCCTGCCCCACACTAGCATATTAATGTATTGATATATCATAGTTTTCTTTCTCCAAAGATACTTCATCCTTCTGAGAATGAAGGACAGATCTGCAAAAGCATCTTGTTTTCTTTCCTCTACTAGTCATCCAGACTCTGCCTTTCCCAACATTCTTCTGCCCTTAAGGTTTTTGAATTTGTGTCTGGAAAGGACTAAGGCAACTTTCAGTTTCCTAAAGCAGACTGCCTTGCCACACCTTAAAATTGTTTTTCTTTTAATATTTGTGATAATTTTACTCTGTAAATATTGCTCAGAAAGCACAAATATCTTCTACAGTTGAGAGTCTGTGTACTAGAAAAAAAATGTTAAACAAAAACATAACACAGGTTTGTTTATCTACAGATGGGAAGCTACAGCATAAAGAAGGTGTCATACAATTTATTTACATAACCACTTTGTCTCCTTGCTTCCAGTTACATTATTACTACTAATTATTTATTTAAAAAGTTTAATTTCTTTGTTCTTAAGCATTCATGTTCAGTTTGTTTCTTTTATATCAAATGAGGTGTCTGCAGGAGTATAAAAGATTTTGTACCTATACTATGCAGATTCAGACTGATATTCATACGTGGTTTGCAAAAAGATTTACTCCTTCTAATACAAACAGAATTCCTGCTTAAGTAGATTTCAATAAAAAGACAAATCATGATTAATTAAAAAATAAATATAAGCATCCAAATGTACATGCACAGAAATTTTGCTATAATAGGAACAAAAGAGGGGAGATTAGACCACAAAGTAGAGAGACTGAGTCAGCTTATAAAATATGAATCTAGAAATGATGTATTGCATTACTCTTTTGCTCTAACTCATCAGCAAAATGGAACACTCTAGAGGAAAAAAATCTCTAACATGACTGCTTCAAGTATTGAGCTCAGAGGTGGTTTAATGTTGCTAATCACCTTAACATTTATTCCTAGTTTCCCTCGAGTTTCTTGGCTACATTGACCTTTTCTTGATTTCTCTATGCTAAGAATTATGTCAGGTTAACAATTTGCTGCATAACTGAGCAGTTAGTTTTATTAGCTATCAGTAGATTGGTTGTATTATAAGCAACCACAAATATTTACATATATATATAAATATATATATGTATATGTACAAATACACATGTACACACATATAGGTTCTATGGAAAAAATATAAATCTGTGGAAAATAAAAATAATGCAGACTCAGGAAGTAAATAAAAAACCTACTCCTAGATTCTTCTACAGATGTACATGCAAAGATCAAACAAATACAATTGTCTTTAGTTTGGTTTCTTAATGAAAAAAGTATTAGCAGTTTGACTTTTGATACATTGGTCCCCAATTCCCTAAACAATTTTTAAACTTATAAAAAATATCAGAATTTTTCAAAAGGGTAGAGATCACAGACCTTAAAAGATCATTTACAATTGGCAGACAAGTATTTAGTAAAACCAGCAAAAGAAACCAAGTGCCCTGATTGAGGCTGCTTGAATTGCCTCACAACCTGCAAATCTAATCAGTTGTATTGAAATTTTGACCAGAAAACTCAGCAGTAGAGAACAGCCAGAAGGCCAGGCAAAGACACAGGAAACAACAGTGGCTTTGTTAATTTACATGGAGAACAGTAGACAAAAATACAGGATGAAGACCTGTCCCATTAGTAATGCAGTGTTGGAAGGGATGAAGAAAAGATTTTATTATGAATAAGGAACTGCAGAAAACAAAGATTTTGAGAGCAAGATATCACACTTGTGTTTTAGGGGATGCAACAACAATTTAATGTATTTTAGCAGAGTAAGAAAAATACAGATGATCTACTGAAGTATCTTCCTGCTTGAAATATTCTATAATCTAGAGGCAGAAGAATCTAGTGTACAACACTGTTTCATCACGAATGTGACTTCAGTAATTCTAGTGTTCCCAAAACACAATTTTTCCCTAAATTCTGTTTTTTTCAGATCACATTACAAGATGCATGCCTCATCCCATGCCCATGCAGTACAAAGATGCTTAGTACTCAACTTCCTAACGTCTTCTGACTTCAATAAAAATTATTAAAGGTACACTGTCATTGGCATTTCTGTAGCAGTAAGCTCTGATCTTCATTTCTTCATACTTCACTATAAGATAATTGGAAGTCTTATTTCTCTAAGTGATACTGAGATCAGCCTTTATTAAATGTGGAGTTATTGGTAAAGAAGACCTAAGAACTTTGCAATGTCATTTAAGCCTCTGACTGTAGGAGGATTTGACTTCCCCTTTTGAACACCATTACATCCTCATTCCTACTAACAGGTGCTCTACTTGAGGTGAAAGACTGCTTTATTGCAAAACTATAAGTATCCTTGAAACACTTTTAAAGTATTCTTTCTCTTAATTTACCTTATGCTAGCAAGCAAAAAGTTTTTCAGTACAAAACAGGTTGTTCTGCTGACTGAACAGAAAGGCTTTCATGATCATTAAGGATGAAAAGGTGGCAATTTATAATTTCTGCACTAAAGATTTTGTAACTGATGATTGATGTAATCTCCATTTAGAAATCCTGTCTTAGATAAACACAGCACTATCCAAGATTAACTCCTATGCTGACAGCTCCAATGTGGCTTTGCAATTGGGATTTCAGGTTGTTGGTGTGTGCCCCCTCTGGGTCTGTCTCTATTTGCCTGTGAAGAAATTTTTCTGTCTGTCCCACCTGATCAGTACATATCTCAGCAGAGTACTGCAGAAGTCTTTTTAAACTGGCTGTGATATTTCCAAAGTTAACATAAATGCAAAAGTATACAGAGACTGTATATGGACAGGATGAGGACCAGGCTCATATAAAGGCTAAGAAAAATAAATATTCCAAGCAGAAAAAGAAAAATAGACACCAATAAAACAAAACTCCATACTAAGGCTACATTACAGCTATTTATTACAAATATTCCAAAAGTTCACAACAGAGAACAAAAACACTTAATTATCATTATAAAAGCCCTATAACAACATTACAGTAATTTCTGTCAGGAGTGGAGGATCCTGAGGTACTCATTGATGTTCAGCTTCACTTTAGGTATCAATAACAGGTGAAGATGTTTTCTTTGAGAAATGGATCATGGAACAGTACCTTTCAATTAATTCTCCAAACAGAGAAATTAGAAATATAAAATTTCTACTCAGCAAGATTTATATTGATTTCTTCTTTTAAGAAAAACAAAAAGAATTAACAAACCCAGTTCAAGCATATTGCTAAGAACTTAGGTGAAAATTATTTGCCTTTAAGTAACTGAAGGTTTAAGATATTTCAAACTTTCATAAGCCTTAGATAAAGACCCCTTGGGAATGTCATTTTCTCAGTGGGAAGCATAGATGATATAAGAGATAAACATTACAGAATTATTGGGGTTTTGTTTGGTGGGGTTTTGCTTGAGTTCACATCTTCCTTCAAGGCAAAGTTAAACACGTTGAGGTGGATAATTTCCTGCAACAATAGATTTACTTAAGATTTTGTAGCTATGCAACATAAAAAGTTTTTATAATTATTTGTGTAGGCTACGAACATAGTGCTCTTAAGTAGAGTGTCCATTAATCCATTTTAAAGATGAGTAAACTTAGGTCCACTACAATTAACAACAAAACTGTTTAAAAATAATTTATAAAATTAAAATTCACCTTAAGCAAATCTCTAATATAAAGTATCTTTAATTTTGAATGCTACTTTGGCTTTAGTTTAAATAAACTGATTTGCTCCCTCCCAAGTTGTTGGGCATAGTCCTTCACCGGGACCTTTGATAAAATCACTGACATTTCCTAAGTGGATTATTGGCTAAGGTTAAAAAGAATTTGAGACATACAGAATTATGTGAGGTGGTGTTTGATCCAAGTAGGAAAGTTGGATCTGAAAAAGATTTCTGATATCCACAGTTCCTCCGTTTAACATCAGGTCATAAAATTAATGTTTTGAAAATAAAATTTTTACCTTTCCCAAAAGCTGACCTTAAGCTATCTATACACTCAGGGCTTAGCAAGGATACCCAATACATGGATTCAGTTTTAGTAAATGCTGCAGGAGACATCCCATTTTCTTTCCTATCTAAACAGGAATTAATAAATTAGTTAATTATATTTCTTACCTGAAGAGTGTCTTGTTGGACTAAAAGCTGGTTGTTTTTTTTTTTAATATCTCCTTTAGAAATAGTTATTATTTATACTCATCGAATTATCTCTTTTCTTTGGAACAATTCCACTTTGTCCAACTGAAGTATTTATTAGCACAAAGAAAAATTTCAATGCTTGCATCCCACCAAAGCTTTCAGTACTTCCTTGCTCTTTTTTTAACATTGAAGCTTTCTATTTCTACAAGATGTTAGTACTTATAATTTTAAAATATTAAAATACATGTAATCAAGATAAAAACAAACACACCTCAGAGACCAGGTTTGTTCTACAGATAATTCCAAGTCCTCTAGAAACAGAAAAGCTTTATTCTAGACACCAATATGCTGCACAAAATGCATCTTTGATAATTAGTAAAACTGGAATTTTCTAGCCTTTTTGGGCTCAGCTAAATGTTATATGATTTCCTCAAATTTTTTAGCTTTTAGGTACTTGCAGCCTTTAACATGTCTAATTTTTAAAACTCTGATTGCCTTATTAGTAAGGTAGTTTTGCCATTAGTCACAGATCATGTACATTGAAATTTCTGTTTTAAAATATTTCTAGGATACAGGAGATTCAGAACAATAACATAATCTCATTTTTATCAATGTCTGGATTTAACATTAAACATGGAAACCAGAGTCCTGATTTAGCCCCAAGAATACACCACCAAATCTCAGGAAGAATTAAGCTTCTCAAAAGGTCAATGCCAAACAAGCAGAAGAAGAAGGGTTCAGTATGAAGTCAGACAGGTTCTGTCTGAATCTGCCTGCAGCAGGCCAGGAGGAAATACTGGCTTCTAATCCTTCCTGAGGCTGAAGTAGCTGGTGTCCTTTTCTACATGGGATATGCACTTCTTAACCATCTCTCTATATTAAAGATATTTTCCCTAGGAAAAAAAAAAAAAATGTATTTTCTCTCTATATAGAAACAGAGGTGGTGCCCATCACGTAAAAAATAACAAGTGAAGACAGTTCGGGAACTAAAAGTCTTTTCCCAGAGTAAAGAATTTGAAGAAAAAGTCTTTAAAGTAGGTGCCTTAACCAGGAAACTACAGCTTATTTACTTGGAAGCCTTATCAGCTGAAGCTTTGAAGATATGTAGGTAGAATTAATTAATCAGAATAAAAACATCAAGAAATAAGAGGTCAAGTGGAAGGGTACATTGTAATCCCTGGAGTTAGAGTGGTCACTTGGAATGAACTATTGCTGAGTCCCTGCTCTCAGCATTGCATTCAAATTTTATTCAAAGATTTTTTCACATACTAATACTTCTGAAGAAGGGATCCAAAAGCATGGTACTGAGAGTGGTGAGCTTGTCATATACCTTTAGGTGCACATTCAAATGTTAGCAGCAAGAATGGGGTTACTCCACGAGGGAGGACAGCCCAGGGGTGAGACCAGAGCAGGCAACACCTTCATTGATACACATGCCAGCCTGCAGAACCCAAGCAGGACACTGATGACAGGGACCATCAACAACCCCAAACATACACTGTGGAAGATACAGTATCCTTTAGGGAGTCAAGGGCCAAGGAACACATCTGGGAGATGAGCCAGGAAGAAGGCATACCTAGAGCCTAGTTTGGGAAGGGATTAAGGCCCCCAGGTTAAACTGAAATGGAGTTCCTGGACCCATGGAGACCTGCATGAGGAGGTGCCAGGGGCAAATGTGTCAGAGGCAGCACAGCCTGGTAGTAACCTCAGAGCTCCATCTCAAAACATCCACTGAGCCTCAATCACCAAACGAGGTTTAGGCTGCATAGTACAGCAGTGATCTTGAGTGTTGAAACATTCTGGTCTAGCTACCATAGGTCCAGGACTCAGGTGCCATATCTATGTGCAACCAGGTGAGGGAAAAAAATTACAGTAGGCATTTGCTCTATTTGCATGTAGCCAACCCACATTTTTATCAGAGTTCAGAATATAGAATTGAGTTTGCTGTTGAGGTACTACTTACCATGTTGCTAACATTCTACTCTCAGATTAAAAAACAAAACCAAAACCAAAACCAAGCAAACAAAACTCCCAAACTAGAACAGACT
This sequence comes from Notiomystis cincta, assembly GCA_013398075.1. Taxonomy (NCBI): domain Eukaryota; kingdom Metazoa; phylum Chordata; class Aves; order Passeriformes; family Notiomystidae; genus Notiomystis; species Notiomystis cincta. Next base: position 48,081 of record VZRX01013828.1, read on the forward strand.
AAAGAGCAACATTTCACGTTCAATTTTATCGAGTTACCAAAACAACAGAGAGCAATGATGATGCTAATTCTCAGTGATAGGGATTTTGTGGCAATTATGTCATTGCTGCAATTAATTTCACAGTGAACATTGTATTCAGCCCATGTAATCCTCCCACTGAGTAGCTTGATCTCCCAGCTTGATCTAATTAGACAAAAGTTTCAGGATTATACTAGGGTCAGACAGACGAGGTTTGCAGAGAATGGGGTCCAAAAATTACAAATAGTGGTTCACAGTGGAAGTTGAGGAATGATTGTGCCTTGAACTAGGAAAGATCATGGTCTTTTGGGATGCTGAAGGAAAAACTAAACAAACCTTCGAGTTCTTGCCAAGTCTAGAAAAACCGAGCAAGTAAGAAAATCAAACAAGGTAAAAATTATAAACAGACTGCTTGACTTTAGCAAAGTGTAGTCCTGCTTCTTGTTAAAGATTAAAGGAAACGTTTCTGGCAAAAGCCACATTTTTAATAACAGAGTCATAGGCACTGAAACTCCATTCCAAAGCAGAGTTTATTCTGCTGGAGATATACTAAGCTATTTTTCTTAACTACTCAAGCCACTCTGCCTACCACGAGCCTAATTCTGGTCCATTGAAGTCAATAAAAAGGCTCCCACTGCTTTCACAAGCACAGGATCAGATGTAAAGCCAAGATCATCCAGGACGCAGAAAAAGTTGAATATTGAAATAACATGATGATTACCTGCCATTTTTAGCTCTGCCTTTATACATAAACTGCTGCTAAATTTGACCAGAGTCAGGAACACTCCTGTCATGTTTTCTTCCAGTCAAGCCTATGGGAGGAAATCTCTCCCTCCTGCTCTGTTGCAGTGACATATTACGCCAGGAGCTGAAGAATAGTGCCCAGGCATCAACCTCCAACACCACTTCCTATTGAGCCACTGCTTAAGAGACCTTCTTTGTCTGAGGTAGAGTCTCATGACTTGAACAGCTTTTGTGATAAGTGCCTTTACTTTGTGCTAGCTTCTAAAAGATCTCATACAGCTGCATTGGAAGGCATTAACATCCGTCCATTGACAGAATTTCCCAGATACTTCAGCCTGTGTTTTGAAATAAATACGTAAGAAAAACATTGAAAACATAGCCTTTTTTTTAAACCAAGGCAAGGCGAAGAACAATATAGGATAGATATTTCCATGACAGCAGAACATTCTCCCTTACAGAGCAACTTGTTGTCTCTGAAATATAAACCTTAAGGAATACCAATTTAGAGCCACAGGTGATGGCAAAAGCTGATGTGAAGCTAAAAGAGAACAAAGAATAGCAAGGAGAAGGGAGCAAAGGTTGCAAATCAGTATCATTATAAAAAGCAACAGAGACTGTTATACAAAATACATCAATATAGTGACATACCTCATTTTTTATATTATGTTCATAATTCTTTTTCATCATAGAAATGTTTAGATCAAACAGTAGTCAGGCTGCACTAGGGGCTTCACAAAGATTCTTTCAGAAGAAAAAGCCCCCTGGGAGTTTACAGTTAAAAAAGGAATTTTCACTGATATTTGTGTAATCTTACCTGTATCTGCTTGTCCAGCTGATGTACATTGACAGCAAAAAGTGGTGTACATCAACTATTATTTCTCATGCCCGAAAAAAAAAATTGATTGTTTAATCTCATCACTGAGGTAGCAGAAATGAGTAAGTGTGCCAACCGTTAATTGAAATGTTAATAGGACCAAAATCATACTGAATTAAGCTTGAGGTTTAGATGCACTAGTCAGTTTTTCAGGTACAATGAGATTTCTTCAAAGCAAAAACTAATCATCTGAGACTCAGTTTTGCTATTTGAACCTACTACTCTGTTTGTCACTCAGGCACAAAATGTTTTCATATTCATTCTATCTCCATTCCACAGATATCTTCAAACATACCTTGCAATTGCACATTCTTCTGTGTAGGTTCTTCATTTGTTTTTGTTCTTTGTAACAGTGTCATATATAGAAAAGAGACAAAGTGGAAAGTAATCATTTTCTTTGATAAAGCCCTGATTGGAAGACACTGTAGGCATAAGTAACGATTGCAATACATATCCAAGACGTGGGAAATTACTGTTATTGGCTGAATTTTTTAAGATGTCAGGAAATCTGCATGAACAATTCACAAAGAGTATTCTGAGTTGGAAGTGATCCACAGGGATTATCAAGTCAAACTCTTTAGTGAATGGCCTATACAGGAATCAAACTTTGGTATTGGTATTGGTTTGAATCAATACAATCTTGGTATTATCAGCACATATGCTCCAACCATCTGAGCTAATCTCAAATATTTGCTAACGAATTAGAGGATCTAAAAAGAAACTTCACTTTTCTGTTTTACTGTTGTGCTATTCTTACATCATGGATTTGACTGAACCCTAATAGCTGTGTTGTTAAAGTACTGGGTATGTATATCTATACTACTGATTTTGAAGTATGATCTATTTCTAATGACAATATGAAAGGCTGTAGAAGTATCTCACAGAGAACATCTTCCTGACATTTAAATGTCACTTGACAGATACAATATTAATGAAAAGCTCTTTCATACTGTCCTCCAGATTTTTCGTTAAAAGCCATTCACAAAAGACAGAAATCCTATGTGCTTATCTATTTTCACCTCAATTTTGGAGAGAAATCTGTACCAACATCGTCTTTCTAGTTGATACCATCATATGGAATGAAATAAAATTTAAAATATATTTTTTTAATATCTATATAATGTTTGTCATATGAAACAATTGCTAACTGTTACCTGCTAAACAGGACAAATTCCCATGGAAAAAGGTAATAAATATTAACTGCTCAAACAGCAGCGTGTGTCCATTTTATCTTTGCTCTTGATTGCTTAATGTTTATAAATTTAGCCCCTAATTTATTTTCAGCTGAGCTTGAAAAAGCAGAGTTAGAGTTGAAGCTTCATTGCTTACTGTTGGGGTTATAAGCTTTAAAGTAAACTTCCTTCCCAAGATATTATCTCTTATCATTAGCTAACAGGACATCCTTTATCCTACTTTTTCTGGATCAAAAAGAGAGATTAGAGGGTAATACATCTTTGCAGAAACTAACTGAATCTTCTCTTAAGCAAAGTTTATCAACAATTAGCCTAGTATATACAGCTAGTATGTTTGTATTTTAGCTAAAGGTGACATAGAAAATTATCTAAATGTAAGGACCCCAAAGGTTTTCATCCTGTGGAACTGCACACTTTATCTGCATATCCTGCAGTATGCTGACTTCAGCTTTGACATTATGCTGAGACAGTGGCTTGTATTTACAGATATTTTTAGGATTTCCTTCCAGAAATCTCCAGAGATATATAGCAATCTCTTATATCACAAATAAAACCTGTGGAGTCAATAATTCTTTCAAAATGTTTTTTACACATCAATTATTAATTTCACTTTCATATTCAGTGGCTTTCTACTGATGGCTTTATAGCTATATGTTGTTGTGGTGGAGAGGATAGGAGGAAGTGAAGAGGTATATAAAGCAAAGAAAAATCATTAGAAATATTTAAGTTGGAAATCCTTGTCTCTCTCTCACATTTCACTTCAAATATTGTCATCGCTTCTTCAGAAAGGTAAATCTTTGATAAGAAACTGAATGCAGGCTAACACGTAAGATATTTTAATAAATAGTGTGAAAGTTAAAGTACTGACTGCTAGCTTGTAATAAAGGAAAACTTCTAATATCAGACGGGTGAGTCACCATATGAAACCTCAGGTCACTGAGGAGTGTCTCATAAACTGTGATGAGGACATTGCACCTTGTAGAGAGCATTTCTGAGTAGCCCTTTTGGTATTAAGAACTTTACCCATAATCTCAGTGTAAGTGTTTTCACCTTCCTTTCTCATCTAGACAGTGAAATACTGGTCCTTGATCATTGTGCCCTAACCCACAGGAATAGTTGTGTTTCAACAATGAACTGGGATTCTTCTGTGAATTTCTCATGCTAAACCATATCCAATATTTTTGTTTGGCTTAAGTGACATAGAAATATTATAAACCAAAGGACTGGGGTTTGGTTTTACATTTTTTTTCCTCTCCTGAGACTGGGCTTTTGTAAAAATTAAGAGGCAAATGCTTTGCATTTGCAGTCTCTCTAATACTGAAGAGAACTTAATAGGACTGTTCATCTAACCATTTGGTTTTCTTTTTAATGTAATGTTTAATTTTCTTACTGGAAAAATACTTTAAAAAAACATCTGAAGTTTTAAAATTAAAAAAAAAAAAAAGAAAAAAGGGAAAAAAGAAAATATATTCAAATTTGGAAAATATTTGGAGTTTTTTTAATCCCAAAGAAAAAAACACTGATTTTTTTTTTTTTCTTTACAAGGAAAATATGTGGGCTTTCACTGCTGGTATTCAAAATATGGTAACATCTGACTCTATTTGTCTGTAAAAGGAATAAAATATTAGAAGAGAGTTTGAAAATGAAAAAAAAAAGCACTTTACTAAAAGTCTCTTCAGGGAAGAAAATATAATTCATAACCAGATACGTACAAGGAATGTAGTCACAGGTCATGTTTAAAGAAGACATAACCATAAAACCAGATTGAAAGACACTTGTCTAATTTATGTCAAAGGCCCAAAACAACAACTTTGAATGCATGTAAGAGAACAAAAATAATACATACAGAGGGCTTAAGGTTCCTTTTGATGTTTCTTAAAATAAATTGTGGAGGAGTAGAAAGATGTGCAGTGTATTGAAACTCTAAGGACTTGCAAGTATCATCCCTCCTAGAAGACCCTTAGTTAGAAATGTTCTAAACCATCTCTTTACAGAATTGTCCTAAAACCCAATATATTTGTAACATTAAGTGAAAAGCTGATATTGAAGATAAATTTTCTCTGCTCTGGCAGCTGTTAATTGACGAATACTTTTTATTTTGCTTTCTGTCTTCTACAGACATTTTCTCCTGCCAGGGTGGATATGCTGCTAATCATTTATACTGGTTCCAATCCAGCTGATGGAAAGGCAACACTCTTGTCAGTTTGCACACTATAAATGCTTGTCAAACCTATGGAAAACATCAAAAGCACTAACACAGTCTTGAAGAACCCCCCAAAATACCTCTGTCTTCACCAGAGTAATTTTGTACATCATACAAATAGGAGGCGAAACCCTGATACACCAGCAGTAATACTGAAAACCTGATACAACTGAACTTGCTTCCTCAATGTTTCCATGTAAACATTTTTAACTTGAAGAAACTGACGTGGACTTTTCTACTATAAATAAGAATGACATTCTATTGTTATTTTTGACCTTTTAAATAAATAAAATAGATTGCTAATAGCTTACTAAATATATTTAATCTGTTTTAATGTACAAAAATTAGATATTTTGATGCTATATTTGATAATATTTACAGATATGAAATATTAATTAATTTTATTTTTCTATTCCAAACAACCATCTGGGAAAAAAGCAAAATGTAACACAGGATATAATGTAGCAGGTGTTTTTTTCCATTTTTTACTATACAGCAAATTGCAATATTCTTAATTTCAAAGTATATTTATTGCATGGATTAGACAAATCTTTTCAAAGAATAAAATTTCAGTGTGTGTAACCAAGCAGCTTTGAACTCTACTCTGACAGCTTCCCAATACAGATTTAAAAAGTCAGTGATATCCTGTACGTAGGCAAGAGACTACAGCAAATTTAACCTTGTCTTAAAAATATTTTACTCATCAGTAATGATTTGAGTCTTGTTGTACCATAGGCAATGACATTTTATAATCCTAATCAGAATTCTTTGAAGATCCATCCTAAAAGCAAAAAGGTGTTGATTATATCCTTTTCTTTCCCCAGTGTTGATTACGTTCTTCTGAAGGTATTAGGCTGCAGTTTTCCTCAACATCTACAGCACACCATAGTTCAAGTAAAAAATAATGCTTGCCTCTACCATAATTCAAGTACAAAACAATGCCATTGTGTCAAAACATAGGAAAATATACTGAAGGATTTTTCCTTTCAAGAGGACAAAGAATGGACAAGTCTGTACACTATTCTTGTAGAGTTTTGATTTTGCAAAGAGGCAAAATTATCTCCCTCGAACTATTCCCTTTATTTCTTATCTTAGCTTCACATGAGTATTCTTTCTTTGTCTCACACACATTTACATCTCTACATGCCTACCACTTCCCCAGGTATATCTGACTGCACACTTATTGATGACAATTTGGGTAAATTATAGTGACAGGCTATTCAACATCATCTGCAACAGCAGAAGATATAGGGCACAATTTTTTCCCAATAAAATAATTAACAATATAACACTTTATCTTTAAAATCCCCAATTTCTAGACTATTGGAAAGAGATGAGGAAGATTAAATATCACTTTTAATTAATCCTCATTTTATTAAAGTGCTCAGACTTAAAAATATGCAGAATTCCCCTGGCCTCTGTGAGGGAATACAGGAATGCTTGGTTCTTGTCCTGAAGATCTTAGTCTCAAAGAAAACTTAATATTTAAAGACAATTAATGAAAGAGAGAATGATTAAGTTGTCTGCCAAAAGGCTCCCTAAGAATCGCTTAATATTTAAATCCACCTAAATACCCAGAATAGAAGGACTGGCTGAAGGCTGCCACATTCACCCACTCTGTTCTTGTCCCTTTAGCTTCAACCAACCTAATTTATACATGCCAGCCCACCTATCCCTATGCCATCCCCCTTAGCAGCTTGCTAGTTTTTAGGAATTAATATTTCATTAAAATAAAGGTTAGCACCACAGGGTGTTAATGGCATTGTGTTTCTATTCACAACACTAAGTGTAATTTGAATCATCAGTAGAAGAAACAGAAGGAACAGAAGGAGTGACCTTTCTCAAAATGTGCTGCAGGAGGAGAAATGTCAATAAAAAGCAAACAGTGTTTTGCATATCCCCTTACAAACAGCCAATTCCTGTTTATGCAGTCGAGAGAGTAGGCTTTTTCTGAGCCATCAGCTTGGCACAAGGGATCACTTGACAACGTGGGAGTGAAATAAGAGCTCACACATCCCATGCAGTGTCCTGTTGCTCAGCTTCAGCAATCAAATATACATGAAGCTCTTTACTTCAAAATGGCAACAAGTTTGAACCAGCAGATTAGAGAAATCAATGACTTGTGTTATCCTGTTCTCTTTAAAATTCCAAGAACATCAAGCAAACAAATACATGACCATCATACAAATTCTGTAAAAGGACCATAATATAAAAAATATTGAAGAAACAAACACTATTAAATGTGGATATTTTTACACAACTATACTTCTTCTGAATAAGTCATCAGAGCTTCTGGTTCTCCTAAAACTGCTATAAAGCTTGGGGAAAGCCCTTTTGAATTATTCTCAAACTCCCTAAAATTTCTGTAGTTTTCTGTATTGAACTTGATCCCAATGACTTCATGTGACAGAAACAAAAAACAACAAAACAACCAAGGAAAAAAAAATAACTCCAAACAAACCCAACTGTTTAGAAAGCCAAAAAAGACACCACAAAATAAACATGAAACTTCAAGCATAAATGTGATAGGAAAAGCTTTCTAAGACAATAATTTAAGAACTTATCCATTCGGCAACAAATAATGCTTTTTGAAAGCAGTTGCTTCTGAAAGCAGTTTACACTACAGATCAATCTCTCTCCCATGCAGTTCATACCTCTGCAGGAAAGAACTCCCAATTAGATCCACTCTGAGCATTTTAAATCCATGTTCTTTATCCTCTTAGTTTTCTCTTTACCCTCTACAAAATAATACCATGATCTGGAAGGAACTGCAGTAAATGAAGCGACTAAATGTGCTGGAGAGATAAAAACATGACATTTGACAAAATGTGGGCTAAATATTATCCTCAGTTTCCAGTCTTCTTAACCAGTCTGTCACAAAGCCTCAGGATCTGCACTTTGCTTCAGCCATGGTAATCCGTGACATGCTCAGTATGGACTGGCCCCAGCTTCTGAATTCTTACCAGAACTGGGGCTGATGAGTCATCAATTTAAGCATTTAACATAGCTTGACTTTATGTATCAGGACAATAAAAGTCTCTGTAGCATCTGTGGGACAGCAACTAGAGAACTTGGAAAAATATTTCATTTATATTTCCATAAACATGAGCAGTTTAACCCTCATTCTGGATGTCTTGCTCCCCTTCCACTCTTGCTGTGCTCAGGGAACACATTTCACATGAACCAAACCATGTAAAAAACCCAATTGTTTGTATGGCTATATAGAAAACCAAGGACAGACTCCTGGAGGAACTGAGGATAAACATGCATTGTAGTTTTTACTTTCCCCCAGAAATGTGATTATCAGTTGCGCTTACAGGAGAACAGAATTACCTGGCTGGAATCCGTTTCAAAAAAGCAATTCTGAATTACCCTCTGGGGAACAACTTGATCAATTTTAATCATACTTTCAGGATAGTTTTAATTCACTTTAAAAGTTCATCTGGAAAAAAAAATTAAGACAAAAATAATACTCAGAGGTAAAAAAAAAAAAAAAAAAAAAGGAGGGGGGAAGAAGGAAGAAGACATAAAAGCAGGCTACTAATGGAACTCTTACTGAAGCCTTAATTAAAAGGAGGCACTTGAACACTCTGTAATCACTGCCTTGAATTAAATGTCTCAAGTGCAATAACTAAAATATAATGGGATCATTCAAAGCAATAGAATAGAACAACCTACCTTTTTTTGCCTATTCTTGGTTCCTCCAGATCTCTTTTTACAAGTATTATTAAAATTGCATATTTATATTGCTTGGAGGTAACCTCTTCCCAAGAGTTCAGTCACAAGAACAACAGAAGTGGCAATTGCTAAGGTGCTTCTTGGATTAAGAATCTCCTATGGGTTCAACATTTGTATAGGCAGAGTAACAAAGCTCTGCAGCTTTGAATAATTAGCCTTTCTGCAAGGAAAATGAGACCACTTTCCTTCACATTAGGGTAACCTTGAAGAAAGTTTGTTGAAGTTAAGTTTTCCCTAATTAAAAAGAAGGAGAAATAAGGGAAATGGAAGGGGAAAGAAAAGGATATTTTATAGGACAATTATAAGGTACAATATGGAAAAAAAGAACTTGTTAAGCAGTATACAGATGAAATGAAACAGCAAAATAATAAATAAAAATAAAAACAGATAAGAAATTAAAATGTTCTTAATTTAAATTTTAATTGCCAATCAACTTAAGATACACCTGTATTCAGGGGACATTATAACTACATGTGTAAGCAAATTTTCAATTCCTTCTTCTAGGTTCATATTCGTATAGCAAATTTAGTACTAGAGTTAGGGTTTTTTCTGTTTTTGACAAGCAGTGTAACAATACCTGGGTGGATTATTAAGGAAAGAGAAACAATGTAGAAAGATATTTCATTAGCAGGATACCTTGCTGTAAATAAAAAGCCTGCAGGCAAGCACATCAGGTATGGGACACAGAGACTTATTAAATGCCCAAAGCATGTTTCTTACTAAAACTGAGGCAAAATCCAGAAAATTAAAGCAGGAGGTTTCAATATATTCAAAACACCATTCAATTTCTAAAGGCCTTATTATATGTATAGTATGAAAAAAAAATAGTAAGAAATAGATTTATGTACTAGCAAATAAACAACAAAAAAAGAGAATAAAAATACAAAAACAAAAAGAAAATTATGAGGAAATCCAGATCTTGCTTCCAGTGCAGTATTGGGACTCTGGTTTTGCTGTACTGTAGATTTTATTTAAACCAAATGTTTTCAATCCTGCTGCTCTCAGAAAGGGAAAACTGTTTATTTCCAACTGGGTAACTTTCAGCAGGCTGATTCTTTACTTTTTACAAGCATAAAAACCAAACCAAATGAAAGTGCTAACTTTAGAATCATAAATGTCAGCATGAATAATGAAACACAATAATCTTTAAAAAAACTAAAAGTGAGAAATGCAAATTCTCTAGGCTCTTACCAAGGTTTCTTCTAGCCAAGGTGAGGGATTATATTTCCTAAGTATTTAAGCAACATTAAAGGACTTAATGGATTTGTAGGCCTTTCTGATTAGGCAGGTCCTATTGAAACTTAAGTCTCTGTGTTGTGTCCTCATTACAGGTTCCTGGGATCATTGCGCCCAAGAATTTGCTGCCTGTAATAGCTGAAACGTGCAAGAAAGCTGCAGCTATCTCTAAGTGACTGCAAAGTCCATTTCCCAGGTAAGAGAAAAGTCACCTTCTTCTTTCTGGAAAGATTTTTCCCCAATGTTAACAAGGTTACCCAAGAAATCATCTCCTAGATCCCAGGACAGCTGAAAATCCTGCAGAAGATGGAGTCTGCTCTGCACCTTCTGGGTTAACATCTGAAGGGCCTTTCACTGAACTTGTGCTACTCTGAACTCAAACACAATGTGACAAACAGGCAAAGAAATTCATACTGTAATTACACCAGTGAAGCAATCTTTATAATTGCTTATAGCTCAATTATTGTTTATTTATTCCTCTGCCAGCTTAGAAATATTAGCAGCTTAAATAAAGTGAATCAATTACTGACAGAACTCGCTAAAAATGGCACAGAAGTATGTTTAGTCACACATGCTAACAACTGCACATTAATTATCTTTTTAGGTTTGCATAGCAATTGATATATTTCACATTATTTAAATTGGAAAGCCATATGTGGCATCACTGGACCTGAAAAATATCTCTAAACAAGGGAGAGCCCATTGGCCTGAATAGTAAGTTATGGGGCTATGCCTTATTTAGCACGTTTTTAATGTCACATGTTGTTTACACTGTATTCAAAAAATTACAATTAGAAAACACCAAAACTTTGAATTTCATTGGCTGAATTCTTTGCTGTGATGGCTCCCCTTGTTCTTATAAAAAAATAAGGGTCCTAAGTGGAATATAGCCAGTAATGTATTAGAATGTTCAATTCATTAGCCTGGCTTTAATATTAGGGTAGAAATTCATCAACTGAACTGTGAGGGCAAAATATTTCATATGTCTAAAGTATATAAAATTCAAGTGCAACCCCTGGCAAGGATACTGCAATGAGAAGCATTCAGGAGTTATTCAGAATAACAGCAGGGCAATATGCCACTTTTTCTAACCTATCCTCTAATACACATGGGGACAAGATTTCAAATTGGGTTTTTTATTTATGTTTATTTTCATATTATCAGGTATGAGTGGAAATCTCTTTGCATTCTGCCACTGGAGGAAAAACTGAGCCATTTTCTTTTATAAATGCTGGTAATTGTCAAAGTTTTGCTGACATCCCAAAAGAATTATATACATTTGCCTTTGCTTTCAGCTGGCACTCAGCACCTTAAAGAACTGTGTCCTCTACTGAAACAACTGGCAGATTTAATTTTTTTCCATTGCACCTCATACATGGAAGAGGTAAAGGCACAATATGATATGTGGGTTTCATTTTGGAGAAAGTTTTCTTTGTGGAATTCTTGAAAGAAAAAGCTCTAGTTCTTTTCCAACACTTTATTATTCCTTTATGATTGTGGCACAGATGAGGTTTTTGGAAAATACATTTTCTCGCAGGCAAGAAATGAGGAGATTGGCAGGGATGACTCGTTCTTGTGTTGGCTGGGTTCAAGAAGCAAAGCATTTAATGTGGATTCTAGTTATGATTTTTGGAACACCTGCTTCTAAAAAATAACACAAAGGTTGATGAAAGTATGTCAGCTTACATGTGAGGACCATAAAAAATTTCTTAGAGGCAAAGTACAACATACCAATTCTCAGAGGGCTTTTTACACTAGCAGAACACAAAATTTCAACTTCACAAAATTATTTTCTAAGATAAAAATAAGAAAAAACATTACACACTCTCTTCACTTCATTTCAATAGCATAATAAAGTTAGAAAGACTCATTATAAAATATCTTTTAATGCAGATGATTTTTTCCTCAGATATGAAGTGATATGTGTCATATACAATAGCATGGTTGTTTCTTTGAAGAAAAGTGCTGTCACTCAAAACAGTGGGCCAAATTTCTTAGCATTTACCAGAAATTAAGTGAATAAAAACTACTCTAGTTTCACCTAAATTCAAGTCTTAACTAGTTAAGCAAGTAGTGCAATGCAACCATAACTTACCAAAATGCTTTTGGGAGAAGATTATTTCATAATGGTGTCAAAGAAACATTTCTCTCACATTTCCTTTCCTTTTTGTGGGCTCAGATGGGTGTGTAAAGAAAAAGAGATGTGATGCAGTCTGACCCCTGAATGAGATTTGGAGAGCACAGGATAGAAGTTGCAACCTATGTAAATATGCATAGGTATGAGTCAAGGTTTTCCTCTTATTGCAGCAGGTAATGCCAAAGCAAAATATGAGACCAACTAGATAGCAGGGAAATTATGCAGTCCTTGATGGTAGGTGACAAAGGTGGACACCTGAAAAGGAAATATGGAGATGCTCCTGCACTGTAAACCAGGAAGTGATAGAGGTGATTCAAACTATTAAATTGTGATGGAACAAAGAGCATTTGTCCACAATGTAAATATACCAAACCCCTAATGTTTGATTCCATAATTCAATGCTAAAATATTCTGTTTTCACATTTTTTCTCTCTCCTATTTTAGAAGAAATTTCTATTTTTAACTTTCAAATAATCCTTATAATAACCAAATTAATATTTCATAAAACTTTATGGATTCTCTCTCTGAGAAACTATGCAGCAAGCAAAACACTTTGTGTGTCCCAAAATATTACTTCTTTGTAAAAAGTAACAAAGAAAAATGTTATATTCCACTTCAACCTTAAAATTATTCCAGGTTCCTATTGGACTTTAAAGGCTCTTTGTTCCTCTCCTCTCTGCAAATCTTGTAGAAAACAAAACATAAACTCACCAGCAAAACTCAAAAGCTGTTTCATGTATTAGAGATGACTGAAACTGATTGAATTTTTGAAAAAATCTTGTCTTAAAGTTCTAAAGTAAACTTTAAAAGAATGCTGTATCCTCCAGCTCAGTACAGTTTGAATCTCTGTCACCATTTTCCTTTGATAGTCTTTGTAAGTTGCAGGCACAGCCTCAAGCAAAGACAACTAAAAAAGGGATGTAAGGATGTAGTTTTCATGCCAATAAGCAAGGGAGAAATTTAAACTCAAGTGCTTGCCATACAAGAAATATAATATTAATTACAAATATAAAAATTAAAATAAAAGGTATTATAATAAATTATATATTGCTTTCTTCATAAGCTAAATAATATAATTTTTTATATTCTGTTCTATGTAGTGAAATTATTTTTAATATTCTTATAAGTATAATGCAAATTTTTATCAATGCTCTATCAGGATCCCACTTTGTAAAGCACTTCGGGGTTCTTTTCTCCCTCACAGAAAATTGCAGATGTTTTCAACTCAAAATCTGACCCAGTCCAGCCTTGTTTAATTCATAAGTTCTCAACAGTGAGAGTGAGTTTCCTAGCTGAGAGAAGGATGAGCAAATATTTGAAAACAAACAGCAATTCTGTGTTAAGATATTGTTATGATTGAACCCCTTGAAGTGATAATATTATGGAAATTATAAAGATTAGAAGTTCCAAGGGTAAATTTTATTCAAATGTGTTACATGTACATGGCAATATATTTTCTAATTAAACAGTAACAGGAAGGAAAAGCTTTGTGGCCTTGTCTTCTCTTGTGGGCAAGAACACCTCCTAAAATGATAAAAACTGATATTTCAAATGGTGCACAAAAGTCACAGCACATAACATTTAAAAAGCCTGATTCACTGATGCTTTGTAAGACTTATCCAGCCAACTAAAAGAAATACTGATGGTACTGACAGCTCTTCAAAAATTCTCAAAGACATCTGTTCACCGATGGGGTCTGTAGCCTTACAAAAGAGAATCAGGAGACATGCCAACTGGAAAACTTTCCTTCAAGTCTTAGAAATGCTTAGGGTTTGGCTTGAACGACAAGTCACTATTCCTTCCTTCCTTCCTTCC
>VZRX01013830.1:5979-37464 GCA_013398075.1 Notiomystis cincta
CTCACCGCCTGTCGCTGTCCCCGCGGCTCCCTGTCACTGTGGCTCGCCGGCCGCCCCGGCCTCTGGCGCCCAAACAAAGCTCAGGCACCGAGGTGTCTGTGCAGCTGCCTCCCGACCCCCGGCAGGGCTCTCTGCGGGCCCTGCTGACGCCGGCCGGGGCTCGAAGAATCCCCTTCCCAAGCTCCCCGAGAGTGATTTCACCGGTGCCCCCCAAAACACCCCCGCCCAGCTTGAGGCTTGTGCTGTGGTGAAACAGTGGGAAGGGGGAGGGAGGACGGGGGACACCTGGAGCCCCCCCGTGACATGTGTCAGACCTCAGGATCCCGCCCCCCCCACCCCGCGCTGCAGCAGTGCCCTTGGGCCTGTTTGCATCGCTGCGGGGGGCTTCAGACCAGTACCTTGCGTTTGTGGGGTGGCGGTGGTTCCAGTGTCATTCCTTTCCTGGTGCTGGGCAGACACACTGCGGTGCTGAGCTTTTGTGTTATGAGGGTGTTTCTGCTGTTTGGCACAAGAGGCAGAACAGCATAGACCTCTATGCTGGGCACGCTCAAACCTTCACTCCAGAACTGAGGTTGGTGGGGATGTTCCTGTGCAGGGCTTGGTGAGGGTTAATGGCACACTGGAGCAGGGTGTGGGTATTTCCAGAGGACCTGTGTATGTAGGGCCCAATACACCCTGTGCCCCACCACCTTTTCCACTGCTGCCTGACCCTCACTCTCACCCTGCCAACATGTAGGGCTCTGGGAGCTGCCCTGTGCAGGCTTGTCCCCTGCCTGCCATGCACACTGCTGTCCCATGGCACAGCCACCCTGGCCCTCTGCCCTGATGGATGATGCAGAGCCCAGGAGCAGGGAGGGAGAGTGCCCACAAGCAGGTAGAGCCAAGCCAGGCACTGGCAGTGTTGCAGGGTGTGGCTGGGAGCAGGGATGCACTGTTGTCTTGGCCCTGGTTTCTTTCTTTCTGGGATGATTTTGCAGCACTGATTCTGGCTGCAGAAACATCAGAACCAACAGAGCCCCCTCACTTCAGCAGCTCTGGTGCAGGATGGCTTTGCAGCCCCTTCCTTGCAGCAGAGACCCATCTCTGACTGCTCTTTCAGATTTGCAAGTCACCAGCTCCAGCACATCTTCCCTTGTCTCCTCCACATTTGTGAGTGGAAAGTCTCCGTCACATGGTAATGCCATCTGGTCACCTCCCAGTGTCGAGGTGTCTGCAGCGGGCAGGGAAACACCGAGAGATACTCAGGCAGTGAGGGTACTCACACGTGCTGGCAGCAGACACAGCAGGCAGACCTGTGCTTTAACATGCCTGGCATGGAGGACTTGTGAGCATCAGGCCTCACTGCAGAATGAGTGCAGCTCTTTGATGAGAGTGGGCATGCACAGCACATCTAGCCATGGTGGGCTTGTGGCCTTCTCTGACTAATCCATCCTCCAAAAGTGTCCTGGGGTGATGGAAGGCCTTCAGTGAGCCCTTCAGCATGTGTTGCCATGGGATGCCCAAAAACTCAAACCATTTCCCACAGCCAAGATACATCTATAACCTGTAGGGAGGGGCCACGCTTTGGCATTGGCTTCTTGAAACCATCCTCCTATAGGAGGAACTGGTCGCCTGAAATCAGTAGAGTCAGACCAAAAATAACATGGTTATTTTGGTACATTTTCCAAAAAGCTCTATCTTCTCTGGTTCGTCTTCCTGAGCAACTGTTGCATCAAAGCTGGCTTGGTTTTCCTGAGGGCTCTATTCCGTGAAAGCAGACATTAATTCGGAGAACTGCAGGGATTTGCATTACTCAAGGCCTAAGCTGGATCATGAAGAGAAATGGGAACTCTCAACATGCAGCACTGCTTTCTACCCAGCTGCAGGGACCTCTGTAGCTCTTATTGATAACCTAATTCCTTGGGGATTGTACCCTTAAGCTGTGTCTGCAGCCAGCAGTTTGTGCTGAGGGGATGGAAAGGAGGAAGAGGTTGCAGAGGCCTCAGGTAGCAGGAGATGCTGGACTCTATTCCCTCCTGGCCAGGAGAGGATTGCCACTTTGGTCAGTGCCTTGGCTGCTTTTTAATCCCACTAAATGCACGGTACAGATCTCACAACATGCCACAGAAGTTTCACTTCCTTGCCTCATGGTCCCTCTTTGCTGGCCACCCAACTCTACACTGCAGCCCACTACTCCATGGTGATGCTCAGGAGCCCAGTGAGGATCTGTCTCCCCAGGATAAACTGGAAACAGAAGAACATAAGAGGGGTTTTATTATTTTCTTTTCAGTAAGAAAACCTGGCTGTGCTGGCAGCACACTGAAGTGCTTGAAATTACAGATCTTTTCTGCAGGATGGTTTTCAGCTATCTTTATTTAAAGATTTGTGAATAAAAGTGACCCAGGTCAAGAAACTGACTATAGCAGGGGCTATCAGGGTAGTCAAGGGGGCACAGGTTGGCAGCCAGGCACTAGGACAAGGATCTTACAGGAGCAGTAAGATCTTCATCTTTAGATATACTCAGACTTTGACTGAACAAGAGGTTGGAGCAGAGACTCTCAGGTTCCTTCTCACCCCAGGTATCCCAGTGGGTCTTGTTGCAAACTGCTGGAAAGAAGCAAGACTCCGTGTCTTTCAATGTTTTCCAGTGTTCTGTAGTATCAAGCCCAAGAGGGAATCCTGCTGTATGTGACAAAGAAAAAAGGCCCTTTGCTAAGCTGTGATCTTTGTGTCATGGTGTATTTCCCTCCATCCTCCACTTGTATTTAAGAGTAGCTGAAATCTTTGTTCTTAGAAACTTACACTAGCAGATGGAGAACACTTTTGAGTAGTGCTGCCAGTTCCCAGTGTGAATTAGGAAAAAATTATTTTCCTTTGCAAAATGGATGTGTCAGATAAAAAACAAGTGGATAACTACATGGTTTTTTATAACTGAGTGAAAGAAACCACAGGAGCCAGTACCAGTTTACAACCTGTTACTGTAATGCAGGGCAAGGAAATAGCCTCCATTTTTTTCCCCTACTGCACAGGTCCTTTGCATCAAGCAGCTGTTTCCCCTTTATTTATTGAGGAGTTTGTCTGACCTCTGTTTCCCCTTCTTAGGCCATGAACCTGGACTTATGCAGCTGGTGAATTACTACAGGGGAGCAGACAAGCTGTGCCGCAAAGCATCTCTGGTGAAGTAAGAAATTCACTGAAATGTTAGATGGGCTTGGCAGAAGCTTATCTTCTAACCCTCACTGAGTGTTGAACCTGTTTGGAGGGTATTTCACAGAACAGCTGCCCTGGGAGTGTCCTAGCATGTGCTGTCTTTAGACTCCTGGGCTGGTCTATAGAGCTGTTTGTGTGCACAAAGGCCTCTCTGTAACTTCAGGGGAAATGCCATTTCCACTGAATTGTATCTACTTGAAACCATACAGTGTATTGAATCAGATTAGAGACAAACCAAAAGGAAAGAGAAATCCAAACATATCTGCTCTTTTCCCTTGCAGACATTTAATTAAGACCTTCTCCTTTTATTCTGTTTCATACAGAGAAGAGACACTAATGTGCCTTTGACTAATCAGATTTGTTGGTCAAACAAATGCTTGGAAACATCTTCAGGAAGAGCTCTGGGAGTTATTTCTGCATGACCTGCCATGCCAGGGTCTCCTGGGGAAATGTGGATGAACTTTCATTGTTGATAATCCTCATCGCCGTGCAAACCCTGCTCCCACTAGAGTATCTTTCTGTCAGAGCTCTTGGTCTCCCTTCAGCAATTTGAATTGTCCATTAGTCTGTGCTGCCTCTCACTGATGTAGTCCTGCAGACTGCATGTGGTGATCCAAGGCCTCTCTTTCCCCTGCAAAAAGCTTCTTCCCAATTGCTTTCCTGGAAGTGGTGATGGTGTTTGTCAGAAAGCGGCAGAGTATTTTTAAACAAGCACTTAGAGCACTCCTCAGCTGGATTTCTCTTTAGCCTGTTACCTACAGTGCTAAAAGCACTTGCACACCCATTTTTATATCCTGCAGCTCGGCTGACCTTTCTAACTCTAGGGTCAACCATGCATCAACCATAAGGACAACAAATGGCATTCCTCAGGGCTCCCAGAGTGCTACTGACTCACTGCCACCTCAACAGAGACAAACAAACATGCAGAATCAGCACTCCATGAACTCTACTTTTGGCCTTAAGCAAAGCACAGGCACTTGGAGAGGCAGGCAGCTCCCTTGACTCTGAAAGAAAACAGGCTTGGGCTCTGCTAGCAGGAATTTGCTGGCGTTTCCAGACGTTACTGGTAGGAGAGATGTGCCAGAGGGATTCCAGACACCTTGGAGTGTGAAACATGTAGCTGTGCCCTTGTTTTCCCTGTGTTCCCAGTGGTCTTCATACACAGCTGGGACACCTGGTCCAGTCTCAGTGGGAATGGGATCAAGGGCTAAGCACCAGCACAGAGAGCATGACTGCTCTGGCTTCCCTTTTGCAAGTTGTGATCACAGCATCCTTCCTGCCCCGAGCCATGTCAGCAAACACACCTCCTCAATTCCGTTGTGCAGAGATGATGCAAGGAATGTACCACAAGCTCTAATTACATGGCCATTTATCAGCTGTTAGCTTCATGATATCCATGGTATCAATAAAACATTTAATGTAAGCACACAGGTTCTGGTTCAAAGAGTAGTCCTTTGCTGTGGGCTGGGGTTGCCATGATATCTTTAGGAAAACCCTAATTTCAAGGGTGTAAGGAAAATAGGATAATTTATCACAGACTATCTGTAAGCTGCCATTCATCACCAAGCAAAAGAGCCCAGTTAATGATGGTTCTTCCTTATTAAATTATCCCCATGCAGGTGGGGACACTCCGGAGATTAACAGCCTGTCTCTCTTCACCCAGGCTAATCAAGACAAGCCCTGAGCTATCGGAGTCCTGCACGTGGTTCCCTGAGTCATATGTGATTTACCCAACAAACTTGAAGACCCCCGTGGCTCCAGCACAGAATGGAATTCACCATCTCGTAAACAACTCAAGGACAGATGAGCGGGAAGTGTTCCTGGCAGCTTACAACAGGCGGCGGGAAGGCAAAGAAGGCAACGTGTGGATCGCCAAGTCCTCAGCTGGTGCCAAAGGTTCATCCTCCAGCACTGGCAGCTATTTCTCGTTGTTCCTCACTCTTTACATGATCTGTAGAGCCCCAGGGTTTGGCTGAGCCAAGCTGATACATGGTCTGTCTGTGAAGGGCTTCACCAACCAACTGCATGCCAGCCAAGCAACGTGGTGTGGTGTGCACATGCTCCCTAGAATGTTCATGGTAGTGAAAGGGCTTCCACTTCTCTATGCATGCACCCCAAAATATGGGAAAGTGCTGCAGGGAGAAGGCAGCAGAGACCAGCAAGGGAGGGGAATGTGGAGAGCAGTTTAGAGGGAGCAGAACAGGATACAGAGAGGCAGTCAGCAGGCAGGACAGCAATCTTCAAGGACAAGGAGCCCAACTCCCCATGCTGCAGCTAAGCTTGCCTTCTCCTTGGTGGAAATCCTGCTTGTCTTTCAACCAAACTTAGATGTCTGGTGCCAGTGGCCTGCCCGTGGTCACACTGAGAGACTGGATCAGCAGCCACAAGCTCAGTATGTTGAAATTGCACTCAAGCCTCAGAGGAAGGGACCAGAGCAAAGACAAGCAATGCAGTGTCTGTCTGTCCATTTAATCTGAATAGGACAATAGATACACAAGTGATAATGTGTCCTTCCTTGTTCCAGGGTCTCCATTCCATCACTCCCTCTATGCCATGAGATAGCTGGACACAGCTATAAATGCAGTGCTTTGGTAACAGTGTGCTGTCAGTTACAGTGTTGTCATGGGCACTTTATTAGAATGACTGTATTTAAAAACTTACCTTGCCATGTGTGCAGCAGAGCCCAGCCTGAGGAAGGACGTGGTCTTTTCAAAGGGAACAAGCTTACATGTATTACTCATATTTGCAGAGTCACTTTGGATGCAGTCTTGCAAAAAGAGAATGTGAAAGCCAGAGCTGGCTGCAGGGATGCTGCACGATAAAACTGTCCTTCACACAGGCTTCTTCCCTTCTCTGTTCTCCTTTCTTGGCTGTGTCAACAAGAACTATTGGAAGAGTATTTTCATCAGGAACAAAGGGGAGATGAGTCCTTCTGTTACGCCAGTGCGGGAATGTGTTTCTGGGCAATAAACCAGCAAAAAAATCCATCTGGGCAATTGAAAAGGCACTTGCTGTGGTCTGCTGCAGGCTGAGGAGGTTCATACTTTTTGGATACTTTTCTGCACTAAAACAGAGTAGCCTTTCATATTCATCAGTGTGCTGCTGCAAATTAAAGTGGAAAGCAGAGTCTCATGGTGATCTTCTAGAGGGAATTTTATACATCTGGGGATTACTTCTCATAAAGAGGAAAGCTTGTTCATGCTATTTACCAAGGAAGATACAGCTCAGGCACAGCTCCTGTCTTGGCACAGGTCTAACAGAAGCTTGGTCATCCATCAGTAACAGGAAAATTAAAAGTTTAGAGTGCCCTGACCTAAATGTTTTAAGAGTTTGTAACTGTGGCTGGAAGTTTTGGTGTTTTCTTTGAGAGCAGGGACAGCTGCCCCACATAAGCTGCTTTGCTGCCTCACTGCATTGCTGCCTGGGTGCACAGTTAAACTGACACTGCCCTTGGTTTGCTAAGTGTGGAACAAGTGCCTGCTGATCTCCCCACTGCAGAGGCTTTGCTGGCTTAGGGATGTTGTTTCCCTCCTTCCTCCAGTGCACAACCTGAAGCTGTGCCAGTGCAAGGTTCTGCCTTGCTCTGCTATGATCAGGAGACTAAAAAATCTTGCCCCCTGCATAAGGCAGGGGTGAGAATGATACTCTCATGACAGACTTCCTTTCAGTAGAGGGTGCCAGGACGAGTGGGAGGTCAGTAGGGCTGGAAGGCTGAGCAGAGGATGGAATAGTAGGAGTACCTGCAGGGCCATGCTGACAGCGACCTTCAGAAGTCACAGCTAGGAGCATTTTTCATTGGATGATCCTGTCAAACCCTGCTTGTGCTCCAAACCTCTGTTATTGCTTTGCTGCCCCCTTGAAGAGTAGGATTTTTTGCACAGGATTTCCTCAAAAACACTCAGCACAAAATTAAGACTAAATCTTAATGGTTTAGTCCAGAAAGTTAACTAATGCCTCAAGAACGGGCATAATGCTAGAGGAGTGTTTGATAACTTTACCTGAGCTGGCTTATCCTTCCTGGCACCATGCCATTCTTCTGTGAAATCCCAGAAGGCAAATGGTCTCTCTTTAGTGCTCTGCAATAGAAGTTTCCTATGTGGACTCTTGCAAGAAATGAACAATGACAGGTTCAGCCAAAATGTGGGAGTACTTAAATGGCACAGTTCATTTTTTAAATGAAGAGATTCCACAGAAGGAACACTGCATATATGAATGAACAGTTTAAAACAGTACTTTTCCTTATTCAGCAATGATTTTAATAATAACTCAAATGAACTCAGTGAGCAGGGCAACTGCACAAGTAGCCAGAGTAGCCAGACAGGGAAAGTAAGTCTTGAGTCTAGGATAAAGAAAACTACAAACCTCCCTCCCCAAGTAAAAAAGAAAGGCAAAAATCGTTGCAGAAAATGTGCCAAACCCCCTGTTCTCCATAAACTGCTGAAAACCAGGGAAGAACAAAACGAAAATCGTCAAGTGCCAAATACAAGCACTGCCACACCCTCCTACCCCTGCCAAGCCTAGATAGGAGGAAAAACAAAGATATGAAAGAAAACAAAATGCCCCCAAACCAAGCAGCTGCCTCACTGCTTGCACAGGTCCCTGTCTGCTGTGCATCTCCTCACACCTCAATAGCCACCCCTCTACAGATGTGCCCCAGCAGGCCATGCCATATCAGCTACTCTTGATTCCTATTTGCATTAGGCCTGGTTTCTGGGGAGCCAGAGCCAGAGGCCCTGTGGCCCTGGTAAGAAAGAGATCCCTCCACAGATTCATTCCCATGGAATGATTGTGACCTTGCTTAGGCACCAGATGACCCTGGGGCCATAGGTTCTTCCATGTCATTTTTTGGGCTAGTGAGCCACTGTCCACTAGGGGCATGAAAAACTCCATCAAAGGTAGAAGGATCCTCTACCTAATTTTGTCTTCAACTTTCTGTGCCAGGGGAAGGGATCCTGATTTCTTCAGAGGCTGCAGAGCTCTTGGATTTCATCGATGAGCAGGGACAAGTGCATGTGATTCAGAAATACCTGGAGAATCCTCTACTTTTAGAGCCGGGGCATCGCAAGTTTGACATCAGGTAACCTTTTCTGCCTTTGTAATACCAGTTTTCTTTTTCTTGCTGTTTCTTTTTGAGCCACTGAGACTAGAGAGTTTGTTCTCCTGTCCCCCAGGAGCTGGGTTCTCGTGGATCATCAGTATAATATCTACCTCTACAGAGAGGGTGTCCTGCGGACCTCTTCCGAACCATATAACAGTGCTAATTTCCAGGACAAAACCTGCCACTTGACCAATCACTGCATTCAGAAGGAATACTCCAAAAACTATGGGCGGTATGAGGAAGGGAATGAAATGTTCTTCGAGGAGTTCAACCAGTATCTGATGGATGCCCTGAACACAACGCTTGAGAATAGCATCTTACTGCAAATCAAACACATAATAAGGTAGCCAGCTGCCTGCTGCTGAGGAGAGCATAACCCTTCGAGGACAGGGAGTGTGAGACACAACTGGGGAAGGAGACAGAGCAAGAAGGGAAGGGTTTCAATTGCAAAAATTTAAGATAAGGCCATAAATACCCCCATGTCAGTGCTCAATGAGAAGGCACCTCCATAAGTGCTGTTGCCTCAATGGTATGTGTCCATGTCTCTGCATTTTGCCAGCTGTGGCTGGAGAAGGATGGAGTGAAAAGAGAAGAGAGCAGGTCAGAAAATGGGGCTGGGAGAGGTTAAGATTAAAAAAGGCATAAAGATGATAGAGGAGAAGTGAAACTGGACTCAAGTCTGCAGACTCTGGATGCTTCCCCTACCATCAGCAAGCAGCAGCACATGGCTTTTGCCTAGGTCATCTTACTCAGTCCACACAGATCCAGTTTCCTCCTGGGCATAGAAAGTGCCTGGAGAAAGATCTCAGTGCTGCAGAGAATCCAGGTCTTGATAAAGCAGTGCTTTCTGAAGGTATTTATTTTGCGAGTACCCATTGCTGTTGATTGCACTAAAAAGATGTGGCATAATGTTGAAGGGACTTGAAGGCAAATGAGCATCCAGTGGCAGTTCCTTGGGCAACTGCTGCAGCCCTTTGTGGCACTGCACATTGTGTTTTTCAGCTTGCCTGGCCCAATAGTGAGGAAGGATGCTGCTCTCCAGCTCTTTGTGAGTTAACTCAGGGGTGTCCCCACATGTATTTTCATGGTCAGAGGATCTCACTTGCAGGTTACCAGGTTATGTTGGATATAACTTGTAATTTAGGGCAGTTCCAGGGCAACCCCTCTCACTTAACTGTGCAGTGCACGTGTCCACAGCAGCTTTAACCTTGAGTTTCTGTTTTTCCCTTCACAGAAGCTGCCTTATGTGTATAGAGCCTGCAATCAGCACAAAGCATCTTCACTACCAGAGCTTCCAGCTCTTCGGCTTTGACTTCATGGTGGATGAGGAGCTGAAGGTCTGGCTAATAGAAGTCAATGGGGCCCCAGCATGTGCCCAGTGAGTAAATCAGTTTCTGTAATACCCTTGTGATGCCACAATTCACATGCCTTACCCAAAACATGGTTTATGTCCCAGCTCCAAGTGAAAAAGGTAAAAGAAGGTGGACGTCAAGGGAGTTCTTCAGGCTAACACTGGACATTGCTCTAAGTGCGAGACAGTTTGGGTTCATTACTCCCATCTCTGTGTTTGATATCTCCCAGCTTCTTTCCCACATGAGCTGGGGCACTGACCTGGGTTTTTGAACAAATGAGTTTGAATATAACTTGGGTTATTTTTATTACTCTTGGGTTGAAGTTATGTTTGCAGATTTAATGCTTTGGGAGTCAGATTGTTTCTCAGTCTCTTGTGGAGCCACTGACAGCTGCTCTTTATACAAACATATGTTAAATGAGTAGCATTAAGGGCAGCAGCTGGAAGTGAGTGACTAAATTTGCAGGCAGCAGGACCACAGAGCACACTGTGGATGCTGCAGATATTACCAAATCTCTGAAAACTGGAATAAAGACTCTTTAACACCAATGTAGTGTTAAGAAGGGCATAATTTATTCAGGTCACACAAGAGATAACTCCTGACCTTGTGTGCCCATGTGATTTTAGAAGTGTGTTGTTTATATACAGTCACTACATGCATATTACAATTTGCCCATTACCAAAAAAACCTCCCCAGGTTCCCAGATTCAGCCCCTGTTTTGGCTGTCCCTGCATTCCTGAGCCAGATGTCTTCTTATCTTCCAGCTG
Source organism: Notiomystis cincta (assembly GCA_013398075.1). Taxonomy (NCBI): domain Eukaryota; kingdom Metazoa; phylum Chordata; class Aves; order Passeriformes; family Notiomystidae; genus Notiomystis; species Notiomystis cincta. The sequence goes on from VZRX01013830.1 coordinate 16,386, forward strand.
TCCTTGCTGGGAAAGCAGATTTTGCACACCTTGTTTCTCTGCTAAAAGTTCATAGGCACAGTAAAAATTGAATTAACCCTTTTGGTATCACAGAGATTGGATTATAGCTTCCTTCAGTGGCCACAGGGAGGTTGGAACAGCCAAACAGCCCTGGCCATGAACACCTCTGTGTAGGCACAGTGGGAGGTGCTGTACTATGTGATTGAAAGAGCTGCAGGAGACCAGAAGTTTTTGCTAAGTGAGCGCCTGTACCATATTAAAAACAAAACAAAACAAAAACAAACAAACAACAAAAAAAAACACAGCAAAATATCTGTATATCACTGCATTAGCATTTGATCAGATTAGATGTTGATTAAATTAGGTTATATCATCACTAACAGTAGACATAAAATGCAGGTCAAACCTACCAGGCAGCCTGTTCAGCAGCCTTTATAGGGCTGGAGCTTTCTGTGTCCAGGATGCCCTGTTCACAATGTGCATCATGGTGCAATACTGCCTTGCACCTCCCTGTTTCACTGTATGGGTAGAATTTGGCTATTGCTGGGTGGATTTGGATTGCAGCAGTGCCCTGCTTATTTTGTGCCTCTTGGAAGAGCGAAGGCTTTGTTGGGCATTTGGATGGTTGAAAGCAGCTGAGATAGGTTTTGGCTATTTGTGACTTCTGTTCAGGATTATTCTTATTTATAGCATTTGTATCACACAGCTCCCATTTAAAGAGGAAAAAAAATTGACTGCTGAAAGCAATAACATTCCCAGGAGCTGAAAAAACATGTTACTGTCACATAGCCCCAATGGCATGGAGTAAAAGACATTGTTAATCCTGGGAAAAACAGCTTTGGTAGTAAATATGTCCCAGGTGCCAGCACATTCAGGGAGGTTACACATGTATTTCCTCCAGGGGAAAATGAAGCTGTTATTAACTCATCTCAAACACCTTATCTCTCTTCTCCCTAATCCTGCTGTGCATGAGCTGTGCCATGGTGAAACATATCCCACACATCTGAAGGTCCTGTGAAGCCTCTGTGCCTGGTCACAAGCTGATGTGTACAGATGCACCCCAGCACAGCATTTCAGCAAACCAGGAATGCATCAGAGCAGCCCCTCTGGGGCACATTCCTGGGTGAACAGGATCTGGTGCAGTAAATCCAAACACCCTGAGTTGGAAGGCTGGTATAGAGAGCCCTGAGATGTTTTCTGCCCCTGTGCATCTTGTGGAGACTCAGGTCTGAGGCCTGAGGGTGTGGAGACTCTGCTCAGAAGCCTGACTTGACAGTAAACATAGATAATGGGTTTTGTGGTCATTTGTGAAAGGGAGCAATATTGCAATTATCACCATGGAAAAAGAAGATAGTTGTTGGTGTAAACAGGGAGGAATTGAAGAAATACTGCCCTCCTCCTGTTTGCCACCCTGAAACTCCTTGTAATGGGAATAGGATCGTGTAGATCTTTCTGGGAAAAAGCATTTCTACATGAAAATTGGCCAGGGGTCTGCTGGGTGTCCTGCCTGGGTATCTGATTCTCTCATCTCTTAATCTCCTAGGAAGCTGTATGCAGAACTCTGCCAAGGAATTGTGGATGTAGCCATCTCCAGCGTTTTCCCCCTTGACGACACTGGGCAGAAGATGAGCCAGTCATCATCAATCTTCATCAAGCTGTGATGACAACACAACTGCCACTGCTGTGAACAGGGAGAGACTGCACCCCTCGGGTCAGCACAGTTTGGTGGCTTATCTCAGTAACATGCCAAAAAGTGATAGAGACAGGCTGCATATTTTCTGGGAGACCACAGGGAAAAACAACAAAACAGGCATCCTCACAGAGCTGTGATGAGCCAGAGCTGCTCATATAACTCTGCCTGTATTCACCAAAATCCACTTTAGAAACAGCTCCTGTGACTTTGATACCTGAAACAAATCTCTCTGGGAGTACAACAAAACCTTAAAATGAAACCCCAGCAGGGATATTGTAATGCTGTATTAGTTCTCCTTTTCTTTAGAGATAACATTGGGTTCTTTAAGGGAATCGAGTGAGAGAACCATGGAGTTGTCCTCCTCCCACTGTGTTTATTCTTTCCTCACCTACTGCATCATTAGTGCCTTAGCTTGGCTCCAAATAGGTGACTCCTTTCCTTTGTTCCTGCTCTGTTACATAGAAAGGAGCAAGCTCTCTGGCATCGCAGGATGCCTAAAACCAAGGACACCAAGAAGTCAGTTTCTTTAGGTCATTTTCCAAGCTGGTTGGCTGAACACCCAGGCAATGGCTGGCAAAAGGATGCTGAGCTGCAGGCGGAGAATGAACCCAAGCAAGGAATGCGACTTTCTTTATTTATAGCTATCCCTTTTCCTACTGAGATTTGAATCAGTGTCTGTCCCAGTCTGAGGCAGTTGGATTCTGCTTAAAAGAGGTAGAGACCCCCTCAAAGCTCACCAGCAGGCTGTAGGATTTCTAGCATCACTTTTGTGCTGAGTGTTTCAAGTAGCAGAAACCTGATCCCAGTTTTTTCTGAGGTACTGCAGTGAATTTAGGCTCTTCTCTCAGATTTCACCTTCATGATTTATTTGAGGCTTGAACCTGAAACCTTTCTACCCAAATCCTGTTTGATGCAGCCAATTTTATTCTCCTCTGTTTGACAAATACCGCAATCTTCTGCCCTGAACACAGTCCACAACTTGATCTTAGCTAGGAGGAAGGTGGGTGAGGTTTTGTAGACCAGGAGAGAGATTCCTGTTTGCCACACATCTGGGAAATCAGGTGCTTTGGGAGGAAGCAAATTTGGTTAAATTCCTTGAGATCTCTGAATTTCAGAGCTAACATCTGCTTCAAGTATAACCTAAATCCCTGTCATATTGCCCAACTTGTGAAGTGTATCTGAATTTTCAGTGTGAGCGCAGCACATCCCTCTGGTAGGGAGAGATGGTCATGGAAAGAAACTGGTTCCTGTTCCCCATAACAAACAAACAAGAAGATGTTACAGAGATTACAAGCTGCCTGTGTGTAATGGGGGAGGTGAATCAAGCAATGGAATTTCTGCCTTCCTCAGAAGAACCTAGCATTTTGGTGTACTTGTCTCTGCTTCTGATGGAGATTACAGAGTTCTTCGTGCAGCCGACAATACTGGTGGCAAGGACTGGGTGATAAGCAGAGAGAAGGGCGTGAGGGAAGGACTGGTTGGGTTTTCTAACCTTATGATAGCCCAAAGGTGTCAGAATTTCACTGCATTCCAGGTAAAGTGTGGTGGTAACACGGCAAGGTAAAATGTAGGCTGTTAAGGGGGGTTACTCAACTTGCAGAGTTCACCACTTCTCCACTGACATTTTTGTGTTCGCTTTGCTGAGCTTAAAAACTGCATCTTTTTTGCCCAGCAGTGGGAAGATCCCACAGCAATTGCTCTCATCAGAGATGTGCCTGAGGTGACAGCTGGGCTCTCATAAGCTCTTGGGCAGACAAGAACAGATAATTTTGCCCATCACAATGAACCAAGAAACGCTCATTTTCTAGGATGCTAGACCCATCCATCTCCTCAGAAGGAAAATTTAGATAATGCTTGGTGGTAGAGGCACAACTACAGATGATGCAGCTATTCATACCCTGCCTTTCCAGCTGGGCTTGGGGGAGGTAGTGTTTCAGGGACACTTGAATTGTCTGTTTGCTGAATTTTTCAGGAATAAGCAAGATCCTCTGGAGGAAACCATGTATTTTCCACCTTCACTCCAAGTGCCCCTCAAAGTAAAGCCCAGAAGGTAAATTATAAAGGACATAGAGCACAGTGCCTAAAGTTTTGCCCAAAATACTAGCTATGAGGTGGAGAGGTGGAGTAGAGGATGTGTGTGTGGCTGAGGCCTGGGCATTACAGCCATGGGTGCACCTTGCAAGTGATGCTCACAAGCCCCTGTGAGACTTGTTTCATTTCTAAGGAATATAAACAATAAATGTTTTCTAGTTTATTTCAGCTAAAAGGTCAATAGAAAAGGTCTTACTCGCTTTCCTGAGCTTTCACCCAGGATATTGCTGGGTTTCCAGAAGACACCTACCATATTGCAGAATGTCTCTAGTCTTAGTTGTATCCCTTCATGTCATCCATGAAGAATTCTGGCCCAGGTGTTCTGGCTGCGTTGTCCAGCAGGGTCTGGTCCCATTGGACACTGGGTTTCAGGTAACTCCCATGTGGCTTGTTCCATACAAGTTAGTCATGTTTTGCTTCTGCTGAAATCTGTTGGCTGCCCACAGTCCATGAAGAACACCAGAGAAATCTAAGAAAGGCTCAAACGCTGATTTCATCCAGGTGACTGTGATCAGTGCCCTTCAGGACTGCTTGCATGTACCTGCTCCCAGCATTTCTTGTTCTCCATACACAGCTCTCTCCCAGGAGAGCAATGCTGTGCTGTTCATAATCATGCTCCATGACAGTATCTGCTTTGGCAGCCCTTGGGAAACCCTGGCGTTGAGAGGATGTGGGGTATACGGGGCACTGCCAAGCTGGCCGCCCGTCAGGCTTGGTATCGTGTGCCCAGCTGCTCTCACAGCGGCATGTGCATGTGGGGCTGGCGAATGCCCGAGCTCCCCGGTGGGCTCACATCTATCCACATCTCTCCTAAACCATCATTAAAACATGCAAACCTCACAGCCTGTGGTGTTTCCTTGGGGCAGCGGGTCCTGGGGTGTCAAATCCCCAGAGAACGCTTCTTGGGGGTGCCTGTGGTGCGTTCCCTCCCTCTCACCGTGTGGGACCCCGGGAACTGGCCTCATCCCCTGGGCTGTCCGGGCAGCGGTGGGAGCTGGGGAACAGTGGGGTTCTTCGGCATTTCAGGCGTGCGGAAGTGGCTGAGAGTGACGGGGATAGATGAGTGTCCCGGCTCCTGCTCCTGGGGCGCATGTGGCTGGGCGGGGGAAGGGACACGGGTGACACGGGTGTAGAGGGCCACCGCGCTCTCGGAGCGGCAGTCGGCAGGAGCGCAGTTCCGGCGGGCAGGGCCGCGGGGCGGGGCTGGGGGCCGGGGCGGTGCCGGACGTGCCCCTGNCGGACCCGCACCGCCTGCGGGCGCCGCGACGCGGCACGACCCAGCGCGACCTCACCAGAGCCCACATCGAGTCCTTCAATTACGCCATCAGCGAGGGAGTCTATCGCGCCGTGCAGGTGCGGGGGCGGCCGGGGGCGGCAGGCTGTGCCCTCCCGCGTCCCCGCCGCGCTGACCCGGTGCCGTTGCAGGATGTGCCCCCGGTGGAGTTCGCGCTGAAGGATACTCGCCTGGCGCTTACATTGGTCGGGGTGTCCATCGCCCCTCCCGCCGTGCCGGCCGGGACGGTGTGCCAAGAGAGGAGAGTGTTCCCGGCTGAGTGCCGCGGACTCCGCAGCACCTACCGCGGCAGGATCACCGTAAGTGCCCGCGCCCCACCGCCCCGCTCCCGCAAAATCCCTGCCCTGTGGGGCTGGCTGAGCCCCGCTCCCGCAAAATCCCTGCCCTGTGGGGCTGGCTGAGCCCCGCTCCCGCAAAATCCCTGCCCTGTGGGGCTGGCTGGGCCCCGCTCCCGCGTGTCCCTGGCCCGGCTGAGCTCCCACACGCGTGTCTCCGTCCGGCGGGGCGGCCCCACGCCGCGGACAGCGGAGCTGGCCCCTTCCCGATTCAGCGGTCTCACGGGGGGTTCAGGGACCGCTGCCCCGCGTGGGTGCTGAGATGTTGATGATCTGTGGCTTCGCTGTTTTTCCCCGCATATCAAGCTTGTCGTGGTACCGGCCCCGCTGCCGTTCTTTCTGTATCACATTTCTCCCTGCAAGCAGCCAGCCAGCGTGGAAGACCTTGGATGGAGACCCGTGTCATCCCAGAGAGCAGCATAATACAAATCTTGTTTCTGCAGGAATACGGATTTCAAAAGCAGTGTTGCTCCTATGCTGAAGTCCAGAACTATAAACCTCTCTTGTTCATGGTTTTCCTGAAGTGCTTTGAAATTTGCCTAGAGAGGAAGCATCCTCAGCAGATATTTTCGTTTGTGCTGTGAAAGGATTGCACATTGCTGTTTTCTATTAAAATTGTGTAGTTGTGTCTGAGCTGATTGCTTGCACGAGGTACCTGATGCAAGGGAATGCTTGCATGGAATTTCAGCTTTTTGCTTGCTTTTTTTTTTAAAATTAGTCTGAAGCTGTTCACCTTACCATGATAAAAGCCACCCTAAGTACAGTATCTTATCTGAACATGAAAGTGGGGCAGTACAGATTGTTCATAGCAGTATTCCCAGCGGATCTTAGATTTTCCTGAGTTAGAGATGTTTTTGTTTTTCATACCTGAATTATTTCCCATCTGTTTTGGTGGGGGTTTTTTTTCCTCCATTTTCTGTCTGTTTAATTATTTTTGGAATGTTTGGAGCAGTTAGAACAGTTTGCTGTGCCTTGTGTGAGAAGTCATTGCCTTGTGCTGGGACAGCTAAACCTCTCCCCCTCTCTGCCCATGCACAGCAGAAAACAATCAGTAATCATTCCCTGTTTCCACCGTACTGCTTTAGCTCCGTATCCCTTCCTCAGTTCCCACTGCCCCAGGGTAAGAAGTGAACCCCAGTCTGCTGAGCAGCTGTAGACCCTTAGTCATCACTTCAGGTGTAGACCACACTGCAGCAGTCTCTGTGTAAGGCTGCCCCGTGGATTTAAAGGGGCATAGTAACGTTTCCCCTTCTCTTTTCCAGTAATTTCTAAGACTCAATTTACTCATTTTAGCTGTTGCCAGGTGTTGAACCTATGGTCTTGTATTGCAGTGCCAGTGTTTCTTTCCTGCAGGACAGCAGCTCTTTCAAAGCCCATCATTCTGCATGGAAAGTTAGGATTGTTTGCTCCCACAGTCTTCCTGCAGACCTACTGCCAGAACTTGTTATTGTTAATAATTTTTTCTTTCCTGCATGCTTTTCTTTCTTGCTTTTCAGATCACATATGAACATGTTAAGTGAAGAAATCATAGGAAAGATTTTGTCAGGCCTGTAGTATAGATGTCCTTTCATTGGACACTTGCTCTCTACTACTTTTAACTGTTACCTTCTGAGTTTTCCTTTCCTATACTGTGGCTGCCTTTTTTTTAATTTAGGCTGCTCTGTTGAAGGGTCTGAAAGGCAAAGGAGACCAGACCAACCTTGTTTGCTCACCTAGCAACTTCTTTACCTAGCTCTAGACTTGTATGATTTTCTTCTGTAAGCCCATGTTGACTGTTTCCCAGAGTGTAATATTTATTCACGTATCTACTGCTTCTTCTTTTTATTATTGCTACCATTTTACAGTGTACAAGTCTGTTCAATTGCTTGTGGCTGTACAAAAGATACAATTAATATAGCAGGAAATATTAAAAAGGGAACTTAACTTGCTTATTGTTGGTGTTGTATTGTGTTAGGCCGACATCAGCTGGTCAGTGAATGACGTGCCACAAGGGACTATCAAACAGCCTTTGGGGTATATTCCAATCATGGTGAAGTCTAAATTGTGCAACCTCTATGGTTTTTCTCCACACGACCTTCTGCAGCACCATGAAGAGGAAGAGGTAACGGGGGTTTGTGGGTCAGGAAAGTCTGTGCTTTACCTGAGCACTCAGTCAGGTCACTTTCTCTTTGCAGAGCTTGAATATTTATATTTTGTTTCAAGTTTGACTTCCCATTTTCTCTTGAAAGCAGATTGCTTGTGGGGGCTCCATGAAGCAGCTTGAGAAGTTTGCAGTCATGACTGTTGTTGAATAGAGGGATCTGTTTGGTACCAATACCTACAGTTTTGGTATAAAACCTCTCAGCCGCTACCCAGCAACTGAGGGTGCGGTGAAGGGAACTTTGTAGCAAGAAAGATTTGGAGAACAGGCATTGAAAGAAACATGTCCATTTTCAGTTGTCTGCAGCTTTTTCCCTGTCTCCCCAATAGCCTGTCAGCTGTCTGTAATTGAATACAGAATTTAGTGCTGCGTTTTGCAGTCACAAAAGAGAGAGAGCAAACTACAAAAGAAAATCAGAAAAGTAAGCTTTTATGTGACCACAAAGAGATTTTTTTGCACTGAAAATCCCTCTAGTTTTCAAACTCAAAATGAATTATTTTAAAAAGTTAATGTCAGCTTTCAGAGATGTTCCATTGATCATGAAGGTTTTGGGGGTATCTTTTCTTCCTTTAAATTGTGGAACATGCATCCTTTTCCTTGCACTCTGCTACATTTAGGCTTTGTAGATCCCTGGTAAGTAGTGCAGCCTTTCCAAAAGCAGTGCTGAATCATGTCTTGCTATTTTCCTTTAAATGTTTGGGTTTCATGTATAAGAGAGGCATTTTTTCTTTTACTCAAAATGCTGGTTAGGGGTTTTTAAGCATATTAAAATGATATTCCTTCTGCCAGGAAATGGGAGGCTACTTTATAATCAATGGCTTAGAAAAAGTAATCCGGATGCTGATTATGCCCAGGAGAAACTTTCCTCTTGCAATGACAAGACAGAAGTGGAGAAACAGAGGCCCTGGTTTCACAGAGTATGGTAAGCTCAGCAGTTTCCTGCAGCATCTTGGTAACAACTGCTTGAGGACAAACAGGAATTACCATCTGTAGCTGAGTTCTGGTAGTTTTGTTACAGTTCTTGTATAATATATTTTTTGCTGTGTGTAAAAACAAAGGGTAAACACACCACCACGATAGTACAAGCAAGAAGCAAGGGCTTGCCTTGTGAGAGGTGTCTGAGCTGGCCGTGGGGAGCAAGGAGACTTTATTCCAGGCTTTGCAGTACTTGTCACCTTTTGTTAGGTGAAAGGTGTAACTAAAACTCCACCTTCAGTACAAGTCAGTGTAATCCACTGGATTCGTTTCACTGATTTTGTCCATACTTCATGGTGGCAGATTTAATATCCATGAAGCAGAGTAAGGCAGATTCATGGCTGACCTTCCCTTTATCATGTATACTCAGCAAAACCAGTTTAAAAATTAATTAAGCCAGAAAATGTTAAATAGCATTTTAAACTCAGGTGTTGCCGGTTGCTGATTTGACTGGACCGTGGTACTTGAGCACACACTGTAGTTCCACACTAGTTTTGTTTCAAGGCAGTTCCAGATTAGATAGTCCTTTTTTGTTTTATTTTTCTTTGTGGATAGTGTGAAGCAGGACCAGGAAACACTGCTGCAGCACTGCCACCCAAACACAGAGATAGGAATGCAATTAGGAACAGTACTTGTGTGTTACTCTATCCTACAACCAGAGGTTACAAAGAAAATAGTTGAGGCCTGGATCTTTGCTAAAAAACTTTCTGCATCTTTGAAGCCTCTCAGCAGATGTGCTGGCTGTCCTCAGACACTGCTCTCTTTTGCTAAGAGCTGAGTTGAGCTGGTGTGTTTATCTGAAGTGGCACACTGATACTGAAATGAGTGATCTGCCTCATATTCTCAGCCACCAGTTGCCAAAGTTTCTCTCATGAATTGTTTCACACCTCCTTGGACACATCACAGTGATGCAGCCACTTGGTTTTGTGCAGCTCATGCTGATGTTGTGATTTTTGCAGGGGTGGTGATGCACTGTGTCAAGGATGAGCACACTGCAATAAATATGAACCTTCACTACTTGGAAAATGGCTGTGTCATGGTAAATTTCATTTTTCACAAAGAGTTGTTCTTCCTCCCCTTGGGATTTGCTCTGAAGGTAAGCAGTGAACGCTCATGCTTTCTATATTGAATAAATACAGAAGTTCTGCAAAGCATTTTTATTTAAGTAATGAGAAGAAGCTAATTCCACTTGGAGTATTTTCAGTCAGCCTTCCTTTACTGGTGGAGAAAGGTCGTGCAAACTGTAACACTGAAATGGTCATGCAAACTGGAACACTCAGTCTGCAGCAGAGGAAGTGTCTGCAGGGACAAGAGATGAGGGAAGAGTCACACTCTCATGGTTTTGTGGGGTTTTGCTAATGAATGGTCTGGGTGGAGATCATTATTGAGGCATGAATATCCCCTGCATTACTCTCTAAGCACCTCAATATTTTGCAGTTTGCATTGTGGAAAGGCATTTCCAGAGCACTGAAAATCTAAATTGTGGGATGCCTTAGTTCTTTAGCTGTATTTTATAGGCAGGTGTTACAACCCTATTTTTCTGATCTGTTACACTTCTGTCTCCCAGGCATTAGTTAACTTCCCAGACTACCAGATTTTTGAAGAGTTGGTGAAAGGAAGGGAAGATGACACCTTTTTTGTGAATTGTGTTACTGAGATGATGAGAGCGGTGGTGGATGCTGGTTGTTTGACACAGCAGAACATCCTGGAGTATCTGGGAAAGAGCTTTAGAGTGAAACTCAACCTGCCAGAGTGGTACAGCAATGAACAGGCTGCAGATTTCCTTCTGAGGTCTGTACATGGGTGTGATCCAGTGTCATTGTGTTGAATTTATGGGCATATGTTAGAGCACTGCCATGTTATGTCACATTTTATTTTTCATTTGGGTTATCACATGCATTTATAAAGCAATAACCAGTGGCCAGTTTTTGATGGAACTCCAGGATATTATGAGGATATGTATTTTAATGGATTGACACAAGTATTCCCAAAAAGGTTTCGCAGAAGGGTGACAGTTTGTGTTTAGATGGGATTTTTGTGATGTCGTTGATGAAAAACACAAAGGTTGAGGAAGAGATGGTTAAAGCTAGCTCTGTGACTGCTTGAGGTTCCATTTGTTGAACAGAAATACTGCAGTTTATTAACAGTTTCACACAATCTCTGACAACTTTGAATAACTTTTATCTTTTAAAATGGCAGAAAAGAGATGCTCTAAGATATTCTTCCATGAAGTAAGTTAGAAAGCAGTGGAAGAATTGGCCTTGAGACTGTCAGTGTGACAAGCATTCAACTAAAAAGTTTATTTTTCTGGTAAAATAGGTGTTTGCTCTTCCTCCAGCTTTAGGAATTAGGTGTGGTTTTCCTTTTTTGTTTGTGCTAGTGTTGCTTAGCCCTCAGTTTTCCATACATAGGTAGTAGTGGAGATAGGGAGTTTCTGTGGCAGGATGCTGACAGTGATAACAAATGTTTTGTAGTTTACTACTACTTGCCTTGTTAGGCTTTTTATCCAAAAAAAAAAAAAAAATGGTTTACAGTTATTTAGGAGAACCTTGAAGAACATGAAGCTAGCACAAAGAGATCATGGTAGTTGTCCTCCTTCTTTCTCTTCCTTCAGCAATTGTATCTGCATTCACCTGACCAATAGAACTGAGAAGTTCTACCTGCTCTGTATGATGACCCAGAAGCTCTATGCTTTTGCCAAAGGGGAGTGCATGGAGGATAATCCAGACAGCCTCATGAATCACGAGGTGCTTACCCCAGGACAGCTTTTCCTTATGTTCTTAAAGGTAAAGTCATGGCTCTTCACATCTTCAAATTTCTTTACAGATCAGAAAGTTGATAACATGCTTCTGACTTAAACAGCTAACTTATTACTAATCTATTCCAATTCACTTTATAGGGATACCTCATTTTAAGATGCTGGGAGGAGAGTAGTCCTGTTCAGAAGATTGACTGTCCCATGAAATTCACTATGGAATAGTAGTTCTCATCCCCAAATAAGATACTTCCCTGAGTTATTACATAATTCTTTAATCTTTCCTTTTCCCTTTAGCCAAAATCTTTTTAGTATTGTTTTGTTGAAAGACTGTCAAAACCTCTCTACTGGTGGTTTGAAAGTGAATTTGGGGAAGCATTTTAGTGCTATATAGAACAGCTACCAGGAGCCAGAAAAAGTTGCTTTCCTGTCTAGCCCTTGCTGTCAGATCAGCAGGAGAGTGAGTTAACAGCCCCTTTTTTTGAATTCTAAGATCCTAAATAGTCTAAAGCATGCAGTAGACACAGTGTACACTGTATCCAAAGTTATCCTTGTGGTCAGATTATAGGTGTGTTGGAAATAAGTCTAGAAAACTGTCAGTTTCAGAGGAGTTCTCCAGCATGTGCAACTGATGTGCTAGATTAGAGTGGATGTTCTAATTCGAGCCTTTCCTTTCCTGTTTTAATTTTAAACCTCTCACTTTTAAACCGTAGGAGAGGCTTGAAACCTGGCTGCAATCTGTTAGGTTTGTTTTGGAGAAAAGAGCAGAAAAGGCAGATAACAGCCTAAATACAGACAGCCTGGTGAAGGCATTCAGCCTGGCACCTGACTTCACCAAGCCATTTGAGTATCTGCTTGCGACTGGTAACCTGCGGTCTAAAACAGGTAAATCTGCAGGCTTAAGATGCCTTTCTTCTTTTATTCCTGTAAAACACAAAGAGGAACAACATAAAACCGAGCTCTTAACTGAAAACAACTGTTTTAGGCAGATGTACTGTAACTGAATTACTAAAAGAGGTTTGAAGAAAGAGATAGTTGAGGAAAAAGGCAAGATCTATGCACAAGCATAGGCATTGTGCATGGTATATAACAGGTTAATTATGAAAGCAAAGCCTCTGCCCAGATGAATAATTGAAATGAAATTTAGCATTTTCCAAAACAGTGACCATATTTTGATTTACTGTGCCAAAGATTACTTCTTCTTAGAAGGGGCACTTTTTAATCAGAACTGCTCCATTAGTCATGTGAGCCTAAATAGAGAGACACTGCTTTGCTGATGTATATTCAGATGTATCCGATGCTTCCCTGAAGTGTCCAGTATGACTATGTTGTAATGGACTGCCCACTAGAAAATGAAATGAGATTAAAAACCTGCAGAATTTTGGTAAAACACACCAGCTGCAGATTCCTAGTCGCTTCACTGGCAATTACTTCCACATGTTTGTGAAAGGAACTAGATTTTAAGGAATAGCTTGAAATTTAAAGTCCCTAGCTCCCTTACAGGTCACTGAGTTGTCTGTGCACATGCACCTCCCTCCTTGGGATCCAGTGTGAGCATTTTTAGGGCTTGTCAGTGGAAAATAAACATCTTGTAGCATCATCCTGTATTTGTTAAAGCTGGATGATGTCCTGTCATAAATCTCACCTTCTTTTCCTAGGGCTGGGCATGTTGCAGGACAGTGGTCTCTGTGTGGTGGGGGACAAGCTGAATTTCATCCGCTACCTCTCCCACTTCCGCTGCATACACAGAGGGGCAGCATTTTCCCAGATGAGAACCACGACTGTACGCAAGCTGCTGCCCGAATCCTGGGGCTTCCTGTGCCCTGTGGACACCCCGGATGGAGAGCCATGTGGTCTGATGAACCACATGACAGCTCTGTGTGAAATCGTGACTGAGATGGTGCCCGTGACAGACATTCCACCTTTGTTGTGTTCCCTGGGTATGTTTTACTGGCCTGATGGTTTAGTGAAGTGTTCTTTCTTACCTCCCTGCCCTGCAGCCCCATGCCTGGGAACGGTACTGACAGCATCACAGTTGAGAAGGTGAAATCAAGTTTGAGGCTGTACTTACTGGGCTTCTGCTTAGTGGCAAATAACACATTGCTTGTACAGGCACCTCACCCTTTTGGAGAGTGTAAAATTCAACATCAGTGTCTCTCAGCTGTGTGCTGTAGAGTGAGGATGTTCACTGAAGCACAAGGAATTGCACAAGGAAATTCTCACAGCTCTGAGAAACTGGACTAAGCAGTAACTTTTTAATGACTTTAATTGAACTGCAGTTCATTTGTGATTAGCACAATAATGTGCTTACAAACAAAATTCCTTATTTCAATCCGAAAAGCGGGGAGGGGAATGACACTCCAAGTTGTAAATGTTTTTTATTTTCCATTGAACTGTCTATGGCTTTACAAAGAAGTTTTTGATGTCTCAGATTTTTTTGGTGTGGACTGAGAAGTGCAGAAATAACTTCTGTGTTTTGTTTTCTTTTTTTGTCTGTTCCTTCCATCACTGTGCTCTTCCCACAGGTGTCACCCCCATTGATGGAGTTCCAAGCCAGCCTTACTCAGAGTGCTACAGAGTTGTGCTGGATGGCTCCATGGTGGGCTGGGTAGAGCGAGAGTTGGCTCCTGAGATTGCCCAAACCCTCCGCCGTTTCAAGGTTTGTTGTCTTGTTTGAAATGTTTTGTAGCTAAACATCCTCAACATGCAGTGGTCAAAAATAGGCATGTTTAAAACTTTTTAAGGCTTCCTTTTTTTTTTACTCTGACCCAGTAAGTTGTCTTTGGCTGTATATTAGTATTGGAGTATGCTTTTTGTGTTATATTCTTTATCCATATGTTTCATCTGTTGGTTTATGAAGTTACAATTTTTGAAAGAACATTCTCTTGGAAAAGGTACAATAAGACATATTCTGTATTTCTTTTGATGGAGTTTTTTCTAAAAGTATTTCCAAGATCTTTTCTCCATCACTTTTTATTAGTGGCTACACCTGTGGTTGACACTTTCATTGTGTGACCAGGTGGATGCAGTTTAGTTAAACTTGGATTAACTTAGTTAAACTTTCTAGATTGTTATTTCTTTGCACCAACAGATAACACAAGAGAAGAGATTTCCTGCACAGGCAGAAGTGGTCCTTATCCCAATGACAGGAAAACCCAGCCTGTATCCTGGCTTGTTCATTTTCACTAGCCCTTGCCGGATGGTGCGGCCTGTCAGGAACCTGTCCTACGGAAGGAATGAATGGATTGGGACTCTGGAACAGGTGCAGTTTGCTTATTCCATGTTACAGAGGTACCTGGCATCAAAAATGAGTTTGGAAAATAATTGTGAAAGGAGCTGAGAATGGGGAATAGGGAGCTTGTGTTGAAGAGCAAGAATAGGTGACAAAAAGGGATTTTTCACTCCTGCAAATTGATTTCTGGTAAATGTCTTAGCTGGGCTGTAGAGATCTTTTTGAGATCTTGAATTCCGCTCTCAGTATTAACTTCGTGAAGATTTGAGGTGAAGGATCCCAGTGTTGTATGTACCATGTCATCTTGTGTGACTCCTGGGCAGCCAGGCAGTGGATTGCTGAGGAGCTTGGAAAGCAGACCACAGGGTTGGAACTATAAGGTGGGAGACAGGGAAGGAGGATATATTGCTGCAGTTTTGTGTTTTAGACTTTCTTTCCTTGCAGCTAATCTGTGGTGGGTGGTTTACCAGCTCTCTGATTTGTCTTGCTAATACACTACGGTGCAGACAACAACCACAGCTAAAACTGAAATGGATAGAAAGCCATCGGAGGCAGCTTTGGTTTGTTTCCTTCCCTTTAAAAGAAGGAAGTGAACAAGTATTACCCAATTTGATGTTTGCAGATCTTCACGAATGTGGCCACGCTGGAGTCAGAGGTGGTGCCTGGAGTGACCACTCACCAGGAACTCTTCCCTCACAGCATTTTGAGTGTGGTGGCCAATCTCATTCCCTTCTCTGACCACAACCAAAGTCCACGGAACATGTACCAGTGCCAGATGGGTAAATACTGTAGTACCCAATGCTGCAAGACCCTGGGCAAGGGGATTAACACCTCTAGTATATTCAATTTCTGACAGTATTATCAGAAAGATGTCCTTAAAACACTACCTCTTTCTCGTACTTTTCTGCAAGTAGCAATATGACTATGTTCAAAACTCAATTGCTTTGCCAGGATATTGATGCTGCAGAAGCAAATGGATTTTGGCCTGGAAATATGTAACATGTGCCTCTTTATGGGAGACACTGAGGAGAAGACACATACATCCCCCCCCAAAAAAAACCAAACCAAAACAAAAACCCACAAAAAAATCTCCGAGTAAGCAAAACCAGAAACACCACACCAACCTTGGTGGGGATTTTGAAATTGCAGAAAAGAGCAAATCTGCAGAGGAAAAAAAATAAGATGTAGTCCTTATAAAACGCTGTGAAAGGGATTGAGTATTGTGGATCACAGAAAAATTACAGCCGGGCTTAGGGCAATTATTAAATTCCAAGGAGTTAAAGATTGATAATCCTTCTAAATTCATAAGTATTTCCAGATTTTTTCGTAACAAGACAGAGAGGAAAAAAATCCAAGTTTCCCTCCTTCCTTCCAGGAAAGCAGACCATGGGGTTTCCGGTTTACAACTATAAGGATCGCTCGGATAACAAGCTGTACCATCTGCACACCCCCCAGAGTCCTCTGGTGAGGCCCAGCATGTATGACTATTATGGGATGGACAGCTATCCTGTCGGCACCAACTCCATTGTGGCTGTCATCTCCTACAGTGGCTATGACATGGAAGATGCAATGGTAAGCCACCAGAAGGAAAAAATCCTGCTGTCCTGTGGAGGAATTTGATGTAGGGCACTGGGAGTAAGGGTGCTACTCAGCTGAGAAGACCCCACTTTCTGTCTCTGCTGTTCCTCACACTTCTTGGGCAGATTCAGGAGCCCAGTGGTTAAATGCTGTTACAGTAGGGAATGCTGGAGGTGCTGGGAGTAGAGCAGAGCTTCCTTTGTACAAGGCAGTGGCCTTCCAGCTTTGAAAACTACTGGGGTTATGGGAGGCTTGAGCTTTCTGCAACCTACTGAGAGGCTTTAAAAAGACAGTGTTGCCATTTTGATCTGATGCTTACCTTTCTAAATGTTTTCTTTATTGAAGTTACCAGCAAGTCTTTAACAGGTTTTTGTTTCTCTTTTTTAGATTGTAAATAAATCTTCATGGGAGAGAGGGTTTGCTTATGGAAGTGTTATCAAGGTGGAGAGCATTGACCTTTCCCTTAAAGCCAGCAGGGCAGGCGATAATTTAATATTTGGCATCAGGCATGGCGATCCAAACATTGGGGAGAAGCTGGATGCTGATGGACTGCCTTTTGTTGGGTCTGTCCTGCAGCCTGGGGATCCTTTCTACAGCTTCATGAACCTCAACACAGGGGAGACCTTCACTGTGTACTATCCGTAAGTACAGCTTGTGTCTCCTGGCTCTGCTCACCCCATGGGGAGAGCAGGTGGCTCTTTTTCCTGCAGATGTTCCCTTTTCCTCTCACATAATATTGTCCATGGCTTGACAGCGTGAATTTCATGCTGTAGATGACTCCCAGGTGTGTGTCACATCTTTTCTCTAAGCCAGTGTATGCTGCAGAGCTGACTTATCCCAGGAGGATATTTTTTTGGTGATTGCTTGTGCTGGTTGCAGACACCTGGCACATGGAATATCAGGCTGAGGGCTCATTTGGAGAAGGAGCACACCCCTGAACAAGGCACTTGCTGGCAAAGCACACACTTTGCTTTCCCTTTCTGCTCTCAACTCCCCTCTCTACTGAAAAACTGAAGCGGGTTCTTTATTTTGGGGGGATCCCATCAGTGTGAATTTATTTGTGGTAGGGAGAGGGGCTCCTGCCTTAACACAATGGAAATGGGAGTGGGATGCAGTTTATCAGATAAAAGTGTGATAGAGATGAACCAGGCTGAAATTATCTTAATTTTAATTCATGGGTGGCACATTACCAGAACACCTGAAAGTGGTAGCTGAATGGCACTTGGAAGATGCCTTTGTATTGCTTGTCCTAATTCTTACATAGTCTGAGTTCCCTCACTACTGAGTAGTACTTTGAAGAATGGTGTTGTTTCTCAGGTGTCCTAAAGCATTTAATAAGTGGTTTAGGGGTTTTGCTTCGTTTTCCTTTCAAAACTAAAAATTATTAGCACACCTGACATATTTACTGCGATTGTTCCTTCATCTGCACAGGAGTAAGGAAGTGGGCATTGTGGACAACGTTAGGCTGTGCAGCAACGACCGTGGCACTGGGAAGTTCAAGAAAGCTTGCATCACTGTGAGGGTTCCCCGAAATCCCACTATTGGAGACAAGTTTGCCAGCCGTCACGGGCAGAAGGGTATCCTGAGCCAGCTCTGGCCCGTCGAGGACATGCCTTTTACCGAGAATGGGATGGTTCCAGACATCCTCTTCAACCCGCATGGCTTTCCTTCTCGCATGACCATCGGGATGTTAATCGAGAGCATGGCAGGGAAGTCAGCAGCCCTGCATGGGGTCTCCTATGATGCCACTCCCTTCACCTTCACAGAGAAGAAGTCTGCTCTGAAGTACTTCGGTGAGACTTTAGTGAGTGCAGGTTACAACTTCTTTGGGACAGAGAAGATGTACAGCGGCATCAGCGGGGTGGAGCTGGAAGCAGAAATGTTCGTGGGAGTGGTGTACTACCAGCGCCTGCGCCACATGGTCTCCGACAAGTTCCAGGTGAGGACCACGGGGCCCCGAGACGCTGTCACCAACCAGCCTGTCAAGGGGAGGAATGTGGAAGGTGGGATCCGCTTCGGCGAGATGGAGCGGGATGCTCTGCTGGCCCATGGCACGTCCTTCCTGCTGCAGGACCGCCTGTTCAACTGCTCCGATGGCTCCGTAGCCTACGTGTGCACGAGCTGTGGCAGCATGACATCCCCTGTGCTGGAGAAACTGTCCCACTCCTCCATGACCAGCAGCAGGAGATACTCCTGCTCTGTCTGCAGTGAGGTAGATGCCATTGAGGTTGTTCCTGTGCCCCACGTCTTCCGCTACTTTGTGGCGGAGCTGGCAGCCATGAACATAAAAACAAAGCTCAATGTGGAGTAGCTTGGTCTTTAGCACAGTGGTGGTTGGAGGGAGGAGGCATGTATCAAGTCTGGTCCTTGTCCCGGAATTTCAGGTGTTAAATCAGTTCTCAGGTTCTTGAATTCAAAATTATTTTAACGTTTGTATTGCGACAGGGTCGTTGCTATGCTGTAGGGCAAGGAATGATGACTCTTCTTGGTTTGTTTTGACTTCCTAAAGGAAGTTATTGAGATGTGTATGAAAATCAGGCAATATTGCTGCTTTGCCCAAGCTCCTGGGTTGAGTGTGACAGGGTTCTTTGAGAGCTGGCTGAAACTGCAGGGATGAAGGTCATAAACCAGCAGGAAGAAAATGCTGGAAATCACAAAAAAAAAAATTTTCAAGAAAAATCTTTGAAAAATGTATGCCTTAATGATGGCTTTGTGTTAAAGTTATTGTACATGTTCTGATTTTCTTCATTTCCGCACACGTGCCTTGAGTCATAAAGAAGATGGCACAAAGTTCTGCTGCATAAAGCCGCAGCATTGACTGCAAGTAACCGAGGTTGTCCTGCCAGGTATGTCCTGGAAGTGTTCGTTGTCACCAAGCCAAGTGGTGTTGGGGTTTGGGGTTTGTTTTGGTACATTTGGCTGAAGAAAAATAAAGCAGAGGCATTTCCAGCCTGGCTCGTGTCTGTGCAGCAGACTGTAGGACTGGAGCTCATCCTCTGCCTGAGTCCATGACAGCTGCCGCCCCACTATGAGCCAGCCCTGTCCCAGGCGTCCTCCGTTCCTCTCTGCCCGCCCCAGCCGCCGCGGGGCAGAGTGTGTGCCCTGGGCGCAGCCGTACCCTGCGGTTCCAGAGTTCTTCTGTAAGTTTCTTCATCTGCCGGCAGCGCCGTGCTGGCCGGAGGTGCTCCCGGGGTTTGGTGGGCGGGAGCGTGTGTCCCCGGGAGCAAAGCGCGGAGGTGCTGAGCGCCCGGCAGTTCCTGCACCGCCCGCAGCACCTCCGGCGCCGGGACTCGCTCCTTGGCGGGGCCCCTCTCCTTGGCGCGGCCGGGAAGGAGCAGGGACCCCGGCGGGGCGGAGCGAGGCCCTACCACTGCCGGGGGAGAGCCGCTCTAGCTCCAGCCCCGCAGCCCCGGTGGTGGGTGGTGCATCTGGAGCTGCGGGTGAGGGCTGAGCCCTTGGCAGCCCCTACGCTGCAGCTGCCATGGAGCTGCTCCGGGTGCTGCTGGCTGCTGCTCTGCTCCCGCTCCTGCCCCGTGAGTACCCTCGAGACAGCCCCAGGAGGCAGAAAGGCCCGGTGCCATCCAGCCTGAATGCAAAAGCTGAGCACTACTGAGCTGGCAGCCGTTCTGGGTGGGATTTGTGAGGGATGCAGTGCCCCTAAATCCTGTCTCCCTCAGTTGGCAGGGCAGCTGTGCCACTGCCTACCCTGACCCGGCCATTGAGCATGGTGCTGGCTGGGCAGCGCCAGCAGCTGATAGTTTGCGTGGTGAGCGACCTGGCCCCCAGTACTGGCCATGCTGTCTGGATCTCCAGCGGGAATGGTAGCATCCTGCAGTCCTTTGCCTATGGGGTCTCCCAGGAGGATGGTGGCACCGTCTGCTCCGTGTCCCTGCTTTCCAGTGGCCCCCTGTGTGAGAAGGAACTTGCCTGCCATGTGGGGGCCAACAGGACCTCCCCATCCCACAGCTCCAGCCCCATCCGCATCACGGGTATGACCCTGCTGCCACTCCCTCTGCCTGCCTTGGCCACTGCTGCCCAGCCTAATACGTGCATTGTTGGCCTCCGAGGAGGTCGGTTGGCAGGGCCTCTGGGGCCAGCCGGGAGCAGGTGTGAGGCACAAGGAGCAAATGTTGCTGTCCCAATCACAGGAAGGGGTTTGTGGCCAGCCCTGGCATGCACCTGGTGCTAGGCTGCCTGTGCCTCCCCAGCTGCTCTTTCATCCCACAGGAAACGAGGAGGCGGCAGAGCTGTGTAGCACAGCTGGTGAGTCTTTGGCCCATGTGTGGTGGGAATGTCAGTTGCTGGGGAGAAAGCCCTGGCAGTGGCTTGGCTGGGGCTATGTGGTTGGTTGGGATGGGTTTTTTCCACCATTTGGTGGGACTGGGGAAAAGGGAGGGAAGCTTTGCCTTGGTGAGAAGAATGGGGAAGCTGGGTGAGAGCCAGCCTGCCCTCAGGGACAGCATGAGGGTGAATGAGGCGTTTCTGGGATGTGTAAGGATCCCAAGTCTGCCCGAACATGGCCCCATGGCAGGCCCGAAGAGGACATGGGGGTAGTGGGATGTCTGTGGCAGGCATCACCTCACAGTTCCATTGCAGTGTCACCAGCCCATACCCTGGCAGCCCTGCTTGTGGCTGTCCGTGTGGTGTTGCTGAAGGTCTTGCTCTCTGATGCTGTCCTCACCTCCATCCTCCTCGCCCAGAGCTGAGGGCATGGGCAAAGGCCCGTGCCTGAAGGGTAAGTCTCCCTGGTTTGGTGTAGGGGTGTGGAAATCACTGGAAATATTCTGGAGACTGGAGCGAAGACCCCCAAATGCAGGAGGGAGGAGTCCCAGTGTTAGTTGGGGGAGGTATAGGATGGGAATCTTGGTTTGGGGGGACAAGAAAGAGGGGCCGACATGTTTCTGTGGGTGGCAGGGCCACGGAATTACCTGCAAGATGGGAAGGGATATCCAGAGGTAGGGAAAGGGCCCCAGGGTGCCTCGGGGG
>VZRX01013830.1:41283-58356 GCA_013398075.1 Notiomystis cincta
CGCGGGGCCGCACGGCCGAGTACCGCAGCTGGCTCCTGGCGCTGCTCCGCCAGCATCGCTGCCGCTCCGTCCTCGACGTGGCCTGCGGCACCGGGTGAGGCCCCGCGCGCTGCTCCCGCGTCTCCCAGCTGTCCCTTCTCCCTTTCCGGGACTACCCGAGCCATCCCCAGTGCCCCCCTCCCTGCAAGGCCCCCGGCCCCCTCAGCCGCTCCCGGCCCTGCTGACAGCCGTGTCCCCAGGGTGGACTCCATCATGCTGCTCGAGGAGGGCTTCCAGGTGACCAGCGTCGACGCCAGCGACAAGATGCTCAAGTACGCGCTGAAGGAGCGCTGGGAGCGGCGCAAGGAGGAGCCCTTCGACCGATGGGGTGCGAAGGCTGTGGGGGCCGGGAGGGGCCTGCAGACACTGACATCCCACCCCAGCGCTCTGTCCACGGCCCCTCGCAGGCCACTCACGTGGGGCTGACGATGGCCAGGTGGCCTTGCTGTGGGGGACTTGCCAGTGCCAGCTGCTCGGCAAAGGCAAGCCATGGTCCTCGCCTGTCTGACTGCTGGCCAGAGGCCAGAATGAGCGCCCACAGGGCCCTGGGCAGGGCTGGGTGATGCTGGGATGGGGTCTTGTGGTTATGGGAGGCTTTTGGGTGTCCCTGCCCTCATCCATTTCTGTGTGCTGCAGTCATCGAGGAGGCCAACTGGCTCACACTGGAGAAGGACTTGGAGAAGCCAGGGGATGGGTTTGATGCAGTCATCTGCCTCGGGAACTCCTTTGCACACCTGCCTGACTTCAAAGGTGAGTTGGGGGCAGAGGAGAGGAGGGGGAGCACCTATGCATGTGTGCACAGTGTCTTCCAGCAAGCTGAGAATGTGTCCTAACTCACAGCATTAGTGGGACGGGATTACACACAGTGGAGCTGCTGTTTCCTGATGCATCTCCAGGGAGGCTGGAGCTGAGGCCCCACTGCCCCAGTCTGTGCCATGAGTGGGCCCACTGGGTTCCATGGTCGTGGTGGAGGTGTGTGTCAATGTCAGAGCTCTGGCAAGGCTGGAGGCACACCCAAGCTTGTGCCACAAAATCGGGTGGTGGGCTTCCCATGTGGCATGCTCTGCTCCAGTGAGGTTGAGAACATGCCTGAGCTCATGCCATGGGTGGGGCTGTGGGTTCTTCAAGCTGAGATTTGGGGGAAGATGGTAGGGGAAGGTATCTGTGTGGGCATGTGTATGTATGTATGGGCTATGAGGTACAGCCAGTGCCTGGAGACAAGATAGTTTCCTCTCCAGGGGACCAGAGTGACCATAAGCTGGCCCTGAGGAACATTGCCAGCATGGTGCGGCCTGGGGGTGTCCTGGTCATTGACCACCGCAACTACGATCACATCCTGGCCACGGGCTGCGCACCACCCGGCAAGAATATCTACTACAAGGTCGGTGGCTGGCAGGCCCTACCCCATTCCAATCCCCTTTGCCCCAGCCCTACAGCCCCAAGGGGGCCAGGCAGGGCAGGCAGCAGGATTGTGCCCAGGCTGGGGGCCACGGAGTCCCTGCAGGACACAGACATCCTCCTGTGGTCTCCCAGAGCGACTTGACCAAGGACATCACCACCTCAGTGCTGCTGGTAAACAACAAGGCACACATGGTAACCCTGGACTACACAGTGCAGGTCCCTCCCACTGAGGCAGGGGCAGACCCAGAGCTGAGGTAAGAAGAGCTGCAGAGCTCCTGGCATGGGGGGAAGGCTGGCGCTGTGCCCCACTGTCTCCCTGCCTCACCAGTGTTGCCTCCTTGCAGCAAGTTTCGGCTCTCATACTACCCACACCAGCTGGAGGCCTTCACAGCTCTGCTGAAAGGTGCCTTCCAGGGCAAGTGCCAGCACAGTGTCCTGGGCGACTTCCAGCCCTACACACCGGGACAGGCCCACGTGCCCTGCTACTTCATCCACGTCGTGAAGAAGACAGGCTGAGTGGGCTACGGAGATGGGACTGTGGTGGCTGAGAGCCCCCTGCAGCTGTGGGTCCAAGCAGGGGGTGGGGACATGGCTGAGAGCCACCTGGGAGACCCCTCCCCTTAATTAAGAACACTTGTGAGAGCTGCCTGTGATCATGGTCCGTGTGTCCCTGTATGGGCAGGGTATGGGGCAAGGGGGATGGCCACAGCCTCTTTGGGACTCTGTGGAAGGAGGTGCTCAGCCTGGGTGCAGCACAGGATGGGTGCAGGCACAGCTTCCCTGCCAAGTCCCCAGCTGCAGGTGCCAGACACGCCTGCAGTGTGGGGCCCCCTTGAAGTGGAGGAGGGGTGAGCTGGCTCACAGGTGGTTGTGCATTCCATCTGAGCCCCTGCAGCACCACTCACAGGAGTGTGCTGGAACCTGTTTTCTCATGTGCACCTCCCAAAGAGGTGCTGACTCCTTGACACTCCTCAGCACCATATAGGGGTACCCACCCCCCCACTGGAGCTCCCAGAGTGTGGAGACTCCACACTGGAGCCTCCACCAGTGCTTCTGCTGTGGCTGCAGCTCCCTCCATTCTACCCTGGAGAGGATGTGGCGCCCAGATCGAGCAGTGCAGAGCAGTGTGGTCAGGGAGAGCCCTGCCTGAACACGCTCAGGCACCAGAGCCAGCGCCACAGGGCTCCAGGCATGCACCAGCTGAGGACTCACACACAGAATGCCAGACGGTGCTGTGGAACCAGCCCACAGCAGAGGAGCTCCGGGGGTGGGAGGGGAGCAGGCCCTCACAGCCATGCTTGGCTCAGGGCTGCAGCTGTCAGCAGGCTCAGTGCCTACAGCAGGTGGGGCAAAACCCCTCAGGCTGCCCAGAGGCTGGGGGCAGCTGCAGGCACCTGGCCACAGCAGCTGCCAAACACAGCTCAGGTACCATTCGGCACCCTTGGAAAAAGCTGGGAAGCAGGGAATACGCAATGCTGCCAGCAGCTGCTGTGAGGCTGCAGAGGGAGGTGAGACAGGACCTCAGAGGGGCTGGACCAAGTGATGCTCTGCACAAATTAGCACAGACCAGGCAGCTCCAGGCTGCTTCAAACAAAGTTTGAGTATTTCCAAGGCTGAAGCTTGCCTTCTCCCCGGTGACAATTTTCTCCTCTTATCCAATGGGAATTTCTTTGCTGCCACTTGCTCCCACTGCCTCATGTCTTGTCACCCCGTGCCTCCAGCCAGAACTGGGCTCCTTCTGCAGAGGGAACTCCCAGCTAAGGAAGCCCCACTCCCCCAGGCTCTCCTCATCCACTATGGGCTCCAGCCATTCTGGCAGGATGAGAGTGGCCCCAGCCTAGTTCACAGGTGTGCTCCCCTCTCTACCGGATTTCTCTGCACCACCCAGCCCACCCAAATGTTTGCAGGGACCTTCCTGAGTCTACAGACACCATCAGCAAGCAACAACTTGAGGTCAGGCAGTGAACACCTAGAGCTAAAAAAGTGTATTTATTCAGAGACTATGTCAAGTCCAGGCCAGCTGGAGCAGCAGTGCCCTGTGTCCTGCTGCCCTCTGGCCAGCACCTCTCACTGGGGGCTGACAACCCCACAAAGAGCTGCTTCCAGCCCTGCACTTGCTGCCAAACCAGGTGCAGTTTGAGCCTTGCTCCCCCCACCAATGAATGGCCTGTCACTGCTACACTCCCCACAGCCACGGGATTCAGCTTTGTCCCTGCAAGGAAATCACCCTGCTGTTCCCAGCAGCCACAACACACTGCTGATATGTGAGGGACCCTTACAGAACCCACCACCCTCCTGAATGAGCAGAGTAGCATTTCCACCAACCTCTGGCTTGGGAAATTGCATAGACACTATTTCCACCCAAGCTCAAAAGAAGGGGGCTTGGGAGGCATCAGAGCAGAGCAGGCAGGTGCCTGTTTGTGCCTGTTCTCCAGTTCCAACTCTGCTGAGCATTAGCAGGCTGCAAACTTCTGCTGGATGAGTCTGTACCTGAGCAGCTCCTGCTCAGAGACTGATGGCTGCAACCTGGCAGCAGCCTGCAGAAAGTCTTCCATGGTCAGGATCAGAGCAGACTTCTCAGTATCCAGTCCTGCACGAGAGAAACAACAAAAAAGGGCTGAGAACAGGGGCAGCTGGTAAGATCCAACAGCCCACTCTCCAGCCATCAGAGACTGCAAGGAAAACTTCCTCTCTCCTTCCCCCAGGAGCCAAGCACTGGAGGTGGAAATGACCACATCTGCAGAAACTGCCTGCCTGCCAATAACCCAGAGCCCAGCACTGTGGTTCCAAAGCTGCTGAGGATCTTCTCATACAGCCCAGCTACCATCAGTGGTAACTCTCCTCTCTGCCCCTGTGCTGGGCTGCTCCAACACGTGGGACAGATAAGGGCAGGGCTCCTACCTTCCTCAATCCACTCCACCTTGCGTTTGACAGCACATATCATGGCATCTGAACATAGGGCATAGATGTCTGCTCCTGACAGCTGAGCTGGGCATTTTTCTAGGATGGTGGTGAGATTCACAGAAGAATCCAGTTTAAACCTGCCAAGTGACAAAAATTGCAAGTGTAAAAGCCACAGAAAAAACAGAAAAATCTGGCAGCCAGTGTGACTGGGCAGGAACAAGCAGAGTACCCATGTTTAGCCACTTCCAGAATGTACTCTGCATGCTCAAAAAAAAAAGATTAATGAGTTTGCTTTATTGTTTTTTTCAACAGCCACCTCTCTTTGAAACATCCCTGCAGCAAAGTCCTCTCTTCTGCTAAGCAGGATCACGGGAAACTTTGAATCACAGCACCACAGCACAGCATGGCCTGAGTTGGAAGGGATCATAAAGATCATCCAGTTCCAACTTCCCTTCCATAGGCAGCATCACTAGACAAGGATGCTCCAAGCCCTATCCAGCCTGGCCTTGAACACGCCCAGAGATGGGGCATCCACAGCTTCTCTGGGCCTCTCTGCTTTCAGCCTAGGAAGCACAAAGGATTCAGGGGGTAGTCTTGGAGCCATGGTGCAGGATGAACTCTCTAGAACACCATCTGTTTCTGCCACTGGTGTTTGACTTCTCACCTAGATAAATTAAGTGCTCCACATGCTTGGAAGCAACCTACAGCAAGGGCTGGATGAGAACATGTTTAATGACAGAGTAAAAACCACTATAACACCAAACCATCCCACCAGAGCCACACTGCAGACAGCCTCCTTCAGCATGACCAGCAGCTGCTGGAGGGCATGGTGCCCAAGACACAGGGTGTGACAAAGCTGCTTGCAGCCAGCCCATGCTCTCAGCTCTCCTACTAACTTAGGGTCACAGACAGAGGTGATCACAGCTATCCATGACAGTCACTGCACAGACAGTCACAGCCACTCACCCAGCTGTGGTGGGTGGTACCTCAACACCTGAATTGCAAGGCTTGCTTTTCTCCCTCCAGAGATGCTATCAGGAGCTCAGAGCAGCTTTAAAAGCAGCCAAACCGTGCTGCTCAGTGATCCCACACAACCAGTGATTGGGAAGAAACACAGATCACAGCCTGAACACCACAGGAGGAGAGGCAATGAAATGAACGGAGTTGCTTTCATGCTTGGATTGGCAAACAGCAGGGGAACTCTTGCAGGAATCAAATGGGAGCTTCCTGTCCTGCAGCTGCACTGCAGTCTCACTGCACCATTAGGATTTGGATGAGCTCCTTAAGAAGAGCATATGGTCACAGTGGCTGGAAAACTCTACCGACCCTTCCACTTGGACAGACAGGCTGAGCTTTGTCCATCTGATAGAAAAACCGGTCCTAGTTCAGCTTCTGCAAATTGCTCTGTCCTCCTGCCCTACCCACTGCCTGTGGCTCAGTGACCTCAGGTGCTGCCCAGGGCTCACACATGAAGCCAGATAAAGTATGCCAAGCATCAGCCCCAGGAAGGCTGTGACTCCCTGGAGGGTGGTGGGAGGCTGCTGCAAGAGCACAGGGTCACTCACTTCCTGGTTACGGCGCTCAGCACCTGCAGCTGCGACTCCCGGTCCTCGCTAATGCCCACGTAGACCAGCTTGTCAAACCTGTCAGCAGAGAGAAGACAGCTGAGAACAGGCCAAAGCAAACCTGCCACAAGTGCTCAGCCCTGTGCAGCAGGAGCTGAAGGGTGGCCCCAGGACATCTCCTTTTGCTGTCCAGTTTGTGGATGATACAGAGCCTAAAGTCAATGTGCTGCAGGGCACAGCTGCTCTTCAGAGAGGCAGTGGCAGGCTGGGGAAATGGACTGACAGGAACCACACATGGTCCAAGCACAGCAGAAACAAAGTCCTGCCCCAGGATGAGCAAGTCACAGGCTTGAGGACGGCTGTGCAGAAAAGGCCCTGGGGCATCAATTCCTGCCACCAGTTTGGTGCAACAGCAGGTCCTTCATTGCCCTGCTGTGCTGCTGGGGCAGTAACCAGAGTTCTTGGGGCAACAACAAGGCACAGTATCTTATGCTGCTGCTGCAGCCACAGGCACCTGCCTCCTCTTGGCTTTTCATGAGCCAGGGCCAGGTGGCTTCACGAACAATCTCTGTAGAGAGAACATGGTGGGGACACAGTCTTGCTCACCATGGCCTGAGGAGCTCTGGGGAATGCCCCTGAAGTGAGGCAGGGTAGGATGTGACATACCTGCCTGGCCGTAGCAGAGCTGGGTCCAGGAGATCAGGCCTGTTCGTGGCTCCAATGACAAACACCTCTCTGGTGGAATGAAGGCCATCAAGCTCTGCAAGGAGCTGTGAGACAACTCTGCAGGGAGCAAGACAGGATATTAGAACTAGGCCTTGGCAAGTCACCCAGTGTCTCCCTCAGCCACCAATGAAAAGAGGAAGGTCTATCTCTTGGACTTCAGCTCCTATTTCTCTTCCCTGAAGAGCCCTTACACAGCCATCCAGACTTCTCCAGTAGTACAGCCAGTGAGCATGTGGGCTCACCGCCTGGGAGTCCAAATCCCAGACAGTCCTCCAGAAGAGGAGGACTGAATGGGGAATGCCAGCTTAGCAGAAGAGCAGAGGCCTAGAGAAAATAACTCAGTTACTGAGTATCTCTAAGCTGTACATACTTTGCTCCTACCAGAAGCAGCTGAAAGGTTTCCCACCACAGGGAAACAGCAGCTAATAGGAGGACAGCACAGCTGGGGTGTGAAGGATGACCTTGGAGAGGCCAAAGGGAGCACTTGGCAGCCACAGAAGCAGATGGAGGAGACTGTCTTAACTAAATGTTTGCACAACTAGCTTGGGCAATCGGGAACCTGAGGCAATGCAAACAGCAGTATTAATGCTCAGAGAGAAGAGACAGGTCGTGCTGAGAGCTTAAGGGAGCAGAAAGGGGAAAAAACAGAGAAAGAGGAGTGGAATGGACTCTGCCTTTCAGGGCAATATCATGTAGCTGAAGCAGGAATCCTGATGTCCCAAGGACACCTGATGCTCACTCACCTATCCATGACACCCCCTGAATCTCCACTTCTCCCACGGCTGGGGGCCAGGGAATCCAGTTCATCAAAGAAGATAATGCAGGGAGCAGCTGCCCTGGCTCTGGCAAACACTGTAAGGAGACAGCAAAAAAGGTGAAAAAGATCTGGAGGAGCAGTCAACAGCAATAGGACCTACTACATTCCCAGCAGGGAAGAGCTGTGGATGGAAACCAGATGCCTACCCTATCACCACCACCACCACCATCTCCTGCCTGAGTTGCTCAAAAAAGTGGGGACTTGCAGCACCCAGCAGGATGGGCCCTGAGGCTCAGCTGTGTGTCTGAGGGGCTGCTGTCCCATCAGGACCACCAGAGACAGAGGCAAGGGGAGCAGAGAGAGCAGGAGGGGGAGCCTCAGGGAGCAGAGAACGGACTGGACTGTTGTAGACAGCTAGGTCCAAGCCCTTGCTGAGAGCTGGGGGTGGGAGTTGAGAATAGGGGTTTAAGCACTGCCTCCTTCCCTGCAGCACTACAGAAAAGCCCCATCTTCCCACGTGCAGGAGCAGGATGCACATCCTCACCATTGCGCATGTTCTCCTCGCTTTGCCCAACGTACATGTTGATGAGCTCTGGCCCTTTCACGCTGTGGGGCAGGGAGGAAAGAAAGCCAGTTAGAGGACACCCCCATCCCTTGCCAGGAGGAAGTCAGTCCCATTGTGTGACCCCCACACATATTTCTCACCTAAGAAATGTCATGGCACACGTTGTTGCCACAGCTTTTGCCAGCAAGGTCTTCCCTGTCCCTGGAGGTCCGTACAGCAGCAGACCAGAGCGGCACAGACCCAGTGACAGCAGCTCTGGATGCTCCAGGGGCAACTGGATAACGTCCAGGATCTCCTTCTTCACTTCCTGCAGCCCACCAACATCCTCCCAAGACACTGAGGGGATCTGCCAAGAGAGGGGGAATCCTTGTCAGCACTTAATTCCTGAGCCCGGAGCATGCCTGGGCAGCTGTTGCTCCAGTATCCAGTATCCACATTTCCCCTCTTCTGAGCTTTGCAATGGAGAAGACAAATCATACAAACACATCCCCAGGCATGCTGCACTCACAGAGTGCACCTCATATAATCTATCAGCAAAAATACCTCAGGGAAAGTATCTGCCAGGATTGCCTGCAGCTTTGAGGGGAGAGTCCTGCTGCAGACTCTCTTGGGATGCATGAGGGAAGGTAAAAATAAGAAAGAAACTTTTTTTTTTTTAAAGGAATATGGATCTTGCAATGATGAGTGACTTGTGTTCAAGGCACCTTGTCCCCCAGGGGCTGAGACTGTGCAAGGGCTTCACACCTTGCAGGGGGACAGAACCTGGTCTGCCAGGACCTCTGTGATGGCAAGGAGGATGTGAGGAACAGACATCCTGCAGGACAGTGTATGGAACACTCACTGCACTTGAAACGGGAGATGCAAGAACAAAGTCCATGTATGCTCACAAGAAATAGACAGGGATGGGGTCAGCTGCAGACACGTGGAGGGTCACAAAGAACAGAGAGAAGACACTCAACCTGAGATGGGTGAGCCAATGCCTTATTTTGTGCTGAGCAAAACTATCCCAGAGCACTCTGCTGCTCTGCTCACAGCTTTAGGAATAGCTGGAATGCCACAGCCTGCATGACATCATCCTGAGAGTCACAGAAGCTCTCCTGGAAACCTGCAGAGAAAGCAAAGCCCCACGACACTTCCCCCTAGCTGCTGGCTGTTGGTGCCAGCACAAGTGGGGAGTTTAAAAATAGCTTAGGGCAAAATTCTTTCCCCCTCAGCTAATTTGCTTCTCCTTCCTTTATTACTTGAGATGATGTTCTCGTTTCATTTCTTTAGCTGTCCAGCAAGACCACCAGGAAAATCAGGTCAAACAAAACAAGGATTTTCAGAAAAAAAAACTTTTAAAGCAAAAGGTCACAGGCCCTTCTTCTGCAGTGATAATGAATGGAAGAGCTGCCCTCTCCTCTGCACTTTTGCTTATCCTGCCTCGCTAGAAAGAGCTCTACAGACATCAGCACAGGAGCTGGAAACTGCAGCAAGGGGAGTTTGTTTTCAGGGGAGCACATTTTAAGTCCAAGACATAGTGCAGACACTGTTAACAAGTGGAGGTTTGGAATCAGTTCTCTCCAGAAGGCTCAGCCTGTAACTGCAGACAAATGTGTGACTAACCAGAAAGTGCAAGCAGGCAACTGAAAGCGATGTATGTTCAGAGTATCCAGCCCATGTTAATGGGCCTCCTGACTACAACTAATTACTAAGAAATCAATAAAGGAATGTAAAATACAAACAAAATTAACTCCCATTCACACAGCTCACTGCTGAGTATGCTCTGTGGTTATTTGTCTTACAGCAAACTTGGCAAACACCTTAAAGCAGAGCTCACTTCATGAATTAAGTGGGCAGCTGGGGAAGGTGCCAGAGGAACTGGTCAAGGCTTCCTGCCTGTACTGAACTCAGTTGTTTGCACTCACAGGCATGGAAAAGACGTTCTGATCACTTTGCTTGGTCCTAACACCACATTACGCAGTAAAACCAGTCAACCCAAATGCTGCTTCCCTGCCAGAGGCAGACTGCACCCTTCCTGAGAAACTGACTGCTGATTTTCTCAGATTCTCCATGTCACTTTCCCTGAAGAAACCCCAAGTTCTTCAAACTGCCTGTCTGTCAGAAAAGGCCATGCCAGCTCAAGCAGCATCCAAGGCCAGGGATCAAGTCTAAGGCTCTCACACGTGTGGAGGAACTCCCTCACCAGCCTCTCCGTTTCCTCCCCTCCTGAGGGGAGACCTCAGTGAGGCAGCCTTCGCCCCTCAAATGGCTGAGCTGCACAGCTGGCACCCCTACAGCACCAGCCAATTAACTGGTCTGCAATTAGCACTGCAAGAGCTTCCCTGACAATTCAAAAGCCAAGAGGGTGAAAATTAATGGGGGAAAGCCCAGAGGACTGTTTCCCACTGAAATCTAGGGGAATACATGGAAAGACAGAGCAGGAAGCAACAAGTCAGAGCACAGCCCTGCAAGATCTGTGATGGGCATCCTGAACCAAGAGCTCTGCAGAACCCACCCCGTCCTTGTGCCCCAGCATCCCACCTTTGGGGCTCCCACTGCCTGTGAATGGGCATCATGCAGCTGGTCCAACGCAGCATTAAAATCCTCCTCAAGCACCGGGAACCCAGCAGTGCAAAAATCCCTCTCCACTTCTTCGCTCAGTCCACCTGGAAAACTGGTGAGGAAAGAAAAGGAAAGGAGTCAGGCTCTGTCCCCCTAGTGGCATGATCAGGCTGGCTGCAGCCCTTGCCCTCCCCACCCCCTACCCTGTTGCTTGTGGTACCTCAAGGCCTGGATGCGGGTGCAAGCAGCCCGGCTGCTGTGGGACAACAAGGCACAGAAATCTCCCAGTACAAATCCCTGTGAATGTGGAAACAAAGAGCATCAGTTCAGTCCCTGACCATAGCTACACCTAGGCTATAAAAAGTATGAGGAAAAATTCCTTGCAAAGCTGTTCCTTAAGCCTCTGGTTAAAGGCTCAAGTTGTTTGGGTTTTTTTTATTAGCAGAGCTGAACATCAGCCAACACCTCTACAAAAGGTGTGGAGTCCGTAGGCACTAAAAATATGCATTTAAAAGCTGATGTCTGAGGACCAGGATTAACCACTGAAGAAGTTGACTGGGCTGTGGGAATTACCCCCTTTCTCCAAGGCCAGCTAGAGGAGATTGCACTCCCAGCCTACCCATCTCCACATGCTGCTTTCACTCACGGCAGTCCTGTGGGCCAGCTTGGACAGGCTCACTTCTTTGCCCAGAGGCAGGCTGGCAGTCAGCATGCTCAGCATCAACCTCCTCTGCTCCTCTGAAGGGCCTTCGATCTTCACCTCATGAAGGAAAGCAGTCTGTACATCTGTGGGAACATTCTGGGGCTTGCAGGTTGTGCCAATCACCAGGACAGGGTGGCTGTTGAGAGAAAGGGGACAGTGCACAGTCTCAGCTCTGTGGAAGTGCCCTCTTATATTGCTATCACATATGCCAACTTGCTCTCCCATGGCTATTGGCAGAAGCAAACAATCACCTCAGATACCCACAGCAAACATGTAGGGTCCATACCTCCGTGCTGGGTCTCTGTCCAGGAGCAGCTGCCTCAGAGTAGCAATGACCCTGGCATCCTCTCTGAGCCCATCTCGGTCTCTGCCAAGCACCTCGATGTCTTTCAGCAGGAGCACACAGGGCTGGTACTGCTGGGCCTGGGTGAAGACCAGCTGTACTTTCTCTTTGGTGGCTGCACTGGTGTCACTGCACAAACTGACACAATCGACCTGCCAGACACACCACACAACACAGTTGCAACACAGACAGCTGAGGGCCTAGGACAACATTCCACAAAGCTTTCCACGGGCAATTCACAGCTCAGAGGAGATCAAACTCAATATTTCCGAGAGACACATTCAGGAAGTATTCAAAACAGGCACATTAAGGATGCCTTGGCATGGATAAATGGGTGTTTCTTACTTCTCTGCAAGAGGTGAGATGGGCAGGAGGGTTTATGTGAAAAAGGTGAGGCAAAGGGACCAGAGAAATCCATACAATGGGTATCACAGCTCAGCAACCTAAGCTGGAAGGGAGGTGAGAGCTGTGGAAGATAGGGAAAACAAAGTATCTTGCAGAACAGTGCAGTAGTAGAGGAGGAGCCCCAGGAAAATGCTCAACCACTGCCAGACAGGCTCAAAGTGCAGGAAGAAGGTAAAGGTGACGGGTGTTTGGGGGGTAAGTAATAGGTGGCAAGAGGCCCAGACACTGTTTACAAAGCAAACACTTGATGAACTCATCCAAGGGGAGAGGTGACTGGTGAGCCTTGAACAGCAGCCTAGGAACAGGCAGTGCTGCCTCTTGGTGCTGCCTCTTGGTGCTGCAAAGTTGTCCAGGGAGAGCCAAACCACCTCCGGGGCTCCCTGCGTTTTATCCTCAGAAAAGGTGGCCTGAAGCAGTAAGAACAGCTCAAGATCTGACATAAAGGGCAAGGACAGGGACATAGAGCAGAGGAACTCCTGTGTTCCATGTACTATAGAAAAGAAACAGGAATCAGGGTTGTGGCAGGCCAAACAGCAACAGCATCTGTATGCAAGTACCAAAAGGCAGAAAGGACAAAAAATTGTTGATTATCAAGTAGCAGAGATTAGAGCAGGGAAGAATTACTGTGTCCTGGTGGGATGGCAGTCACAACAATGAGAGAAAGGGAAGAGCAGGTGGAATGGCTGTGTAAGCTCTGCAGTCAGTCAGAAAGGGAGGGAAGAGGGTAAAAGCTGGGGTAGGAGAATAAGATGGACAGAGAGTATCTCTCTCTTCAATAGTAAGTGTGTTAGTCTTTAAAGAGTACACAATGCTGAAACCAGAGCTGTAGCTTTGCACACACACCCCACTAGAACCTGAGGGCCACATGACAGGACATGGCAGTGACAGAGTGCTCTCAAACACATTCTAAACATGGATCTGAAGGTCCTGTGAAATCCCTGCAATCTTGCACTGGATCCCAAGAGCTGTGGCACATCTGCAGAAAAGTCAGAGCTCAGCACCACAAAGGATCATGTCCAGATGAGCTGCACAGCAGCAGGCCAAGGCACTATCTACCTCCTCCACCAACCCAGTGTTACAGCTTTACTTGGAGATAAAAGAACAGGAGAAGAGTTTACTCTAAAAACATCCACCAAAAAAATGAGAAAGCCCACAATTTCCTTCCACAAAAAGAGGAACCTTCTGGCCCAACTCTTTCTGGTTTTTTCTCCTTCTTCCATGTCCTTTCAGAATTTCAGAAAGTCTCCTAGAAAAGTCACCTCATGACTTCCAATCCTCTCACTTTTGTAAATGTAACTCTATAGATTCAAGGAAATTAAAGCATTTGTGGGATACTCCTGGACCATCAGAGTGAACAAAAGAGGTATGCGGGAGGAAAATAGCAATTTTAACAAGTCAGTGAAGACTGTCTTGGTTCCCAGAACCTTCTGTGCTGGACAGAGACTGGTGCTAGATCTTATTTTGGCCATCGAGGCACCTATCATTCCCATCAAAAGGGCTTTTCCCAGTCAGATGTGGTTTTGTAAGAGATTTCTCATCCAAATACTCTTCCCTACACAGAGAAACATCTCCTTTAGCTTGCCTGCTCCCACTAGCTTCATGTGACAGTCACAGGCCTCACGCTGGCACAGAGAAAAGTAAACACCTTCCATGATCTGCTGACCACTCAAGCTCTTTGAAAAAACTCTTAGAAAAAGATCTTGTAAAAATTTGTATCAAACTCTCCCCAAATTCTTTGTTTTTCAAGATGAACAACTTATTCAGCTTTTCCCCACACAGGAACTGGTCTAAACCCCTGACCTTACCCAGTGCCCTTCTCTGAATTTTTCCAGTTTGGTTTTATGCTTTTGTGATGGGGAGACCAGAACTATACATGATATTCAGTATGTGTCAAGACATGGATTTACACAGCAACAGCACCTACTCTCAAGTTTGTCTCTTAAAACATGATCTGATTTTTTACACATATGGAGAGCAGAACACAAGTTTTCATGGAGCCATTAACGTAAAACCAAATTCTTAATACTGACAGTCAGCTTGAACTGTATCATATTCCACATAAAATCAATTCCAGTGAATCTCACCTGCCACTTTCCCACTCTTGGCAGGTGGTGAATGTGAACACAGTGACAGAGCAGCTATTTTACATGCCACGTGCTAGCATGAAACCAAGGGCTGCTTTCCATTTCCCACTCAGCTGAAGATCCCAGCATCATTTGTACCTCACTTCCCAACATGCCTTTTGCCCAGCCTATGCAGGGACAATTGAAAACAAACACCCAGTGCCACTGCAATTCCTGCCCTCATCACCTCTCCGATTTACCTCAGTGTATTTTAGTTCCTGCCACCCTCCAGGGTGTACTGTCCACTCAGTGATAGAACATTAGTCTGCTGAAACACAACTGCACATCGCAGTGCTTGTAAAGTACATCAACCTGACAGCAATAATAGCAACTTGCAGCAAAGAAACATACAAATGCACCCTCTGAACAAAAAGATCTCTGAATCACTCATTCTGGAGCACTGGAGGGTACATTCCAGAGTAAACAGCTCTTCATGCTTATGCTTGAGCTGCTAAAGTCAGCATATTCAAGACTCCTTTTGTCTCCATGTACACATGAAAATAGCTCCTGGACAGGCTCGTGTCATGCCTGGAGCAGAGGTGTTGGCAGGGCTGACTTAAGAAACATTTCCATAATTCTCTGTATGTTGTAAATCCACCGATCCACTGGCCACAGGAGGAATTACCTTGAAGAGGTGGAGGTTGAGGCAGCTACACACAGCTCTGACAGCCATCAGCTTCCCGCTGCCGTTCGGCCCCGAGAGGAGAACACTGCCCACGCCACTCAGTGCACTGGCCCTGTAACAGACAGGGAGTTCTCCCTGTGGCCATG
This sequence comes from Notiomystis cincta, assembly GCA_013398075.1. Lineage (NCBI taxonomy): Eukaryota > Metazoa > Chordata > Aves > Passeriformes > Notiomystidae > Notiomystis > Notiomystis cincta. The sequence continues at coordinate 56,130 of VZRX01013830.1, forward strand.
GTCCCACCTCTTCTAGGGCTCACTCCAAGGAATTCTAACTCACCGACAGTTCAGGTGAGGCCGAAGAGCATCACAGAGCTGTTTCACAACGTCAGAAAGTCCCGCAGGAGACAAACTGCTCCAGAACTCATTGCTGTTATAGGCTGGGGCACATGGGACAGTGCTGTTTGTTGAACCCACCTGCAAGAAAGGAAAAACACCACCCAAGTAAAGATGGGTGGCAAGTGACAAAATCTGTCCTGAAACGTCATTTTCCAATGGCAGGAAGCGCAAACCTCCACAGGTACATTCGTCATCCACAATGCGAACTCAGCCTCAGATCCCCTCCCTCTGCTCTCTACCAACATCTCACCAGATAGAGAGACGTGTTCTGGGTGTCCACCAGGTAACCCTCACAGTGCTCGTCTTCCACCATGCCTATAATCTTCTTCACCTTGAAATAAAGCTCTGGCCATCTAAGGGAAAAAACAGGCACTCTAAACTGCTGAGCCAAGAGCTTGAAGGAAGGAACAATACAAATGTCAACAAGAAGACAACTGAAAAGCACAAGTAAGCAGAGGTACACTTGTCCTCTTGCAGTATCCACAAGATCAGCACACGTGAATGTTGGGAATCTCACTGTGAGCACCCTTATCCTGATACAAAGGGGACCTTCATTGTCCCATTTAGCACAACTGTTCCAAAGCCACATGAGGCAGAATTGCAGAAAGGCAGTATTGGTGGCCAAACAGAAAGTTATTCTCACATGAATTCCTAGGGCTTATATTCACATTTTGTTGTTTGTCACAAGCTGAGAAGCCCAGCTCCCACTTTGCTTTCTTTATGTGGCTCTGACTGTCCTCAGGCCACCCTTTCCTCTTCACCCTTTCTCCCCAGCAGTTGCTCTTCCTCTTTTTTCTCCTTTCTTCCCTTCCTAACTATTCCAATGAGCTAACAGAGGCCTCTTATGTGCAGCCCCCCATAATACAACAAAAACATTCCCTCTTCCCAGTATATTAAGAGATAGATAAAACACTAAAATCAAGGGATAGATCAGAATGGAATGAGCTATCTGACTTAAAAGAGAGTCAATCGTGGAAAAGTATCTCTGCTCTTTGGGTAGCAAGTAATAGAGTCACAGTTTGATGACACATACCTTAGGAACTTGTCTGCATTTAGTTCTATAAATTCAGCATTTCCAAATGTTGGAACACACAGGACATCTCCCTCCTGGACCAGGCTACAAAAAACGCAGAGAGTTTCACCAGTGAAACAGAGTAAATCCTGCTTGTGTGCCCTCCTGGCCCTGCATCACAAGTTTTTTTACAGAAAATAATGTAACTATTCATACTGACTCACTCCTTGCCTGTAAATAAAACTATCAATAGCCACTGAAAGATTTGGCATGCACTGGATGGAACCAGGACTATCCAGACTACTAAGGGGAGCCTTCTGGGAATGGTATAGAAGATGAATGTCATTAGATTGTCTCATTCAGACAAAATCTCCATTTATCTATGGAACAGGTGGGGATAATTCCAACAGATAGCCCTGACAGCCAGATGAAAGATGCTTAGGCACAGATGTCAGAAGAGAACATGGCAACACATCCACTTTCCTGACTACTCAGCTGAAAACTGGGATTATAAACACAGCCCATAAAGGAGGTTTGCGGGCAGCACTTGTGAGCCCTCGGCAGTGGATGGTGGATCACGAGGCAGGAGACATGAAGATGACTTCTGAAGGACAGGACAAGAAGTGTTGTGTCCAAGCAGAGCACACTCATGATAGGACATTGCAAGGGGATATTCTAAAACTACAGAGGACCTGCACTGGGAGTGTCGATGCGCACATTCCCAGCGTGAGGCACAAACACACAGCGGATCTCATGAGTCCGCCCCGAGTGTCCGCCCCGCACAGCTCACCGCGGTGTTTCGAAGTGCCTGTAGAGCATGCAGTCGTAGCTTCCCCGGCTGCTGTAGGTCGGCGAGCAGACGATCTCCAGGTGCAGCTCCTTGGCGAACGGAGGCACAGACAGCACGGACCGGCTGCCCTTCCCATCCGAGGTGCCGGTCCTTTCATACCTCTGCGGAGGGGACGGGGCGTGCCGTGAGTCGCGGCTGCCGCTGGCCCGGTTCCCGGGGTGCCCGGCCTCGGCTCACCTGCAGGCGGAGGTGGGCGGCGGCGGCCGGGTCGCAGCCCAGGTTGAAGGCCAGGGCCGGGGCCAGCAGCGCGGTGCCGCCGGCCA
>VZRX01013832.1:1795-19835 GCA_013398075.1 Notiomystis cincta
GGGCTCCCTCTGGCAGCTCCCGGTATTTGCTGCGCGTCGGGTGTAACCCAGTCCCGGACTGCGGGGAGAAGAGAGCGTCGTTCTGCAGTCACTTGTGCAGGCACCGTCTCAGCAGACTGCTGAATCCAGACATGCTGCACTAGAAAACACATTTTGGGATTATCACCCTGCTTCTTCTTTGATGCAGTTTTTGTTTGTGAAAATTGCTGTGCAGGAGGGTTTTACTTATGCTAAAAATAAGTTACTGTTATTATTAATATTATTATTATTACTATTATTACTACAGGACAACTTCCAGAACAATCATGCTCTCTACTGGCAGGGAGCTAAGAGACCTTGGACTTTGAGAACAGTTTAAATCATCTGTAGTACTCCTCATCTGGTTTTCAAATATTCCCACTACCTCCTGCAACAGGAAAAACTAAGTTGAGCTGGCAGGTCTAAACCCAGTCTTTTGCGAAGTTAAATGAACCACCATCAGAAAAGCAAGAAATATTTTCTAATGGTGAATCCACAGTGGAAAGTCTGGGGTGGGGAACTGAAAAATGCAGGAAGTGGTTTGTAGGAAACAAACTGGGTTCATGTGTATAGTGAACTCAAGGAGGGTGGTGAGGAACATCCTGCTTTGATTTATGAATTGGGGTCAGAGTGAGAGTGAAAATATCTTCATGTATCACCAAAACATGAAGCATCCTCTACATAAAATTAGCATCTCTGTCATCACATTCATGCATAAACATAGTTCAATTAATGTCTCTAAAACAAAAGGAAATGAGTCCCACTGATTACAAAGTGAGCCCACAGAGTTCTGACTTTTAAAAGTCTGAAGACTTGAAGATTTACATTCTATTAGCAAAATGTACATTAATTCTAGTAGTGTTAGCTGTTATTAATTGGAAATTTTCCCCAGATAGCAATAACAATAAGGTTTATAAATGCCCTTTCAGAACTCATAGAAATATCAACTGGTTTCCAGGAAATTCAGTGGTTCCATGGACTGAATTTTGGCTCCTACAGTATGATGAAAATTTTATTTCAGGACCCAGAAACAGACAAAATGCAAGATTTTAGAAAAGTTGCATTAAGAGAAAACTGGGATACCTGACTTGACTGTAAATAAGCAGACTTTCCTATTTGAGAGAAGCATTGCTTTTAGCCAGAGGACTGCAGATTTGAATCATGCCTGAGCTGCAGGTACAGGGGTTTCTGTTGCATTCTCCTACCCTGATGTCCTTAGTAATGACACAGGGCATCTCATCAATGTTCCATCCACCCACCTACTGAGAAAACCAGTAAATAATTTTGATGGTACTTGACAAAAAATGATTTCAGAAGTTGCTAGGTTCCAACAGGCAGTCTGGGGGCTACGTGGCCAGGCCATGCCAAGTCACTTGGTCCTCCAGTAACTGAGTCACAGAGTTTGATTTGTCCAGCAAGTCAGCAGCAGTGACAAACCTCTAAACTGCTGGAACAGCATGTGACTTAGGAACAGGGAGGAGATGGATGGGGACTGAAGATGTTCTGGCATTATAAAGGGCAAGAAATGCCTGAAGAAAGGACAAAATTGAGTGGTATGGCCAGACAAGCCAAGGCCACAGGAAATCAGTCTTCCCAGATCTGCTGTTCACAAAGTAAATTTACAAATGCATCTCCTAAGCATGCCTGCTTTGAGTATCCAGGGATAACATTAAGGTACATGCCTATTTCATTTTACAGGGTTGCTGAAATGAAAACCAGGGAGAACAAATGCTTGCTGGAAGCAGAGTAACATTCTGCAACTGAACATCAGCATTTACTGTTCTACCAGGGCTCCACAGCAGCCAAACCATGGCTGCTCTGAGCATCCACTGCCCATCAACACTTGCCAAGATAGCAGCAGTCCTCTGTTACATTTTCTCAGCCTCCACAGCAAGTTTAAAGCTGTGACCCCAGTCAAACCTACCTCCCAAGCAGGAGTCATCCTCTGGGGCTCAGAAATGTGTGTAAATCTCGACCATGTTCTTTTAACACAGGCTGAAGGACCCCATTGCTACTCAACAATGCCTTTGCACTCAACATGGTGGTGCCCTCCCCACAGAACTCTCTCCAGCTCAAGCATCAGCTCTCTTCTGTGTCTACTCCTCTCCACGTTAACTCTATTACCCCACCAAGGTCAGCCACCCTGCAAATGCTGGCAAAAAGCATTTGTCATGTTGACNGCTCTTTGTGAAGGAGCACCCAGCCGTAAATACTGCATGTGGTCTCCAGGTAGTTTAGAATGAAGGTGACCTCTGCTGTGACAAAATTAATCCATTGTAAGAAATCCTCAGAGAAAGTATTCAGCTACCTCTGGAAGCAGTTATGCTTCCGTGCTTTAAGCACAAATGGAAAAAGCTTTAGCAGGAGCTAAAAGATGAGGAGGGCAAGCTGGCTGTAAGCACCTTAATAAGTACATGTTTGCATTCCATTATGCTGCACATCAGTAGCTGAACGTTTTCAATAGTGAATAGACTCTTAAATCAAAGCCAGGTGGTCAAAGTACAATCGCTGGTCTGTAGCAGGTGTGGGTGAGGCAGAGGCACACCTTGTGGTACAACCTGACCCACAGCTATTGCTGGGGGGGTGTGGTGTGTGTGCTTCAAGAACAAAGCTCACACAGGGGTGAGCTCCTGGGTGTTTAATGTGTGATTTTCGCTAGTGCTGCCTTTGACCAGGGGCTAGCAATTTGCAGTGTCTTGAAAAAAGAGGAATTTTAAAATCTGTACTCCACAGCTTACTGTGGCCACCTCTCAGTCCATCTCAAACACACATATGGGGGTTTGATAAACACCCCCCTGCGGCAATTTCAAGAATTTGGTTAGTGTAACAATGCAAGAACTTCCACCGTGGAAGGGAGGAAAGTACATTGCTAAGATAGAAACAGTGTTTAATAACCCAAATCCCCTCCAGACAGACACTCAGCAGACAATTTCTAGATCACCTTTAACTTCCCACAGCCATCCCACTTCACTGCAGGGAGCTCTCCTCTCCTCCTGCACCTCTCCAGGAGTACAGCCAGATCAATACTGCACAGCTTCCCCATAAGACTCTGTAAAAACCAGGCTATAACCAGAAAAGCCTTGCCCCTGCAGAGTGCCAAGTCTGCTGTGATTTAGTGCATCATTTTGCAAAGTGGACCTTACACATACATTCTCATTTCAGGACAAGTATGTCAAAGTATATTTTATTGACACTCTTCACACAGCTTGTTAAGAGAGGAGTAACAGTATTTAACAAAAAGAAGGGAAAAAAGAACATAACCTGTAAAGCTGCTAGCTTGCATTCAGTGTTAAAACTTGGAGGTATAAACAGAAGCCTGGAGTAAAAATATGAAGTATATTTCCAATCCTTCAGTGCAGAAAACCAGCAACAATGGTATTTACTCTACATCAGAAGTGTTCCCACATTCAATTCCAGATATATGCTTCTCTTCTTTATATATTTCTGATAACTTATGTACAAATAAGATGTCCAACATCTGTTCTTTAATACAAATATGTAATCTTCATGACTGAAATATTACAACAGTTTGATCAAAAGTATAGAAAAATCATTTTAATATCTTTTTTTAATGGCAGCGTTTAAAAAAACTCCACCCTTGAACCCAAATGACCTCAGAATGACAAGTATTTCTTCACTGTGATAATACACTGCTCATTCAACATGCAAAGTATTATTGCATACATGAGTCACATGAATTACAGCTAAGTCTGAAGAAAATGTGCTGTACAGCTCATTCTAGCAAGTGCTAGCTGTATCATACATAGCACAAAAGAAAGCATAAGTACTAGTGTATTTTTAAATAAAACACTACAAACTCAAGTATTGTCCTCGCACTAAGACTTTAAGGCAATTAAGAGCTGGGAAGCTTCAGTTTGGCATAGCTGCATCAAGCTCTCCCCCTTTCCCAGTTATGACAATTTATTTTTAAAGGGCTGCTGATGAATTGTTGCTATACATTAATACAACTCAGTATGAAGTGACAAGTCAGTAACAAAAGTTTAATATCCCCAGTTTCACTGAGCTGATCAAATTCAAGCAACTGTTTATCCACCAGCTAAGTTTTCCAGCATGGATTTCTAAATTGTTATGAGAACAGAGAAAATATTCAATGTCTAACCTCTCAGTGTAACTGATTTTATGACTTGAATCCATTCTTGGGGTATTACAGAGTTTAAAAGGGTTCAAAACAGATCTGACAGTCAAATAATATTCAGCTTTACAGAGGATAATTATTTGCAGTAAAAATACTTTGTATAAACATACACACAGTAGATCCAAGTCAACAGGCATTTCTTTATGGCTTTTTTCACTGAGGTACTGTTGTAACATCCAGCAACAGGACACAAGTGTTCTGTGGTATAAACACCACATTCATAAGCTGTACCACCAACTCATGACAAGTGGTAACAGACTGCAAATCCTGCTTTGCTGCAGGATTACAGGAAAAGAGTCTTCCCTGCTATGTGGAGAGTCTCAGTGCAAGCTACAGAAAGCCTTAAAGGCAACTGGCATCAATAGGGGAAACTTGAAAGTCTCACTCTACTTAAAAGAAGAAAAAATACTCGTGGCAAATTCAAATCTCATTCCTCAAAATTAAGAGCAAACTTAATATTCCAAGGCAGCAAGGGCATGTAGCACAGCAGCCATACATTAAGACTTGAAATGTGTCATTAAACTCTTGCATCTGACCCTTGAGCTAAGTGCATGCACAGGCTCAGAGCAGCCAACCTGTGACTGTGACTCTTCACAGACCAACAGTGACAAAGGGGGGCAAGCACATGACTTCTGTTGATCCAACAGCAGACAGAAAACCCCTGGTGACCACGAGTGTATTCCTCAACTGTTAGGAGCTGGTTTGTGAGTGCACAGTTCGTTGCATCTTTTGCTGTTTATGTGGGGGGAGAAAAATGCAAATCACAGTACTCCACTCCCAGCACTCTCAGCGTAAGGGGAAAGAGATGTTCTGTTAAGATGGCATGATTGCTGCTATATGCATTTATCATTCCACCTTTACAGCAGAAAGTATTCTTTTGCTGTCTTTCTTTTTTAAACAGAGTGGCCATATGGTTGCTCCAGCCAAGACTCCCATTTTTATTACACCTATGCTAAAAATATGTTTCTGCAATAAATATTGTTAGAGTGAAATGGAAGTTCAAAACATGCTCAGCATTACAGCAAGTAGTTCTTTGCAATCAAGGTCTTTTAACCCCACAAACCCATTAAACAGGTTGCAGATGCTCAAGTTCCTTATATGAAGATACAGCACAACATTTAAAATTCAGTGCTTAGCCACATACAATCCATACTCTAATCTATACACGTTATAACATATCCCCACTTAGATCAACAAATTCATCATCCCTCTTGACCAAGTCATCCTCATCTTCCAAGTCCTTCCAGGTGCTAGTGGGTAAAGCTGGTTTGATAGACTGTCTCTGCAGTAAAGCAAACGGAAACAAGGACGACAACCGTGCAGAATTCCTCAGCATGGGAACAGAATGCACATCCCCAGAAACAGCCTGACTGTGTTCCTCATCCATTTTCACCTGCAGGCTTTGCACTTCCTCCATCAAGTCCAGAATCTTGGCAGCCATGGCGATCGCTCCCCCGCCGTGGAGCTGGGCCTCGGGAATCCACCGCAGGTAGCGCTGCGCCCACACCTTGATTTCGGGGCCCTCGATGCGCGGCAGCAGGAGGCCGTGGTAGTCGACAGGCTTGCTGTGCCAGCCCTCATAGAACTCCCTTAAGCTGTTAGGGGGCTCGTCTGAGGAATTTATGAACTTGCCGATTCTTTTACCCAGAATGTTTTTAATCAAGTGATCTGTCTCCTCCCTGAAAAACCCCCTCTTCGTGGAAGGCTTTGCCTGTGTCAGTGGCAAAGAAAGTTGCCGTTGATGCTTTAAGGGGAAAAAAAAGAGAAAAAAACTCTGATAAATATTATTGGGACTTCAGAAAGCAGCTTTAAGAGGAAGAAAAACAAAGTTCTATGGAGAAACTATTTGCAAGCAATAGTCACTTGAACTATATAGCAAAGCAGTGGCTGTGTTTAAACTGTTATTTTTCAATACATTGAATATTTCACAGAGCATACTTAGTATTGCCAGCTACCTTCTCTGAACTCACCAAAAGTAACACCAATAAAGCAATTTTTTTTGAAAAAGCCAAATCCTCTGCTTACATTCAAGTATTACAAATGTCCATGTTTAGTTTAAGCTATCTAGAAATCGGAGAGCACTTGATTTATAGGTTTTTATGCAGCAGTCCCTCACTGCATCTCAGACTAATGCTGTAGATCATACTGACAGTGTCTCACTTGAGAATGTTTTGTACAGGACAGAATTTTAGCAACAAATTGCAATTGAAAGAGGCTACTCCTATCATTTATCCCTGAGTTTGTGCTATGTGCCAGCAATGACACAGTCCATCCATAATTCTCCATATTCCAGACAGTTTTTTGCTGTTGTTGGTCCCCCTCCCACTCCAAGTGCACACACACACTCCAGTTACACTCAGAAAAAATTAGGGAAGCAATCACAAATCTATGTATTTCAGTCAGGTACTCCATGGAACAACTAAGTGAACTCCCCTCAAACACATCAGTGTGACTCACCTGAATGTTAAATCTCATGACTTACCAACAGACTTGCATAGAAGTTTGGAGAAAAACAATCCCTAACTTCATGGCTAGGAATAGTTACTGCAAAAGTGTCATTTACAACTGAGGTGGATGCAAACTGGGTTCCTAAGATCCAGGTGGGTCTGAGGTATACATGCATTTTGTCAATTTAAAAAAGTCTGCACCAATGCTTTCACTGTGAGTACATTTGCTATATGAGATGTGCGAAATATTTCTAGAATTAAAAAGACAGTTTAGCAGCACATATCTTACTTTGAACCGAGCAGTCTTCCGTTGACTTTTATCTGGTTTTGGTTTCTTTGCATAAAGGGGGTTGTTCAGAAAAGCCTGGGCCTTGGGGTCAAACTGCACAGACCAGTCCCACACAGTAAGGAATCTGAAAGGACCACTTTGTGTCTTGAGGCTTTCCCCGCTCTGCCAAAACAAACAGGTCACATTTATTACTGCTGGAAGGCAATTCTGACCAAGTCAAGGTGAAATTAAGAAACTGGCTTTTCAGAAAAAAAGGCCACAGAGTTGCAACACTTGTGCTTTCTGTATGTTCAATAACTGAACAACAACAGAGCAATCAGACTTTCACAGATGAAAATAAAGTTAAATATTCTCAGGAAAAAAAAGAAAAGTTTTGAAACTTGGACAAGAGACGGACACTTGGATTCTTCAAACACAGGGGCATGTTAGGATTCCAAACACCAGAAATTAACTGCAGTCATGCAGGGCTACTGGTCTAGATTTTGTGATCAACCATTTTTTTTGTATGAAAGACAGTAATCTTCACTTTTTCCTTTTGTCTCTGGACTAAGGATCCCCTTGCAGAGGATTCTCCCACTGCTCCCAACTTTTTAGGCTAGAGAAGAGCATGAGCCAAATAGAAATTGACATTCAGGAGATGTTGATTTTGGAATACAGCAGAATATACTATACAAGAATTTCACAGATAACTTATTCTGCAGGACAGCTGGATATTCCTTGTAGTTTAAGAAGCTCCAATTTCACTGAAGAGCATTAAACATGAAACTACAGCTACACATTACAGATAATGTGTTCTTTCTGTCATCATAAACTCCTAAGTCCTGAACTTGTCTCCTTACAGCCAAAACTGCATTTGTTCACCCTTCAAGGCACTTCAATAAGTAAGGAAAAATGTGCTGTTGGGAATTGGCTCCTGTGGAGTGTTCCTTGTTTGTTGGTCAAACTCATTCTCCAGCACTGCATCCACAAAATACCAAACCCTTACCTTATTAGTGTCTCTTTGATGTTGAGAGTTGAAGAAGAAAGTGCTAAAAATAGGCACATAGAGGCTGTCTGACAAGACAGTTAAGTAAGTTTCTGTGAACTCAAATGCTGGAGGATACTGTTGTACCAGTTGCCAAACACAATTTAGCAGGAGCAGAAAAACAGGAGCCTAAGTAAAGAAAATATTTCATCAGATTCAGAAAAAGTTAAAACTGTTCCACCATGCAGACTATTTATTGTATAGCATTTAGTGTCTCCAAATACAAATCTTAAGGCAAGATGCCTGATTAACTACAGAAGTGCTACATATATATTTGGCTGAAATATACTTCTGAATAATTCTGAAAAATATTTCTGAAGAAGTATTATCTGAGCAATTACTGACAGAAGAAATGAGCACTTTCTACTCTGAATTTGAAAGTTGCCACTCTGCAGCCTTTTAAAGGTGGCAAAGCAAAACTAGTTTATAGCAATTCTTGATCAGAATTAGCCAGTTTACACCTATTATTTCCATGCTGTATAGCAATCTGATCTAGTCCCAAAGCATGACAGTGTAAAGTTGATCTCCAGATGTGACAGGAATAGGCAATTAACTTGAGTCATTTCTATGCATGCAACTACCATTTAACACAGTTTTCAAGGGCACAAGATACATGACTTTCAAAAGACTCCAAGACTGGGAAATTTTACATTTGTTCTCTTTAATAATAAAGCCATCACTTTAATAATAAACAGCCACAACAGTGACAGTGTAAGAACACCAACCCATAAAACAGAACACAGAAGATTCTCAGAGTAACTAGAACTTCTTGACTTGCAGCTAAATCTCTCCTCATGCTGAGTAAGCTTATAAATAAGAATTAAGGAAAGCAATTTAAAAAGTCATACCTCCTCTTTTTCAGTTTTGTGTAAGTGGTTACAGCGATCCAAAAAGCCATGTCCTCCAACCACCCACTCCTTCTGAATGAGGCTCTGAAACCCTGACTTTGTTCTGCAGTACGAATCCATCATCACTTGAACCAGACTCGAGATTACACAGCACAGATCTGTAGCACTCTCTTCTACAAAGGAGAACAGGAACCATATTCTCTACTGAGCCATTCCTCAAGCTTTGTGTAAGAAAGCAAAGCACTGCCATGTTCACATAAACAAAATCATATTTCAGGATCACGGCAGCACAGACATTTTTGCAAGTCAGAGAGAAGTTAACCCATGAGTGCAAGTATAAGGTTACTTACAGGTTTATCCTAGGAAAACACTTTGACAACAAAACCTGCAAGCCCCAACCTTTCCTGCTATGACTTGCCTGCGCCCTTCAGTCTCCCACAAACAAAAACTGCCTCTCAGCCCAGCTGTTCATCCTTACTCTTCCTCTTTTCACAGAGTGTGAAACTGCTTCCTCATGCATTCCTCACCTTCCCAAAAGGTGCCTCCAGAAAACACCTCTTTCCTGTGCTAGGTTTCTCAAATAGCAATATGTGGGAAAAACCCAACTAAATTACCAATCCAAGAGTCACTTAATGGTTAACTTTAGGTTTGGTTTTACATGTGATTACTTAGTCTAGGAAAATAAACTGCTCAACATGTTTACAGTAAGCATATTCTTCCAAGTATTTTTAAAAAGAGGCTGCAGAATAGCCAGTGAGTACCTAGAAAATATAAAGGTTATTTTACAAAATTTTCATATACTTATCCTTTTTTGTAGATATGGTTCCCCTTCCCCTTAAAATACAGCAAAGGGTCTAGGAGCCCTTAAATAAAATAAACTGGGAAACAGGAATGTTTACTCTTCCTTATGCATGACTCTCCTGCCAATTTATCAGCAGCTTTCTCATTCATATCCTATTTTAACCTGAAACTGTGCTTACCATATTTTCTTTAAGTACAGGAAGTATTTCCAGGAGTCCAGATTTAGGTATCTTCCTTGAGTACTGTATGAATTTTAACAAGTCTCTACCACAATTATAAACTTACAGCTTAAGCTACTTCAAAATGAATTTAAAAACCCAAATATATAGGACCATCTCATTAAATCCTTACCTATGAGGAGAACATTTGTATGCTGTATTTCCAGACACTCAACAACTTCTATTGCTTTCTTCAAGACTCTCCTGTTTTGGTACAGGAAAAGTTGAGTGAAGTTTCTTAAATTAGTTTCCCCTAGACAGGGTTAGAATGTCATACTTGAAATTTGACTAGTTCTTTAAAACACAAAATCCATGCTCAGTTTGTGTAAATGAAGACTTGTTTAGCTTCAAGAACATTTTATTTGGCCATTAACCATGCATTTTCAGTTGCTATGATACAATACTTTATTCTAGATAAACAGCCATCACACACTGAAGTATTAAAATTGCTAAGAACCAGATCTTTATCCTGGAAAGAGTCAACATCACCACATTTATGTTCTAATGTACTACGTACTTTCTTCCAAAATCTGGGTTTAAGAGGCAGAGGGAAGGATGAGCAATCAGCTCTGGTAAACACTCAGACAGAATTTATTCAGAGAACATTATTACACAAGGAAGACTGAGTGGAATTACAGATCACATAAAACCAGATGTAACACTGCTGGTTTATAGATCTAAATCTTCATAGAGTTATTTTTAGCAAAAGCCTGCACACAAATTAGGGTTTTTGCAGTATCTTAGGTCACTAATAGAAGCTGACAGTTTATATCTTATGTGTGGAGTTGTCAAATTCTTTGTTCTATCATCTAGAACATGTGAGAAGGTATTCCAACTGACTGCAAGAGCCAAGGACAGGCTGATCCAGGAACCAACTGGATCTAAGTATGGAAATGACCAGCCTCAAAAGAGCCTAAGGATAGGAACCTTGCCTGGCTTTTACTTTAAACTACTTGTGATCTTGGTTATGTCAATGAATTTCTCAACACATGGTCTTCACTAGAACCTTTCAACAAACACACACATTTAAATTCTGGATTAATGACTCAATAATTAATCAATATTCGTTGATTGTTATTAAGACCAGAAGGGACTGGAGCTGAATGCAGAAGCACCCCATGGTAATTAGCTGATCACAGAATAAACTGACAGACAAAAGGGCTAGCACAAACTAACACTGAAAACAAAACTCCTCAACATTCCACTACAACAAGCCTTAAGTTAGCCAACACCATTCCAACACTTACTCACTGTGGACTGCTGAAAGAAGAAAAGAGAACTTAAGGAACAATCAGCACAGGAAGAGGACAAAACTGAGAAGAAATGTCCTTTTATAAATCTTTGGTGGGCTAACATCTTGAACACTGCACTTCATCTCATCCTAAAGGACATCACAGAAGTAGAGAGTACACAGAAGAATGGCAAGGCCAGTCAGAGACACAGAATAGTTTCATGCAAGAAACAAACAAGATTCTTGAGTTTGGAAAGATAGTGACAGTGCAGGACAGAAATTACTGGATCTATATTTTTAATAGGCTTTCTGAGAGAGTTGTAATTGAAATGATCTGCTATATCTCACATCCTTTAAAGTGGAAAGCTTAACACAAGTCTGCACTGTTAAAAACACTCTCTCAAGTTGCAGAAATAAAATGTATAAATGGGACCATGAGCCTGTCTTATTTTTTTTTCCTATGGGCAGTAAAGAATGTAATCCAATTTCAATAAACTAGCTAGAAAACCCAGTACAAATGCATTTGCCAACAATTTGAAACACAGAAAGCTGAAGATATAGCAAACCTGATTATATCCAGCCAATTTGTGCTCTCCAGTAACGAAAACCATTTTACATCAGTTGCCCAGAAGTCTGAACTGTTATCTGCAAAAAGAAGAGAAAAACATAGTGACAATTAAGAACAATCCATTGTATTATCCTTCAGTTATGAACAAGTACAAAATGACCAATACTAAGGGGTCAGCAAAACTCAATCACTATTAAAGCTGACATCTTATAACTGAATAAGGAAGTAGTCCTACAAACACCAGTACAGTTTTAAAGGCACCACAACCTTCTAGAAAAAGTATGTTGAAGGTTCATGGCAATCAAACCAGGTAAATAAACCTGTTGGCAAGAAGGAAAAGGACTAAAATTTTAATCAGAGATGATCTACATAAAGCTTAACATAAAGAAGCTGGGTTTTGAAAATCATCACCATCAGAGCCAGAAACATCAATGGGTTTTAGAAGTAGGTTATAAAAGTTTATGAAATATAAAACTACCTGAAAAACGTTTTAAACGGTTTTTGCTGCAACTATAAAAAAGGCATTAAAATATATAAATGGGGAGGCCAAGTTCAATATCACAAAGTCATTAAACTCTTATGAATTTCACTAGGACTTCTGTAGGTTTTTTTAAATGCCACCTAAGTGTCCATTGCTTTTATTTCTATCAAAGCCAGTCAACAGTATTGGAGAGCTCTCACAAACTGATGTAGTCAATTAAAACCAGAATAGATTACATTTCCTGCATGAGACAAACCTTGAAGCACAAAGTCTACAACAGTTCTACTAGTGAGAAACCAGATACACACACTTGCCTCCTCCCCACNTCACAGTAAAGAATTTTTCCCTAATACCTGATCCAAACCTGCCCATTCTCCCTTGTTCTGTCACTTCATGCTCTTGTCTAAAGTTCCTCTCTAGTTCTCCTGGAGCCTCTCTAGGCACTGGAAAATTCTACAAGATCTCCCTGGAGCCATCTCTTCTCCAGGCTGAACAATCCCAATTCTCTCTCAGCCTGTCTCCATAGCAGAGGTGCTCCATCCCTGTGATCATCTTGGTGACCTTCTCTGGACTCTCTCCAGCAGGTCCCTGTCCCTGCTGTGCTGCCCCCAGCTCTGGATGCAGTGCTCCAGGTGGGTCTCAGCAGAGCAGAGCAGAGCAGAGGGCAGAATCCCCTCCCTGCCCTGCTGCCCACGGGGCTCTGGGTGCAGCCCAGGACACCTTTGGCTCTCTGGGCTCTGAGTGCCATGGCCTGGACAAGTCACCTCATACCATATTAACTAGCACACACAGGACAAAAGTAATGGTTTATGTGTTCAGACTTTAAAAAATGGTAGTAAGGCTGGAAATTTTGTAAGATCTTAGTACTGCTGCAAAAGGTTACCTGAATGTTTTTCTCAGACTGAAAGAGCACAGTCCTATACTCAGTGAGTACTGTACTAACAAACCGTATTTAAAAACCTGCAAGAACAAAACACTTACTGGATTGCAGTTTCAACACATTCCCTTTTGCATGAATATAAGACAATTATACAATTACATCATTAAAATATTTCCTGAGACAGGTCAAATGACTTAAATTCAAGCTTTGGCCTTTTTCCTACAGAGGGTGAGTTACCAGAAATCACTCAAAAAGGTAATTATTTTTAGCTCTTAAGATTCACTGTGGATTTGACAGTGTATTCTAGAAAAAATCCTCAGTGTAAAACTCAAATACTTCATATTAAAAGCTGAGTTGAGCTTTTTCATCTCGAGAGGTGAGGTCAAAGTGTTTCATGACAGCAAAATAGTTATAAAGTCTCAGAAGAAAGAAGTCTGAAAGCCTAGAGCATGCTTTCACGTGGCTCCCATTTTATTGCTTTCTAAAGGGCAGAATTAAGCAGTTTTGAGATGTGACTGGGGTGTAACAAAGCCTAGGGCAAAAATTATTTAGCATTTAGTCTCCGTTCTTGACAGAGCACAAAGGCTAAAAGGTTGGCCACAGAAGACTGAAAAATCTTCTCCACATACTTCACTCCAGCTAGTGTATTCCAACTAACACTTAAGTCTCCACTTCTTCAAAAGTAATTTTCAGATACTGTGACAGCTTAGCAAGAGGTGGTTAAGTTAAAGAACTACAAACCTTCATTCACATCCCAGACATAAGCACAGTCTTCAGTTACGTATTTTAAAATCTACTTTTAACCACCCTCAAAATCAAGACACCATTTAAGAAAATTACTGCACTCAGGAGACACAGCACATCATTTTTATGCTTTGCTTTAAAGTCTGACTTACCTATCAAAAACAGCTGTTTAAATCTTGTGTATGCTGTCTGGATATCTTGCAGAGATGGAAGGCTGCTTGACAAGTCATCCATCTTCAGGAGCTCATAGGGAGGCTTGCTAATTGTCTTATAGATTCTAAATCAAACCATCAAGAGATTAAAGCCTTCTGCTTCACAAGTCAAATAATGCACCAACTATTATCACTGGAGACAAAGTTAATAGGCATGATTTGTGAAAAAGCTGTAATACCAGAAGACAGACACTCTGGAAAGCTAGTGGCCTCCATGCATTTTTAAGTACTGTCTGGAAGCTTGCCTACAGGCTTGTAACAAGATTTGATGCTTTTAACCATGACACCAATAAAATTATACCCATGCCTATTTGTGCAGTTATGAATATTTACAAGCACTACTTGATTTTTACTACTGATCCTTTAGTATTTTCTTCACTAGACACACTGAAATCATTTGACTAGTGGGCTGCTAGAGGTGTATCCACAAAGAAGAGATGGAGAGAAACACCCAAACCTCTCAGCATAAGCTTACAATTTCTCTTGACTTTTGCCAACCAGATTCTGACACCTAGCTGCCAATGAAACACACAGGTAAAGGAAATTATTTGGACTTCAACAAGACAATATATCTTGCACTTCCCTATGTATCTAGTCTTTTATTTTTTTCCCTTGAAGGAGAGGAAAAAATACCAGGCCAGATGATGCTTTGGCTTGGACCCAGAACATCCCCTCTCATTCAGGTTCCAGAGCTCAGATGAACATCAGCTTAGTAACTACATCTGCTACCACACTGGCCTCTTTATTGCCAACACCTGGGAAAAGCTGCTGTAGCTCATACTTCAGAAGTGAGGCCTGGTGGGCACTTTTCCAGGCAGAGTGCTTTGCTTCCAGAGGGCTGAACCACAGAAATCTGCTTCAGGTGAGAACTACAGGGGTCCACATCAGGAACACAGGTTACCAGATGTACTGGAAGATGCATCAGGTCAGAGAAGTGAGGGAAAGCAAAGGCTGGCCAAATACAATACTTCTTCCAAATGAAGCAGTAAAGAACTTAGGCTGGAAGATCGGGCTCTGAACAGCTTTTTTGAAAAGATAAACTGCTAATTGTAAACATCTGCTCTGTGCCTGAGTTCAGACTATTACTGTAATGGCACTTTAACACACCCTGATGGCCAATTTGTAGATATACTTCAGACTCCAGTCATTAAGCACCAGTACTGCAGAGCAAAGAAATCCAGCAATACTGCCCCAAGTTCAAACGGCCATAGAGAAGGGATCAAAATATCAGAGAATACCTTGTTACAGCTTACTGATAGTTTTATTTACTTTGACATCATGAAACAGCATTAAAGACATTTCTAAGTCATATAATCTTCCCCATTTCAAGGTAGAAATATTAGAAAATCTGCAGGAATGGCCATAACTCTCTTCTATTCAAATACATTAATTTTATAAACAAAAGCAGTTTTAAGAACCCAATGAAGCTGTTTTCAGTTAGGTCTGTGTGATTAACATGTCTCCATCTATGAGGAGGAAGGAGCCAATGTTCAATGTACACAGTGTACATATGAGTCTGATCTAACAGGTGGCTGCTCAAACAGAAGTTCTGCCCACGACAAAGAGCAGGTTAAAAAAAGCGCCAAAATTAAAGGGCAAAAAGTCATTGCCAGAACAGTCAGACAGCTGTTGTCCTTCTCTTAGGTTAAACTTGTCATTTTTCAAACTGCTGAACTAATTCAGCTCACTACCCCATCTGAAAAAGTGCTGCCTGCCTGCACATCTGAAAGCCGTAGTAGTGAATTGCTTAGGCTGTCTCACACATTTTAGATCACCTTATCTCAAGTTATTTAAGATCATGAACCTAGCTCTCAGAAGATGGCAGAGTCTTAAAAAGCCAGTTTGCAAATAAATGTTTAGAGATGGAGTCTAGATTTCTCTTACTTGCAAAACAATTAAGCCCATTAAACCCTACAGGCTTTGCTGCTGCTTTCCCTCAATAGCACACCACAATTTGTACAGATTCCTGAGACATCTATCTCTATGGATTTCCACAGAAAAAGCCTTCAGTGAAGTTCCAATCCTGCACAAGTGACCAATGCCATTGGGTCAAGGGTTTAAACACATTCCACTACAGAAAACTACTTTCAGACATAGAGCTTGTTTCCTGATGTGTGAAAGCTTAAAAGACACAGCATATATGGAAAAAGAGAAGCAAGGTCCATACCAAGCAAAGTGTTGTGGACAGAATAGCTATTACTGACCCATCCAAGAAGGCTTTTTGCATTTGTGAAGTGCTGTCATCCTGTTCTTTGGGAAATGCAGACATTTTGAGAAGAGCAGCACCATTATGGCAAGACCAACACCAAATCTGCAGAAAGACATTACAAGGTGAGAAAAATTAGTAAACTGTCCTATACAAGGTACTTGCTTAAATGATTGAGTGGTTTCAAAATTTCTCTGTGCTTCTGCTTCATTGAATTTTTAGTGTATTTAATAACACCACCAATAGAAGCAAACTCCTACACCTGCACCAAAATTACATGCCTGAGTACACTATATTACCACTTGCAAGTTTTAAGTTAAGCTTTACACAGGCATAGGGAAATAAAAAATGTCAGATTATGTCAAAACATTACTTTCTCAACTTCCCTCACAGGTGAAAAAAAATTGATCAAGAAGTCTATGGCCAAATTATGTCAGAATATGTGCCACAGCAAGATAGAACTTGTAAGTANTCTCCACCTCTGGGACTGGAGGGGGAGCTTTCTTTGTTAAATAAACAGGGTTTTTTCACTCTCATTTGAGAAATTCTTTCTCCCGAACCCGTGAGGGAGGGGCTGCCGGGACCTGCTTGCTTGGCTGGCCGGAGAGAGGAGAGAGACACCCTTTTGGGTTGTTTCCTCATGGATTTGTGTCCAAACTGGCACAAGATGGTAGGTTTTTCTTATAGTTCAGGCTTGAGATAACTCTCAATAGATGCACTGGTGTTTTTCCATGTGAACCATGCATAAAGAGAATCTAGACATATGAAATAAAGTATTAAATACTCCACAGTTGAATCAGATTGCATGGTCACAGGTGTTCCTCATAGCAAATCAATTCTCAAAGCTTCTTACCTTCCTTTACACATAGTTTCCTCATTCATACCTACTCCTTTAAGCTCTGTAAATGATGATCTGTAAACTGGCATTGAAACAGGGACTAAGAATCATTTTCATCAAATGAAATCAGGAAGCTGAAGTTCTGCTATCAATTTTCAGTAACTAAGAGGTGTACCTCAAAAGGATGCAGAAACCTCACAATCATCAAGAGTGGAAAAAATTACTATACTGATGTCTTAATGGGCTACCTAAAACAGAGGCCAGACAAAATTAAGGGAATAAAAAGCAGTTATTATTGAAAGACCTTCAAGTACATTCAAGGCAGACAAAGCCCAACCAGGGGCTACACCCAAAATGGATGACATTTTCATACTTTCAATAAGTTTGATCCATTTGCATACTGGGGGTTAACCTTCCAATTACAGCTTCAAGTAATGAAGTCATTTACCCCAAATAAGCAAGTACCTTGATTACCAGGCCTAGAGAGGAATTGCTGTGTGTGACCAAAATGGGAAAGCAGTAGCTAACACTCTACATGGAGCTTAGAGTTACATACTAACAAATTATAAATTGTTAGGATTATAAATATATAAAAAATATAAAAGCTAAAATCTTAAGGCATCAATACTGCCCTTCCATTGCCTACTCAAACCAATTTAATATGGTCCAGCTATTTTGACCCTAGCATCACAGAAACAGTTTGGAAATAATTAGAAGAGTTCTACAAGGCCTTTGAATAGTGGACAGCTACAGATGTTGTCATCTGTCTGGACATCTGTAAGGCCTTTAACACTGTTACCCACAACATCCTTCTCTCAAAATTGGGGAGACAGAGATTTGATGCATGGAGTGTTGAGGGATGGGGAACTGGTGGAATGGTCACATCCAGAGAGTAGTGTCCAATGTCCCAATGTCCAAATGGAGATCAGTGGTGAGTGGTGTCCCTTAGGGGTCTGTCCTAGGGCCAGGACTATTTAATACCTTCATCAGTGACACAGTCAGTGAGATCAAGCACCCTCAACAAATTTCCAGATGACAAAAATAGCTGAGTGGTGATTTGACACCCCTGAAGGATGGGA
>VZRX01013833.1:0-64281 GCA_013398075.1 Notiomystis cincta
CACCTCCTCCTCCTCTCTGACTCAAAGTGAAAACCCCTGACTTAGTTTTGATTTTCTTCTCCAATCTGCCATCACAGAGGCATTACCAGCCTCTCCCATTGGCCCAGTCCTGGCCATCCCCATGTCCATCCCCGTGTCCATCCCCATGTCCATCCCCATGTCCATCCCCATGTCCATCTCCATGTCCATCCCCATGTGCATCTCCAGAGCCATCAGCCATTGGCTCTCATGGACATGGGGGAAGCTTCCAGAAGCTTCTCACAAGAGCATCTTTGTGGCTCCCCTACTACCAGAAACCAGGCCATGCCAAACCAACACACTGGGCTACTGGAATGTGTCCCCTGCCCATGGCAAGAGGTTGGAAGGAGATGGTCCTCAAGGTTCCTTCCAACCCAACCCCTTCCATGGCTCTGTTATTCCCTGGTAGGTCAGAGGTTGATGAAAAGAGCTGTAGCATGAGGCAGTTGTTTTGGAGGATAAGAAGTATGTTTTTAATCAAGTGCCATCAGGAAGTTCTACAGGATTTTCTATTTTAAGATTTAATTAGTCCTTACCTGCTTTTTATGTCATGTTTTCTCCTCTTTGCCATTCAATTATTCAGTCAAAAGTGAGGCACTCCACTGCCTCTTTTCTCCATTATTTCAGTGGATGTAAGTGCATGATGTTACACACATCTTCTGTGGCACTAAAATCCCTCCACCTCACTGAGCCCATCAGTATTTGGCAGAATTATACTCACAGAGACAGACTCAGGCACAGTTTTGAGACCCCCACCTTCAGAGACCTCAGGGGTCCGTGTCAGAGTACCCCTACAGACTGGTGAGCTCTGGAGCTCATTTCCATCCAGGTCCTTGGGACCCTGACTGGTGCTGTTAACTGCTCATCTTCACATCTGTTCTGCTGCAGCTGCCTAGGAGAATAGCAGGAAAGGTTATTGATTTTTGCTTTATGCCAGTTTTTCCCCCAGTCAAAATCTGTGAAAGAGGAAAGAGTGAAGCTGACCCATGTTTCTGCCTCTGAAGACAAATCAGCACCTGGATTAAATGAACAGATGGAAAATACTCACAGTCTGCACAGGGTCTGAACCAAATAGAGGGGAAAATATATTTACTGTACATGATTATCGTATTTTGTTTGCTAAACCCACTGACATGCAGGAAGAAAAGGGGATTAGAGCCAATTCATTTCTTCAGTGCAGCTGGAGGAGCTCCTGTCCCCACCAGAGAGCTGCTGCTCCACACTGACTGAGCAATGCAGAGGGAAGGGAGCTCTGCCTGTGGCTGGGGGAGGGCTGTGCACAACCAGCTCCCGTGTGAGCCTTGGGATGGAGAGCTTGGAATGCAGGTGCACAAAGCCCTGGGCCCCTCCCTGGCCAGGAATGAGCCACAGTGAGCACTATTCCTGCTCCAAAGCAAACTCCTCCTGTGCCAGATCATTGGTTGAATTTTGTTAGTTCTCTTAGCATCCTTTTCCCTCAGCAAACTGACCTCAGCTCCATGGACAGCCCGTTCCTGCAGGCTGGATAACCTGTCAGATGCATCAGGAAGCTCAGTGCTTGCACTATTTTTAACTGTGCCATCCTACCCTTGTGACACTCACTGGGAGCTCTCTAGGCTGATGTATCACTGTTGCTCTCCTTCCCTTTCAGTCACTGCCTCCAGCTGCAGCCTGCTTGGAGCCTGAAGTTCCACAGGAACTCATGTTGTCAATCATGAGTCTTGTCCCAGAATTACTAACTTCACCATCAGAACAGCTTGAGGTCAGTCAGAGTAGGAGCTGCTCTCTGGGAGCAATCCTTGACTCCACTCTTCTTCCTGAAGGTTGTAGTGAGGGTTAATGCCCTGCAGGCTTTGTTTAAAGGAGCTGGAGGCTGTGGCAGCTTGTTCAGCATCCCAGAACTGCTGTGGAGCAGGGAACAAAAGCCATCTCCTTCCAGCTGCAGGTGGAAATGGGAACCATGCTTAGCTACTGCAGGGCAGCAATGGCCAACCCAGTCACCTTCTGCTCTGTTGGTCAAAAACTGTAAAATGAAGGGTATAAAAGGTACACACTTGAACTGGAGTGCCCAGCCTGATAGGTTTGCTCCTCCTGAAGTGTCTGGTGGAAAGGTGCAGGACTGGGGCCAGTGTTTGCACTCAGGATGTGGCAGAGTCCAGCTGAGAGATCTCTGGTTTGTTTTGGCTTCTGCAGAGAGCAAAATAGTGAAAGAACAGCCCTGGCTTTGATTTGTTACAGGGGCTGCTCCAGCTCTCCCACTCCATAACTCTGTCATCAGTTCTCTGCAGGAATTAGTGATAACAGCAGCAGCAGTGCAAGTCCCTTCCTGTGTTCACAGAGCAGCTGCTAAAATTCACTCTTACAGCTGAAGTCATACACACGTGGAGCTACAAATGACCATCCTTAGCCTCTGTTTCCTTGTCCAGTCTCAGGCAGCAACATCAGCTTTGAATGCTGCTATTTCAGTAGCTGGAATTGCAGGCTGCTGCCTCTGGCTGGGCTGCTCATCATCCCTGAGACACAGGTGGAGGGGGATGTTGTCCCTCCTGCTCTGATGCCAAAAGACCTTTAACTAGCTGTATTTGGAAAAGAGATTTGTTTTTCATAGATTAAGGCCATAAAGTCTCATTACCTTCTAAGAATGTCTGGCTGTGAACTTTTCATCACCTAAAATTTCAGGTTTCAGTGTGTTCACAAGGCCTTTTGGAGATGTTTTTAACCTTCCAACATTATCTGAGGAAGTTCAGGCAGGAGGAATCTGCTGGCACTAAGCTGCCATTAGTGACTGGTCCCCTTGTGTCCCTTCCTAAAGCACTGCTTTGAACAGGCACTTGATGGCACATTGCAGGAGAAACACAGAATTCTCTCCACTGAAATTAAGGAGAAGGATCCTTAATCACTGGCAGGAGTTGCTGCTAAGTCCAGTGGTCCAGCTGCCCCTGTAGCCCCAGTACTTCTGT
Organism: Notiomystis cincta; assembly: GCA_013398075.1. Taxonomy (NCBI): domain Eukaryota; kingdom Metazoa; phylum Chordata; class Aves; order Passeriformes; family Notiomystidae; genus Notiomystis; species Notiomystis cincta. The sequence continues at coordinate 2,958 of VZRX01013833.1, forward strand.
CTGCTGAATGAGGTCCTGCTCAAAATTCAATACTAAAAAGCTCCTGCTCAATAACTCAAAAATTGAGTTATTTACAGGCTAGAAGGACCCTACTGAAACATTCTATTGTTGGTTGTAAAAATTAAGTGATGTTAAGTACATCAGGCTATAAAAACCAGGCCATTTCCTAATATGCTTCTCAATTACAAAAGCCAGTGTCTGGCTTGTTTAGATAGCAAGAAAACTGGGCTTTGGGAAAGCTGCAGGATACTGAAATACAGGTGGTGTTTAACTTAGGCATGAAGCTTGACATTAACCAGGATGGCAGCATTCCCAAAAGCTTTCTGTAAGCACAGCCTCTCTTGGAGCCCTGGGCACAGCAGTGCTGCACACACCCAGGTGTGTCCTCCTTGCTGACATCCTGCTCCTGGCTGCAGCTCAGGGACAGAGGTGGCACATCCCTGGAGGACAGGCAGTGGGACAGACATCCCTGGAGCTCAGCAGGACAGTGGGACAGACATCCCTGGGGCTCAGTGGGACAGACACCCCTGGGGCTCAGCAGGACAGTGGGACGGACATCCCTGGAGGACAGTCAGTAGGACAGACATCCCTGGGGCTCAGTGGGACAGTGGGACAGACATCCCTGGGGCTCAGTGGGACAGACATCCCTAGGGCTCAGCAGGACAGTGGGACAGACATCCCTGGGGCACAGGGACAGAGCAGGGACATCCCTGGGGCTCAGCAGGACAGGCAGTGGGACACACAAACCCCACCAGTGCTGCTCACAGCTGGAGCAGACTGAGCTGCAGGTGGGAAGGGGGATCTGGGTTCTCCCCTTGCTGGCCCAGGGTGGAGCAGAACATCCTTGCACTGGATGTAGGCAGCAAGAATTCCTTCAGTCCCTGGGACTGCCCAGCAGTGCTGGCTGCACTGCAACCTGTAATCTCCATTAGCTGCTGGCTCAGGGACCAGCAAGGCTGGAAGGGACAGAGCGTTTGGAGAATAATCCTGCCCAGCTCCTGAAATAGAGCACAGCTGACCTGTAAAAGATCCTGGCCAGTCATCTGTTATCTTAAATTGGCTGTCTTGTCCTCATGCAGGTCTCTAACCGGCCGAGGTGCAGGGAAATCAGATCCATTTTACATAGCATGAATATTTAACAGCTCTAGAGCATGTAGTTTAATATTAAACAGACAGTCTTATAAATACTTCAGAATTATAGGTGCTGTCACAGTACATGGAAATGACTTGATAGGATCTAGGAGAAATATTTAGGTTTGATGGGAGAGGAAGTGATGGGGCTAGAGAGAATCAGCCACATTTTTAACTGCTAGAGGAGACTGTAAAAAAAATCAAAAAGTTGTACAGCTTCTGTTCTTAAAAGGAAATTTGGGTGAGTTCCTTCCTCCTCTGGAAGTAAGACTTGTTCCCATCCAACTCTCTCCAAGGAATGAAAACATTCACAATCTTAAAAAAACACTGCAGAGAAAACAGAACAATTTAGGAGCCAATGAATCCATTCAATGTGGGATTATCATTATTAGAAAGGCAAGTGATACTTAATCAGGGATTTAGATGCTCTTGAGCCTTGTTATTTTAAGCCCATGTACTACATTTTGCCACCTAGGAGAGTTTAAAATTTATTATTTGTGGGTTTGCTTTAAAAAAAGTAAACAAAATCCCACCTGACCCATAAGCTGAGCCCCACTGGTTGTGGGAGTGACCACTGTCTGCAGCAGGGGACTTCAGAGGGACTGAGGAGGCACTGTCCCAAATTTGGGGACTATTTCAGTTCTCCTTCATGCCCACCAGCTTCCTGTGTGATCCCTGAAAAGTCATTTCTCTCCCCAGCAGGTTCACAAATCATGTACAGGCTAATTTCCCATGAAATCTTTGAAATGCATTTCAGGATTAGCCCCTTCAAGCCTCTGTTCCCATCTGTGTAACAGAGATAAAGCAGAATTTGAGAGAAATGTGTAAAAGGGCAATACATTTTATCCCACAGGAGGCTGAACTGTTCTACAAGCAGGAAAGTTGTTTCTGTTTGTGTCAGCAGTGCACGTGGGTCCTCTATGCTGGAGTCCTGGCAAAACCAACTTTTTCTGTATAGATTCTGTATCCTCTAAAAACCTGGAATGATGTGGTGAGGGACAGGACTTTTAAACATTATGGCTCACTCAGACCACTGGAGTTTTAGAGTTCTGGGATAGTTCTGTGACATTCCATAGCTTGATTCCTACTTCTGAAGTTGGCTGTAGCATTCCCAGGTAATTTTCTCTGATGTATTCTGTACAATTCCAATGTTCAATACAATGTGATTTCCAGTGCAGTTGGGGTTACCAAGAATGGGACTTGTGCAAAGAAACTTAGGTCAGCTCTTGCATCAGAAATATTTCAGTTTATAGCCTGGAAAGGCAGAAAAAGCACAGAGGCTTCCATGCACCTTGGGGACCTGTGGGGTTGGTGTCAAGAGCTGTGGAACCTCCCTTGGAACAGAGCACATGACCCCCTACCCTCAGAATTATTATAACTTTGCAAGGAAGGTGCTGCCAGGCCCAGCTGTGGGCCAGGCCCAGCAGTTCCCTGCTGGAGTGCCCAGAGCAGCAGCAGCAGCAGCAGCAGCAGCAGCAGNGCCCGGGGGCAGCCGATGGCGGAGCCCTGCAGGAGCCCCGGGAGCAGCCAGCTGGGAGGGCAGGAAAGAGCAGAATCCCGGGGCGGTGGATGAGCTGTAGCAGAAGCTCGGCAGCTGCAGCGGCAACTGCGGAACGAGCGGAGGGTGCGGGCCCAGTGTAGCAAAAGCCCCGGCGCGGTGGCGGAGGAAGGGCCGGGGCCGGGCGGCGGCAGCTCGGCTCCGAACAGCCCGGGGCCGGCTCTCCGGGAGGGGAAAGGGCTCGAGGTCCCAGAGTTCGCACTGAGGCCCCGAGCAGAGGGTGAAACGCCGCTCTCTGAGCGAGGCAGGTGTTGATAAGGTCCCGCTCCCTGGCTGCCCTCACGGGCAGAGCTCACCCACACACAAGAAGCAGGACTGGGCTGGGCAGGGAATTCCCTCCCCGAGGCAGCAGCAGCTCCGACCGTCCCCCTCCGCAGCAAGAGAGGCAGCAGCTGCCCCAGGCTCTCTTCTTTCCTGCAGCCCAAAGCTGAGGCGTCTCTGCCCTTCCCAGAGAAATCCCCAGGTGAAGAGAAGCCAGCTGAGCCCCTGCCCCGAGCTGTGGCCACTGCTTTTGTCTCTCTTTAAGTACCCCTCGTTATTGTCTCTCTAGCAACACCTACAGGAAAAAATTCTTTGAGAGAAAGAAACAAAAAGAAAAGTCCTAAACCCCAACACCTGCACAGCCGACCTCCACTGGCACCTGTCCCTTTGTGACTCAGATTTATTTATGCTGCTGCTGCCCAAGTACAGCCAGAGAGCCCTTGGGTAAGGCACTCAGCCAGCCATGTCAGGGCAGGTCTGTAGGGGTGGGGGGGTTCCAGTGTTGTAAAAATCCAGGTGTTCCCACTGAGGTCAGCGAGCACCTGGGCTAGAAAGCAAGTTCCAGAGGCCTCTGAGTCCAAGGATGACACCTCTGACAGTTCCTGCAGTGTGTGTCACTATCAAAGGCACTCACTCCTATCCCTGAGTACCAAGAACAGCAGAGGAGGGGACCTGAGAGGAGCTGCTGCTGAGGAAGGTTGACTTTTCCAGGGCATGTACTGCAAGGACAGGCAGCAGGTGCAAGGGAGGGACTTTGCAGGGCTATTGCTGCTGTCCCTGGGCCCCACAGAGCAGACAGGAGCTGTCTCCTCGCTGCCCTCATCCCAGGAGCTGTGGGACAGCTCCTGCCTGGTGCACAGCAGTCCCTGCCAGATGCTGTCCAGATGCTGTCCATCACCTGGGAGCAGGTGCTGGAACAACAGCAGGTCTTCAGGAGCTGGAAACTGAAACACAACTCACTTTCTCTTCATTTAATTTTTATCAGTGATGACTGTTTACATTTGTGCTGTCAGGCTGAAGGACACCAACAGCCACTGTACAATCTTGTGCTGGCTTAGGGAAAGAGCAGCTATCTGGATGCCTTTGGGACCTTCCCAAATCCTTGTCAATTAGTGCCAGCAATGTTATTTGGCATGTTCCAACCATTGTCAGCATTGCTGTCAGGCACCTCTGTGTGACAGGGTGTGTCCATGCAGGACAGTTATTAATGTCCCACTTCTTTAGACACTGTTAAGCAACCAAAACCTGGATTTGCCAGGCTGGTATATTATGAGGAATCCATTTCTTTGGTAATTGCAACTCTCACACAACACTTTTGTTTTCTCTTCACCAGGGTGAATCAGCTTGTGATGCCACCAGCCTCTGTGAAAGTCTGAGATGGTGAGTGACCCAAACCAGCAGTGGGTTTCAAGCTACTCTTGTGCTCCAAATCCCTGTCAGCCCATTTCTTTCCTTAGGAATTGCAGAGAAGTTTCCTCAGCCAGCTCTGGTTTGCACTTTTGCTGCCCTCAGCCCAAAGCAGAGCAAATCAAGAGCAGGGAAACCAGGGGTCAACTCAAGTGTCCTTTGTGGTATCAGTGCTCCCTTCTTTGAGCAGAAAAGCCCATGTTACCCATGTCCCCTTGACCACCAGCAGTGTGACTGTCCCAGGACAGAACTCAAAACCTTTTGGTGTTCTCCTGCTACCCTGCTCTGGGTCAAACATGGGCTGCTGCCAAACCACCATTCCTGGCACAGTCCAGATTTTCTGCAGAAAGTGTTTCCTAGCAGCACTTGACCCTGCATGTTGCTGCTGGAGTGTCCCCTCTGCAGCCCTCACACAGGGGGACAGCTCTGAGGCTAAGGGACTGTCCCCTCCCTGCTGCCCACCCTGGCCCTTGTGTTCACACTGCCCTTATCACACTGACTTGCAGCTGCCACAAGTGTTTTTTTAAAAAAAGCCATCAGCAAATCTGGGAGGAAATACTTGGTGCTGTTGCTGAAACTTGCCTTATAAACCAGTGACTACCTGTGTCCTGGGCACACCAAGGTTTTTCACTGCACTTCCTTCTTTTTTGGTCCAGTTTTATACAGGTGGAAAGAAACCAGGGCACCATCATAGGGAAATTTGTCTGTAATGCAGCACTCACTGATTTTTAAGGTCAAGGGCAATTTCCTGCATAACATGGAGCACAGACCCTGTCACAGGAAATCCTGCAGTGAGAGATCTGGTTATCCTTGTGCCATTATCTAGGAAGGCTGTTGGCTGCTGGATAGGCCACCACAGTGGTACCTCAGCAGTGAGGAGAGGGGCTGACATGCTCCATAAAGCCAGCATGGACCACCAGCAGTGCCTGCTCTGCCTCGTCAGCAGCATACTGAGCTGGGCTGACACCTGAGCTGGGTTCTCCAAGGGACAGCTCTTCCAAAAATGACAATTTAAGGCACAAGGCAGTGCCTCTTTTCTTTAGTAAACTGAGGGGGTCAAAAACAGTCTACAGAAATGGAGCCTGTAATGTGCTGAGCTGCTTCAGCCCACAGCAGGAGCAGTTGTACCTACACACCTGCCCTTAAGTACTGCAGGGGAGCTGGACCTGCTGCTGGTCACCTCCTGGAGCAGACTGGGCCTGCATCACAGGGCTTTTGTTTCCATTCCAAATGGCTTCAGCACATCCCAAAGCGCTGCCTCCACCATGGGCAGGCTTTGCCAGCCCCCTGCCTGCACAGAGACCAGGGGTCTCTTAGCTGGCCCCCACCACTACAGGAGCTGGGGTGCACCATCACCAGTCCATAGCTGGGACCTCCCCAGTAACCTCCTTCTGTTCCCTGTTTGCAGCTGCCCGGGGAGGCAATGACACGTGGACTCCTGCTCCCACCATTCCAGTCTCAGTCTCGAAGCCCTTCTGTGCTGGCTGTCAGTGGATCCTTCAGCTCCACATCACAGAGGGGTTCTCCAGCACCAACTCCATCCCACTGCTCCAGCCTGCAGGGTCAGGCACCAGGAGACCAGCAGGGCAGCCAGGGGCATGGTATTGGTACTGCTGGAGCCTGAGGACATTCACAGGCTCCCCTGAGCATGGAAACCAACTGTCCACTGGACCTGGAAAGTGCTGCCCAAGTGAGCAACTGTAGATTGTGTAAATGGTTTTAGTTGTAGCCAATGAAGTCCACATTGTTTGTAGGGCAGCTGGTGTCCTATGGAACCCTGCTGCTCTGCCAGCACTCCCACTCCCACAGACTGCACTAGTTGAGGACCTGTTCTGTACATCACCTTTTCTTTGACACTGAAGGCTTGATTCAGATTATTATTTTTTATTTAAATGTTATAAGATGCTTTATCTCTGCTGAAGACATTAGATTTTTTTATATATATATATATATATGTGCATATATATATATTAGATAAACAGTTTTTATTTAAACATTTGAAATCTGGAGCTGCCTGTGCAACCATAGCAGACATGAATAACGTCCACAGCTCTCCTTCTCTTAGTGCCCTGGTGCCAGGGCCTGCAGGGGCACCACAAGAAAACTTCCAGTGGGTGCCCTGCCTGTCACTGAGACTGAGCAATGGGACAGAGGAGAGAGTTTCACTGCACTGGGTATGCTGGTGGTTGTCACAGAAAGGCCCAGAAGAACATTGGACAGAAGTCCCTATGGGCTCTAGAGTTTTCCATATGCTAAATTCAGCCTTGCCTAGGAGGTTCACAGGCTTTTAAAATACCAAAATCCCCTTGGCTGACTGGCTGTACCTTGGGCCTGGGAGTGCAATAGTGCTGTGCCAGTGACCTCGTGCTTTGTTTACATGATACCATATCAGACTGTCAATGCTAATTCTCCCTGTCAATATTCCAAAGCAGGTGGCTGACACTCTGCCTTCAGAGCACTGCTTGGGTTCCTGCACACCCAGCCCTGGCCTGTCCCAGAGCACTCTCACTGGGGTGTCACTTGTACCTTTACAAAGGTGCACTTGAGAGCTTTCAGACAAGGCCAGTGCCTGAGCTGGGTTAGACTCAAATGCAAAGCAGTGGGTGCCATCCCACTGGAGTCTTTCCTGTACTTGGCCTCCACAAGCCAAATTTATGCTGTGTCAGCTGGATGGGGGAGGGAGGGGAGCAGGGCCCTGAAGAGGCCACAGGGAGGGCACTGGCTCAGCAGGCCCCATTCCCTCTGTTCTGAGCACTCTCTCACAGTTCACATCCCCCCTCCAGTTCAGCATGACTTGAGCAGGTGGAAGCACCTCATTCTTGTGCTCATGGCTGACAAGTGAATGCAGTTGGGGTCCAAGGAGGATAAATCAGCTCAGGAAATGCCAGACTGGGACCAGATGTGAGTTAAGGCTGGGAGCTGCTGTCCTGGTTGTGCCATAAGATTACTCAGGCACAGGAAGGTACTGTGAGTAAATCTGGGTTTATCTGCCATTCCCTGACAGGATGTGCTGGGACCTACAGCACAGCTTTGCAGCAGAGAGGGTTTAATTCCAGGTGCTCACCCCATAGCAAGTCCCTGCCCAGGCTGGGGATTCCTACAGTCCTGTGAGCCTTTCCTCCTCCCCAGACCTCACAGGATTCCTCTGCAGGAGTTCTGTCACCTGAAATTCCCTAACAACAGCTCTAAGACTTGGCTAAAGAACCAGAGCCAAAAGTGTTCCTCTAGTGCCTGAGCAAGCAGGTGCTAGAAATAACAAAGCAGAGCAAATCCCAACAATGCTTCACTTCCTACCTCGTGCCATTATTTACACTCAGAGGGGAAACACAGCCCCTGTAGTCTGGGAGCCAAACACTTGGCTTTAAAGGCACATGAATTTCTGATTCCCATTAAGAAATTCCTTTTTAAGCTGTTTAAAAAGAAACAAAAAGCAACCCAACAATCAGTCATTTCATCTCGGAGACTAAAGAAGATTAACCACATTTCCTAAATTGCTTTTCTGATAGGCTCTCTCTGTTGTAGCATTTACTGTCAACAAAATGGAACATTTCTGCTAAGGTTCAGAGATTAGGAATTCTCCTTAAACTTAATTCTCAGGAGTCAACAATGAAAAGGGAACTGAAGTGTTGTGTAACGTCACTGGCAGTCCTTGTTTGTGACAGGCTCCAGTCCCTGTCAGAGCTTGGGTTTATCCTCTGTGCATATGAAGGAAATGCTGTGGATCTGTTTAAACAAGGACAGAGGGAAGGGAGCAAACAAGGGAGTGAGAAATGAGTCCTACCTTCACCAAGGGATCCCTGAATCCCACATGTTCCAGCTGAGAGAGGGAGGCTCAGGCTTCTTCCAGATCCTTGCTGCATTCACCAGGGTCTGTGCAAGTGTCCAGAGGCACCAGGGAGGCTCCAGCTGCCCCTCAGTGAATCACAAGGGTTTTCTTCTACTCCATGAAGGGGATTTTTCAAAGCATTAACTCCCCCCAGCTGATCCTGCACTGGCAGTGAGGTTGTTTGTACACAGTGTGGGGAACTGAGGCAATGGGACCTGTACAAAGAGGCAAGAGAACAACCCAAAAGGCAGCAAACTCCAACCTGAGTGGCTCCTGCTGCCACCGCTCCCAGAGCAGGTCTGGGTGGCCCCAGGAGCCTCTGCCCTTGCAATCAGGGTGACTAAATCCCATAATTGTCTGGCTGTGCTCTGGGAAGCAGAGTTCTCCCAAGCTCCACCCCAAATGCTTGTTTTCTTCTCCATTTGCTTTATTGTTTGGTAAACCAGCACTTACAAATCACTTTTACTACGTGATGTACGGGAGTATTAGTGTATTTTCTTGTTATACAAGGGAGGAGTATAAAATAGTTTTCTGATTTCTTTCAGAAGCAAATGACTATTTTATTTTTTAAGAGCAATTGATTGTGAATCTCAGAGTATAAAAAAAGATAAGCCAAATATATACGTTTATGTAAATTAAGAAATAAAAGTATTTAAAATGTACCTCCTGGCTCCTTTTCTTGTGCCACCTCTTGGCTGAGCACTCCTGTGGTTGCTGCCTGCAGGGCTGGTCCCTGGGATAAGGATGCTCCAAGCTCCAGCAGCCACAGAGCTGCCAAGAACTTACTTGGACACCAGCCCACCTGGAGTGTGTTGAGAATAACAGCAGGAGCAGGGAAGGTGGTGGATTACAGCCTCCTTTTCCTTCTGAGCTGGATCCAGCCAGGACCAGAGTTGGGGGAAGGAATCAATGTGGGCATAGAGGTGGGGCCTTGCTCAAGCCCCATTTAGGCCCCTCACAGCACAACTAAAGGACCTGGCTGATGGACTGAGAAAATGGGTGGTGTGGGAGCCATGGGTCAGGAACTCAGGAAGATGAACAGGAAGCCAGGAAATTAATTCCCAAGTGGTGCCACAGTGGGCATCAAGGCTGCCCTTCTCCAGTGACCCTACAGCAGCCATGCCCACCAACCTCTCAGGGTGGTGGCTTGTGGAACAAAGGAGTGAAGAGGCTGTCCTGCTGCATCAGGAGCCCTGCAGCTCAGCCTTGGGCTGCTGTGACACACAGACAGGGGGCCTGAGGCTCCCCTGACCAGCTGGGAGAGACCCCTCCCACAGCACCTGCAGTGCCTTCCTTCCAGTGTCCTTCTCCTTCAGCACAGGGCAAGTGTCCAGGCCAGGACATCGAGAAAGCAAGGGCTCTGTCACTTAAAACTGCCATTCCTGGTGGCCTTTTGTCAGTGCTTCTTGGGGCTTTCAGCTTAATCATTCTTGTAAATTACTTGATTAAGAATAATTTTCCAAATTCTGATGTTCCAGCAGATAGACAAGCGTTGAAGCTTAGCAGCTTTAGCTTCCATCCATCAGCCACTGCTATTAAGAGCGTGCTGTCCACACTGGGTTTGGGTCAGTGCCCCCACACACTCCCTCACTCCCCACCCCCACTTCACAAACCCTCCCCTCACTGCCTGTAGAGCTCTCACAGGGCCACCCACGCTCTGACAAACAGCAGCCTCATGGGCTGGCCACAGGGTGACCACCCTGACCCTCTCCTGAGCTGGTTTGTTCAAGCTGATGTTCTTTGTGCTGCAGTGCCCTGTCACTGGTGCATTCACATTTATCACACTGTACAAAGAGGTGCTGATTTCATGGCAGCCTCTGCTGAGCAACTCCAACACTGCACCCACTGCCCAGAGCCCCTGGCAAAGTCTCTGTATGACATACAGGATATTACATCAGAAATCACAGAATCATGGAGTGGTTTGGGCTGGAAGGACCATAAAGACCAATTAATTCCACCCCAAGACTTGCCCAGCCTGGCCTTGAACACTTCCAGGGATGGGGCAGCCACAGCTTCTCTGGGCAGCCTGTGCCAGGCCTCCCCACCTCGTGCCTGCATTTGTCCCATGGCCTTGGCCAGTCTCCAGCACTGCATCCCTCCCCTGAGCTCAGTGCCCTGAGCCTGTGGCTGTTTTCTTGCACCCAGAAGAACCATTGAGCTCTCTGCCAAAGAGCTCTGAGCCCAGGACAGCTGAGAAGAAAAGGCTTCCATTAAATCAAAGCATGCTCAGTCATCTAAAGCTCTAAAGGTCGAGCAACAGACAGGACCTAAAATCAAGTCAAATGAAACCTTTGTGATCATTAAAAGGCCCAAATAAGTGCTGATGAAACACAATTTGACTGCATTCTGTAAGCTGTGCATCAAGGCCAGCCTACAGTCAGGTAATTTAATTGGCAAAAGAGTTGTTAGGGAAGCACGACTCACACTGTGCCCTGCTGCTCTCCTGTCCCTTTTCCCCATGACCACTCTGCAGGTCCTGGAGACTAAACACTGATGAACACAGAAAGCAGAGGTCAGTCAGCCTCTCCAGCCTGACAGCTGGCACTACCCAGTGGCCATCCTTCAGTCAAAAACAACAGCTGGCACAGCTTTGGCCTCGTGCTTTGCCCTTCCCAAAATGACAGTGACGAGCTGATCCACATGAACTCTTCACTGCAGTGACCCTGGCAGGTATCCCAGAGCAGCTCAGCCAGGCTCTGTGGCCTCATGTGGGCAAAGACTTGCCCAGTGTGGTGGCTCTGGGTGCCACCGCTGTGCTTTCTGCAGGCAGGTGAAGATTCCCACCCTAAACTGCCTGGAGAGAACCCTCTCATCCAGCTCACCCCTTGCTTCCCACCCACCATGCCTGCCTGCTGTTCCTTCTCTGGTTCCACACAGCAGAGGCACAAAATCCCAGGATGTCCTACTTAGAGGCACAGAGAGAAAGAAAGAAGTCATTAGTGAGACACTTCCCAGCTGAAGCCCCTGGTCCCCTCTGGAGCCCCTCTGGATCATTAAACCAGGGCAGCCGTGACCTACTGGCCTCCTGTGTGCTGCATTTGCATAATACATGAAAAGTCATCTCTCAGGGCAGCTGGGGGGGCTTAGCTGGGATTGAGGTTTTAACAAGGCAATGAAGCAGCTTTCAGCAACAAATGGCAGAGGCAGGGCAGCATCCCCAGTGCCAACAGGCCCATTTGGAGCAGAGGCTCCTTTGCTCCTGGAGACAGGATTGGCAATAACTGCCAACACCTTCTGCCTGGGAATGGAGATTTGCAGCTCTTCTTCAGGCTGCAACAGCAGCTGTTCCAGTCAACAGCCTACAGCCACCTCCAGATGAGTAAGTGCTTTGGGACAAGTGCTTTGGGAGAAAAGGTCCAGCAGGGCGAGTCCAGCCCTCAGACAAAGCATGGGAGCATCACAGAGAGCAGGAACCAGCCACCTCCTGAAGGTCTGATCTGCACTCCTGGCAACACCTGCAGCCCAGATCCCCATCCTGTCTGGGTACCTCTGCAAATCCTTCAGAGGCTGGAAGCCTACAGTCATCACGGGTGGGCACAAGCAGAGCTGCCTTCACCTCCTGCCCAAGCTGTGCCAACCTTGAAAGATTCTTGACTTGGAGAGTCCAGAGCCTGCCAATCCTCCTCATCCTGCATGCACAAGGGCTGTGTCCTCCAAGGCAGTGCCACAGTGCCCCTCAGTCCTGACTCCCCCGAGTGCCTGAGCAGCACAGGCAGGCAGTGAAAGGCAGGCACAGGAAGGGTGCTCTGCTGAACTATGGGCACAGAAACTCCAGCCATCATCTGCTGCTCACAGGAGCCAGCACATCACCTGGCTGTGCAGCTCAGCTTGTGGGATCCCTGCTGGGACAGGGAAAGACCAGGGGTCTGCAAAGGGATGTCTGTGCTGCTGCCAGCTGCTGTCTCCCAGGAGCTCTGTGCCATTTGAGCAGAGAATCATTGCAAAGGCAGATAAATAGCCATGGGCAAACACAGCCCTTTGCAGCTCCTTTCTCACCCCCTCCAAAAGCAATATGACATTTCCAGTGCTGGTGGTACAGACCCACCTGCAGGATGAGAGCTGAAGGCACAACAGGCACAGCCCAGCTCCCAGCCCTTCCCTCTGCCAGGAGCCAGCACCAAACTCCTCTCCAGTAGGGGAGAGCAGTGAGGCCTTCAGAGAATCACAGAATCATTAAGATTGGAAAAGACCTTCAAGATCATCAAGTCCAACCATTAACTCAGCATTTCAAACACTTTGAGCCTCAGTTCTCAACAGGAACCAGGTACCCAGTGCATGGGAGAACTTGGTCCTGGCACTCCCCAAAGGGATGATGGCATTCCAGCATTCAGGAGCCCGGGGATAAATAAGCAGACGCAATTCCAGGCAGTCACCTTCCCAGACAGTTTGCTGCAGGCCTGCTGTTCCAGGTGCCTTGCATGGCTGCACACAGGCTGCTGGCCTGGCAGAGTGGCAAATCAATCAACCATTTCAATTGTTTCACTGATTTATTGATGTCCCTGCACTACCACGGAGGCCGTGACCCCTCCTGCACCCAGCAGCAAAAAGGCAAGAAAACCAGATCATAGAAGTTATGGACAGTACCAGAGTGGTCAAACTGGAAGCTGACCCCAGAGTTTGCATGTGCAAACCCATTTAACCCCAGCATTTCAGAGGCTGCATCTCCCACACTGGAAAAACTCTGAGCACTGCTGGGCCTAGGCAGGACAGGGATGAGCCTTTAGAAGTTACTTCTGAATCTCCCACACAGGCTTGACCACTAACTCAGCAGTACCAGCACACCCACCCCAACTCCCCAAGGAATCCAAACCAGCCTCTTGCTTCTGCCTTGGGAAATCATGGAGGCAGGATTCTTTGGCACTGCCAGAGCATGATGAGTCTGTAACCTCCTGAAGCTCTCTGTGCTCTAGGCTGAGCCCTCCACACAAGCCAGACTCACAGTTTTAGAGCTCAGCATCATGGAAGGTTTATTTAATAGTCATGGGGAGCATAAAAACTATAGATATGAAAGATATTTCAACAGTCTACTGAGCCATGATAGCCATGCCAGACTTGGCTGAGTCCATGGAGTTTACTCCTGTAGCATTGGAGCTTTTTTCTCTTTTCTTTTCTTCTTGGCTTTGCCCTGTTTCTGCTGGGTCTCCTGGACAACAGTCCCCTTGGTTTTCTTTGCAGCTGGAACCTGCTCAACTTCATCACCTGCAGCACCTTTCATTTTTCTGTTTGTGTTTTTCCTCTTCCTCTTCTTCTTCTTCTTCTTGTCAGCCACAGTATCTCCCTCATTAGCAATGGGGAGGTCCCCACTGCCCACTTTTGCCACTCCATTCTCCTGGGCCCCCCTGTTTGGATTCTTTTTGCTGCCACCAGGCACAAGGCCTTTCTTATGTTTGGGGGTTTCTGTTCCCAGGGGCTGCTCCTCTGGGGCTGCTGGTTCTCTCTCCTCCCCTGGTACCACCCCATTCTCCTGGATGCCTTTCTTGCGATTCTTGCGTTTCTTGGTCTCTGGCAGGAAGCCTTTTTTCCTCCGCTTAAGTGACTCTGCTCCCTGTGTGGGCTTATTGGCTGTCTTCTCTTTCTTGGGCTTCCTGCAGAGAGAACGCCAAAAATCAAGAGCAACTTAATTTACAGCCAGGGAACAGCGTGATCCATGTGACAGGCACTGCACGAACAGGCAGAAGGACCAGGAAAGTGCAGGATGAGGATGAATGCTCTGAGGATGAGCATTACCATGGAGGTGGGACAATGCTTGCCTGTGGCCCTGGCTTTCTTAGTCTTCTGGGAACACCTGATCAGGTATCAGACATGTCAGTCACGTGTTACAACCCTTTCCCATCAAGGATGTAAGCACACACAACAACGAGCCCGGCATTATTCCAAACAGGCATTAATGTGTCTCAACCCCACCAGCCAAGGAGCTCCACTGAACTCCACCCTGAGCTTGCTGCCTTGATTTCCTTTCTCTTCCCACCCCCCAAGATCAGTGTACAGGAGCAGGGCAGGCAGGCAGCCCCCCAGAGAAGGCAAAATGCCAGGCTGGCAGGCACACGTACGTGTGGTTCAGCCAGCGCATGACGTTCCAGAAGAGAGAGTCGAGCCGTGGCGAATTCCCGATGTCTTCCAGCTGGCTCAGAGTGAGCAGCACTTTCTCCACCTCTGTCAGCTTCACATTCAGCTTCTGCAAGAGGCAAGTAGAGGCAATCTGCACACTCAGTATGGGAGGGGCACTCAGAGCAGCAGGGCACAGGCCAATCCTAGGGGAAGGCTGTGGCAGGAATTACCAATCCTGCCCTGAGCCTCTTTGCACCACTTCAGTTTGGGGCAAAAACTGGGGAGCCACACCACACCTTCAGGTACTGGGTTTGCTTGAAAACCTCCATAGGTTTCTGCCATAGGAGGCACGAGTCTAACAGAGCTCTAGTGGCATAAAAAGAACTGGAGGGTCCTTCAGTCCACTTTCCTCTCTTGTCCATGGCTGGGAGCAGGGAAAAGAAGACACATGGCTATGTACCCATCCAGGAGAAAAGGAGCAGCCTGTTCAGTTCTGGTTTCTGTTTCAGTCTGGTTTCTGGTCTCAGAAGAGCACCCTCTTCTGTAACCCACTGCATAATCTCAGTCAAACCAGGCAGAAAAGGGTGTCTCAAAGGCTATTCAGCTCCTACAAGAGCCTTGCAAATAATCTCTCTTCTCCACCCACTTTCCTATTAGGTCTTCACAAAGAAACAGGCTGTGGTCTGAGCTCTGGCTTATCAGTAGGAAACTGGGCTTCAGCAATTCTGCTGCTTGTGGTGTTTTCCTCCAGTAAGACAGACCACTTATATTAGGGACAAATATTAGGGACATATTTTGTCACCTATAGAAAATCTTTGCATGGTCAAAAGAGTAATTTTTTTATTAGGGAAAACAAAGCCCCAGAACAAAGCTTCACTCCTGCTCTAAAAGCTATTAAATCTGGTTTTGGGAATCATGATCTCTGGAGTTCAGTGGAGAGGAAAGAGCAACCACCTGGGATAAAACCCACCCTCACTGTACCCCAGGTTGTATTTCTGCTGAGAATGCAGATGCCACAACTGTTTGCTGAACACTGCACAAACTCTTCTCTGGAGATCAGCTCATAAGGACTGTGGATCACTCCTTCAGACAGGAGGGCTCTTCTGTCCTCAGATGCAACCAGGCATTTTCTTTAGAGGTACTTTTGGTAGGAAATGAGGTGGGATGTAGCAATCACATGGCAAAATCCAAGTGTGACATTTAAAAGATACTCAGAAAACAGCCATTTGTCACATACTGGGTCACACACTCACCTGCCCTGTCACAGTTTTAAGGAGAAAGTTCAACAGCTCCAAGCTCTTGGCAACTTTCTCTTTCTCAGCCTTTATGATGGGTTTTCCAAGTGTTCTCAAACACTGCAAATTAAATGAGAAGATTGAGAAGAAACACACATTAGATGGGGAAACAAATCACATTTCACAGAAGAAAGAAGAAACCAAGTAATGAATGGCAGGATTCACCTGTCAGCAAAGTAATTCTGGAACACAAACCCCATCAAACTCTGTAAAAGCTCAGGAAAGCAATTGATGAAAGCTTCTGATACACAGTTTAATTAAGAAACAACTGGACAAAGTAAAAGCAAGCAATATTGCAGAAGCACAGCCTTGCTGCTGTCCATGGTTTCTAAGCTAAAGCACAGCTAGAGATGCTTTCCTGGAGAAAAAGAGGTACAATAATGCCTGATTCCACCCTGGAAAGGCCAAGAAGCTGCCAGACAACAGACTCACCTGGGGGACCACAGCTACTCAGCTTCAGGAGCTGGGATTTACACATAAAGCATGACTGCAAAAAATCCATTAAGACTTATGCCCAGGAAATCCCAGGTGCCAGCCTCTAACAGGGCTTGTCAAGCTTAAGTTCACTGAAGTAACTGAGGGAAAAGTCTCCCCTGTGTTCTCTCTGTGTGCTGCAGGGTTTCTGAGACCCTGAAAGGTCTGGCTTAGAGGAAAATCACTCCAAAGATAGGTCAAATAAAAGCCAGTTATTTACAAAAATGGGTAGAAAATAGCCATAAAAAGGCAGCTGGATCAAAGAGGCAGCCCAGTGGCTCAGGGGCACTGATCCTCTGCCTGCAGCTGGTCCTTGATCCCTGCTTCCATGGTCCTTTTCCTCCCCACTCTGTTTCTGTGTGGACACACTCACCACAGCAAACCTCACCCAGATGGCACTGATATGAAACAGGATTCACAGGGATAAGTGTGCTGTAGACAGTGGCATGTCCCACCAAAGCCTGTTCCTCTAGAGGAGGCTGCACCTGTGGCCAAGCCCTCCTTCCCTTGGAATGTGGACATTCCAACAGAGCCAAGGGGCAAAGCCCACTCCATTCTCAGCATCCTCAGGCTGCAAAGCCCCTCTCCCAAACCTGTACCCAGCAGTGCAATGTCATCCTTCTCTCACAGATCCTGTATTCCAATCAGACTGGAAACAATTTAAGAACTCAACAAACTGTTCTCCATCTACATCAGCATAAAGCTGGCAAATAAAATAAAAGAACCTTGCAGATACTGTGAGATGTAAGAAATCTATTCCCCAAAGAAAATTCTCTCAGTAATGGCACTCACAACAGAAAAACAATGATGCCCAGCAAGAGTTCACTTTCAGCATAGAAAGTGGGGAGGCAAGATAACATGTCTGCAAAAACAGCAGCCTTCAGTAGAATTAGTCACTATCTGTACAGGCTCCACACCCTGGGACTATCTTTTTCTAAAGAATGAAGATAGTTATTTCCTGTTCAGGATGGTCCACTCAAGCCCTGTATTAGAAAGCCATTCTGCTGGCTGGAATTCAAGCTGCAACTTCATCTGACTATCAATAACTTGCTAATTAATATCAATAACTCTCTCCTGATATAGACAGATGCACTGTAACTCTATTCCAGAGCTGTCATTAACCTACAAGGTCACACAATCCCACAGCTCTGAAGTCTCCCAGGTAAAAAGAGAGATAAATATAGGGTGTGTGATTGGGAAAAAAAAAGTATCTTCACATGTAGGATATAACAGCCTGTGGATCAGCACATTCAGTTTACTAGGCTTACCATGAATAATAAAAATAATAATAAACAAAAAAGGCTGATTTACATAAACATTTTTCTTTGTACTTTGAAGAACAAAATATTGCCAGGCTAACAGTCTTCCTTGTAGTTTAATCAGCTTTCAGAGAGACTATTAGGCTGAGATCCTTATTTTGCTAAGTTGTTGTGCTGGTTTGGACACAAATCCAGGAGGAAACAACCCAGAAAGGGTCTCTCTCTTTCTCCAGCCTGCCAGGCAAGCAGGTCCCAGCAGCTGATTTGTAGCCCAGCCCTGCAAAAGTTACATGCCAGGGACAAAACTGCCCCAATGTGTGGATGGGCAAACATGCCCAGGGACCAGAGAGACATCATTGCATCAAACCACATGGTGACCAGTGACTGCTGGAGCCCAATACAAAATACTTAAAGCCAAAATGTAATTATTACTGGGGGGTTTTTTCACTTTCTCAAGCCCCACACTGGGTGCCAATATTAACTGTGCTGGTTTGGACACAAATCCAGGAGGAAACAACCCAAAAAGAGCATATCTCTCTCTCTCTCCCCCCACCTCTCTCCTGCCTGCCAGGCAAGCAGGTCCCAGCAGCCCTTCCCCCACAGGTTTGGGAAATAACTTCCCAAATGAAAGTGAAAAAACCCTGTTTATTTCACAAAGAGAGTTCCCTTTTCCCAGGCACAGGGCAGGAAAGGACCCAGAGGCAGAGGCTGGTGGATTTTGTGTAGTCTCTGCTGGAAATTTAGCATCTTCTGAGGAGAGAGACTGGGCACATTCCAGGGGTTTCAGTCCTCTGGCCTGAGGACGATCCCCTCTGGGGAGTCCTGCTGAGTGTCCTGGGGATGCTGAGCTGGACTTGGATGGAGAAGCAAAGCCAAAAACAGTCCAAAAAGGAACAGAAGCTGCTGAGGCAGAGCTCAGTCTCTCTCCAGCTGAAAGCCAAAAGCTTGAGAGGAGCAAAACTCTCCTAACTGCAAAAGAACTCCCAAGCTGGATAAAAAATGTAAACATTCAGGCTGCAAGGTCAAGTGAGCCACTTTGAAGAGTTCTCCCAGCTGCAATTTAAGGGTACAAAAGAACGTTCAAGCAGGCAATGGGGAATCCAGGATTGTCAGAGAATCACCCCAAAACAAAAAAGTTGTGCACAAGTTCACAGTATGAGAAAATCAGCATGGCTTGTCAGCTCCTTGGGACAAGAACAATCAGGGCAGTGCTGTGAGATGGAGCCAAAGTGAAGTCAACTGTCATTTCATCTTTTCAATGCACAAACATTTTAGATTTAAAAAGGTGTTAAAAATAAATTGCATTTTCTCTTCACTGTACATGAGTGATGTAGACAACTGCATTTAAATCATGCCGGCTTGGCTCTGCCTGCTCTTGCTGCCCTGATGCTTTGAAATAAATCCTACTGAAGTCAACAGAAAAGTCCTTTAGCTCTGAAACAACACCTGAGGGGCTGATTTTCAGCAGTATGAAAGTTTTCAGGTGCTGGGGAAACCGGGACATGCATCTAGTGGGGGGTACCCAACCAAATTCATGCAGATCTGTGGAAAGAAAAGAGTGGCTGGCCCAGCTGAAGGTGGAAAACATCACCAGACTAGTGATTAAACATCTATATTAAAAGCAGTGTTTTGCATAAATCTGGAAACACAACACACTTCCACCAGTATAAATAGCCAGAAGCAAACTGGTACAGTTTAGATGCTCTGCAAACAACGAGCTCCCTACTGAAATCACTTTAAAACAGTTCTCAAAGACAAGGAAGGAACAAGGAGGGTGAGCAGAAGAGCCAAAGAAGCTGCAAATTCATTCCTACAGACTGTACAATTTTCTCCAGCCCAGAAGCAGAAAAATTGGTTTTAAGGAAGCTGGAATCACATAAAGTTTTGCTGTTTGTCAACATATGCCTCCTCCCTGTCCCTTCTGCTACAAAGGTGTAAAACAAATTTGCCACTAAAGCACAAACCACCTCTGTATGTGGTAGGTTGAGACAGTCAAGCCTCCCTAAAGACTGGAGCCCAATTCCTGCTCAGCCCAGAGTCATTTATTATCTTGATCTCACCACTCAGAGCACTTCCCATTAGCATTCCATGAGATGGCATCTCTGATTAGGCATTGCTTCATTCTTCTCCTCCCAACAGCAGGGAGGACACAGAAGGGAGCATTTGCTTCCATGGGATTTGTGTTATTTGCATTGTTTGCTGCAATGGGATTTGTGTTATTTGTGTGAGCATGAGACACCAACACAAAAACATGCTTGCTCTGGTTATGTAAAAGAAGCTGACTTTGGGCTGGGACTGCTGGCAAGCCTGAGGAAATGGCTCCCAGGGAATGACATCCAAAGCCTCTTCAATGGGAACTGGATCCAGAAGCCAAAAGCAGCTTTCCCAAGAATTCATATAACTTAATCTCAAATAATTATAAAACTTCCTGCTACACAGGGTACTGACCATTGTCTGCATGCTGTGTTCTGTTCCCTCACTCAGCTCCTCAAGATGAAATCAGCTCTGCCACCCCAGTTGCAGAGGTCAACCTTTTACAGGCCTACCCTGATTTTATTTGGGGAATGTACACAATCCAGTCATAAAATCAAAGCAAAAGCTATTATGTCACAGATGGCAAACTGCAACACATGGCAAATATGTCTTAAAAAGAGCAGTAGTATTTCAGTCCTCTGCAGCACCCCTGGGAGAGCCTCAAACACTGCTCAGATCACAAACACTTGCACAAGGCTGGTAAAGATGTGTTTTACATAGCATGACTGAGGCACAAAGCAGGGCTTTGCTTCCAGCTACGCTACAAGTCAGTGGTGGAGGGTTAAAGGAAAACCCAGAAGAACTTGTCTAACCACCTGTTCTGTGATTCTGTGCCATGTGCTGTTCCAGAGGTATCCAACTCCCTCTCCCTGGCCTCTGGAAGCTTTACCAACCCAAGGGTCACACAACCCAATTACTCAATACTTAAAGCAGAGAGACCACATGATTTATACCCAACAGCTACACAGGCATCTCTTGCTGATTTACATTGCTTTTCTGCCATTTTCTCCTTTTCTTACTCTGCTGCTTCAGGAACAGCCTGTCCCATTTCACAGGATACCTCAGTTACAGCTCCAGCTCAGCAATACTGTGATGGTTAATCACGTCTGTACATCTGAGCCGTCAGCAGATCTGGGCAGGTCATTTTCCAAAAGGAAAAACTATGGAGGCAATTTTCACAGCTGGAACTCCCATCTCACCTCAAGCCAATACAGCAATAGAGCTCCTGCCTCACCCTACGTGCATTCAGCTGGCAGAGATGGTTTTGTCTTGTTATGGCAGACACGCTGCTCCCAAAAGCCTCTGGCTGTTTCTGGAGGAGGGCACTCCTGGATCCAAAGTTCTCTGCTTCTCAGATTTCTACAAGGAGAACTGCACACTGCCAGTATCTTAACAACCACTGGGTTTTATTATATCCCTCATTCCTGTATCACACAGTAATATATCCCAACTACTGCAGGATCCAGCCTTAGTTCCACGTCACATTGCACATCACAGCATTCCCACGTTTGCAAAGCATAAAACAAGGCAGAGCACAGGAGGTGAATATCTGCAGTAATTCAGTCACACAGGTAGGACAGAGGGCTGGCAGGTACCTATAACCACACAGCTCAGTTTCTAAGTCCCAAACTGCCCTGAAACCCATCACACAGCAGAAGTGCTGTATGTTCACCCAGAGCCAAAGTCAGCATCCCAGCCAGTGCCCAAGTGCCCTGCAGGGGAGATGGCACTGTGCTGTTACAGGGAGCCATGCAATTTTTCTGGAAGTCTCCACATCCACACCTGCACTCTGCCCCTTTCACAGGGACCACTGGGGGACATGTTCAGCCCAGACTCACAAGACACAGCAGCATCTCAAGTGCTGTGGAGTGCCCTGCCACCAGAGACAAGCTCAGTTCCAGCTGGAAGTTTGAATACCACGTAGTATTTGTGCATTCCCAGCATGTCCTTCAGCCTAGTCCATTGTTTGAAACAAACAGCCCTTCCCCTCCATGGGATCCATCAGATCCATCACTGAGAGCTGGAGAAGCCCAGCCAATTTACATTCTTTCTGCACCTGCACTACCTCCATCCCTTCTCCACAAAGCAGACCAGAAGCTGATTGATAAATGTGCAGATTCCTGGCTGGACACAGTGCCAAGTCCTTCCACAGACACACCTCTCCACAGCCTCACACCACTGGACAGCCCACAGTTCCTCAGGTAAAGCCTCTTCTCCAGCAGCAGAGTTCAGCAAAGGTTCCACCCCACAGAATGCACCCAGGCACAACAAGCCAGAGGTCTGAGCTCTGAATGCTGAGATCCAAGCTGTGCCCCAGCTCTGTGCTGCATCCCAGAGCAACAGCACAGCCTGGATTTTACTGGTGGTGTGGCTATGGTCCCTGTGGTGGAATCACACCCAAGGGCCCAGCAAGTGCTCTGGGGGTCCTACAAGCCATGTCCAGTACCTGAGCCAAGGCACAAGATTTCCCATGTCACCATAGAGATGAGGTTTGGGAATTCCTGTGTTATTGAGAGGTTAAGAAGAAACTGACAGCCAGCTGAAGGACTGCAGCATTCTGTGTGCTCACAGCTCCTATTACTAGCCCAGTATTCCCTGGCCTCACCTGGTTTCTGTTTGTGCTTCTCCTGGGAGGAAAGAGGTAAGCCAGAATCATTCCCCGTCTCACAGAGGCCAAGTAACAGGGTGCCACACAAACTATGACAGAGGCAGGAATCAACTCTGAGCCTCCCAAAACCCAGACAAGCTAGCCCCAAATACTTCCTCTCATGATAATATTCACTATACAGGAGATCCCAAACTAGAAATCAGGGCTAAATCATGGAAGACAAAGAAGAGAGGAGGGAAGAGCAGTATGTCTCTTCACTCCAGTTTTCATCTGTGCACAGAGCCACATCCATTTCCAACTCCACACACACCAGGTACACAGGCACACGAGAGCTTGTCACACCACTCACCTGACCAGCACAGCAGCTGCTGCTGAGAGCACTTAAAGGCAGAAAAGAAGCACTGACAGTCTGTCCTCTATCCATTTTCTCTCACTAAGTTTCTGAAGACTGGAAGTATAAATGTTCAAAACTTACTTCCTTGCATCTCTAACACAAGCAAGTCACCAAAAAATCCTCCCAAAGGGAGGGAACCACCAAGTCTCTGCTTGTCCTTGACTGAGAAGAAGGGAAGGCAGGGGACCAAGCAGACCCACATGCTGAAGGGTGCAAATAAAGACATTTTTGGTGATGTTTATTTTGGCAGTTATTAGAGGGAGGAGACAAAACATCCAGAAGCCATTCTCACAGAAAATGCCAACACTTTCCCAGGTTTAATGATCTGATTTTTTTTTTCCAAAGGCTGTATGAAAATGCAGCAGGGAAAAACCACACAGGACAGCTGAGGGAACAGAGGAAAAGGAAGTCTCCACAGAGACATCCAGTATGCTGAAAGCACAGCAGAGATATCAGTTAAATCACTACTGGCCTCATTTTACAAGCTAAGAGGCCAAGAAAGGGCAATGAATTAAGAATTTATAAAGATGGACAGATAAAAGTTCAGGCAATCTTCAAAGAAAAAAAAATGAAGGATGGCTTTTTTAAAGATTTGATGAAGTCACTTTAATAATTGATCTCACTATAACTTAAGACACCAATAATCAAATGTGATGCCCTTCAGCAATTAAGGGCATGTCTACACTGGAAGGCCATAGCATATCCCTTTCTCCCCCACACACTTTCAGTAGCTCCAGACAGTTATTTTAACTCCCTCTCTGAACAACACTGTATAAACAAAACCCTGGAATGCCATCCAGCAGGGAGCACACAGTACCTTCCACATGATATGGAAAAGAGGTCTTGGGTTACCTCTACCATCCCTTCCCAGGCAATGTAATTCCCTGTCTACATTCATGCCTGCCCAGTCCAAGCCTAAGCAACCACCTAAGTGTATGGAGGCATCAAATGCATCTGATTTGCATTATGTGTAATTATCTGAAAGCCTCCAGAACTGGTGACTGGGAGTGCTTTGGTCTTGCACTGAACTTAGGTATTAGATTCTGTCAGCACTTTCACAGTGCAGGATGCCTTGATCCCTTTTTGGGTTTCAAACAGCCAACTGGAACATTGGCTGCTCTGCCCATTCCTTAGGACACTGACAAAACAAGCAAAGGGAAAACCAGTAGTAAAGTTTGTCTCTTCTTGTGATGTATTTATTGCAGAAGAAAGACTAAAGAAACCCTCCGGAAACCACTATGTTCAAGCTAGAGAAAGCAATTTTAACAACAGTTGTCTGAGGGCTGTTCTGTTTTGAAGTTCAGAGCCATCAAAATATGTATTTTCTGGACTATTCCCCCTCCCTTTAACTTTCACATTGTAACTGAGAGTTTCAGCATAAGTTGGGAGTTACACAGAACATCTCAGTTCAGGTGGGCAAGCTGGTCCCTAGGAAAGGGATGACAAAAGAAGGTAATGAAATTATGTATTCAGAACCTGGAACTTCCTGCCCTGAATCTGTCAGTGAGTTATTAAAAAATTGGTACAGGTTCAAGATCTCTTCAAAGCCAAGACAGTAATTTTGTAACATATAAAAAGAAAACATAAATACATCTAACAAGGGAAGCAAACACCAAAACGTGCCTGCAGTGACAACCAGGAGAGCTGAAAGATCAAATTGAGTGATGCTGGGTAGAGCAAAAAAGAGTGTGTGAGCCTTAGTGGCAAACCCAGAGATCTCTCACCAAAACTGGGTGAGAGCTTCCTGTATGGACTGGGGAACTGGACCTCTGGGGCTCTGCAAGTACTTCACTGTGTTTTTTGGGGCAGGCACACAACAATCAGCAGAGATGGCCGTGGGACACAGATGCCGGTCCAAAAACAGGGCTCTTCTGAAGCCAAGTTAGAGACAGTCAGATTGTCCAAGCACAGAAAGGGTCTCTGAAATGTCTCAGGAGACCCAGGTTTGATTCTTGGCTCAGCTCCCAGCCAAGGAGCGTCACCTGTAGAACAGGATGAACAGCTTTAGCAAAGCAAATCCATTATGTCTTGGGTTTCTGCAAAATACTTTCTCCATTACATCAACAACTCACTGCTTTGAACTTCCTTTGTAAAGCACTTTGAGACCAACTGATAAAGAACAAAGCTCTCCAAGAGGAAGATGTTTCTGTCAAATGTTCCAGCATCGCAGGTGAGCTCTGTCACTTACAACATGAAACAACTCTATTTCTTTATACCATGAACACAGCTGTCAGTTAGAACAGACTTGAACAACTGTGGCAAGGTTCTGCTTTGTGTAAAGTAACTGTTTAGGATTTGGGAGGATTTGTTTTGCTGCTTCCTCACCTTTGCAGTGCAGGGAAAGCCAAGAGCACCAACAACAAGCAGGACTCTCACACTAACAAGTCAACTCCAAAGCACCTGATGGGACATCAAGACCTGCCTCACTGACAGTGAGGAGAGGGCAAACATGGATCTCTCATGGCTGTGATGTATGTTTTATAAGCATGCTTAAACAATTTGGGAACAAATAAGGTCAAGTTAGCTTTATGTAAGCACAAGAGCCACTGCCTTGCAGCAGCTAGAGTGCTATTTCAGGAACCTGTCTCTTCATTTCATGTTCCTGGCCCTTGATTCTCCCTCATCTGCCTCTTAGCTTTGCCTGCATAATTCAGTGATATCCAAGACTGCACTTGTCTCACATTGCTTCTTCCCCAGTTCCAGCTCATATCACTGCCTAACCCAGCCCAGATTTCCCTGGTGAGGATGCTCCTCACCAAGGGATCTCAGCAGGTATGCAGGGCAATCCCTGAGGCAAGGCAGGATAAGCAGGCAGACACCAGGAGATTGTATCTTGTCCTCTCTGACAGCCTGAAGCCTGCCAGGGCAATCCTGCACCTGGGGAGCTGCAGCCTCCTAGCTGCAAATGTGACCCAGGACACAGAGTGTGACAGTCTCCTTGAGAGCAACAGCACCACTTGAATTACAAGAGCACATCAGTTAAAGAGTTGCAGATCTCTCCCTGGGTCAAAGAAAGGTACAAAATTCTAGATTAACAATTTTTCCTTTTAAAACAGCTATTTGTGAGGGACAGTGGCAGGAATGGCCAATGACAGCACTGTGAGCAAAGGCAGGCCAATAAATATAATTTCTCACAGCATCCCACAGCTTTCAGTCCAGGTTCTCACAGGTAAGCACCCTCATCTGCCAGCATCTAGTCACTCACACACCCACCTCTAAAATCACAGCTGGCCTGGAATGGCCCAGGGACACAAGTCTCAGAAGAAAAGGGATGAGACTGAGTTGCAGGAGAAACTCAGAGTTCTGCAAACAGACTCCCAATCCTGCAGCTAAGCAGGAGCATGTGAGGACAGCAGTGACAGAAAGGGCTGTTGTTCAGTCCAAGCTCTTCCCAAACTCATCCCATAACTGCAACACTGGGCCTGGAACTTCCACCCAGCCTGCAGCTTCTCTGTCAGCCAAGCACACAACTTCCACCTGGACATTCAGGGCTAATAAACTCTTCAGCAAGTTACTTTAGTGGTGGAATAGTCTCTTTGACAAATACATACTTTCTACAGATTCCCAATTTGCTCAATTTCCAGCCTCTGACTTCTACTACAAGAGATTTTTTTACCACCTTTAAAAGAGAACAGTGACACTGTGAATATTGTTTTGTTACCCCATAGAGCCACTACATGTTTTTACAGCTCTTACTCAGAGAAGTGAGCATTTCTGCACCACCAAAAAGATACAGAACTCCTTTTGCAGCTTTAGAAAGTCTTGCAGCACAAGTGCCAGCCTTTAGCTATGAGTCAAAACTGTTATGTGCAATATAAAGTCCTTGACCCTTTCTCACTACAGCAGCATTTAAGGTGCAGCTGCCCCAGCCCCACAGAGCCACACCAGCTGGGTTAAGTACATGAGGGGAGCAGGAGGAAGGGAGACAAAACCCCCCACATGTATGAACACCAACAGCAGTCTGTAAAAATGTTATCTCAGAGCTTTTTCAGGCCAAAAAGAGAACCAGCAGCTATATGCCACTGCCACTTTTGCAGGAGGCCTCCTGCCCACAGGGTAAACCTTGGACAACCCAAACAAATTGACAGTATTTCTCAGGAATTTTTCTTTAAACACACATGACCACAGAAATGAGAGGCACTTAGGAAACTTTAACAGCAAAGCTCATTATAATCTTAGATGGGTTGCACGTTGCTAAACTCTCCCTGACAAGAAGAACTTAAAGGCATTGTAAATGTTTGTGGTTTCCCAGTGAATCACTGAGTTCTGCAAGTATTCAGCTGCTAGAGAGAAACGTGGAGATGACCAGGTTGGGAGGAGTGGTATGTTTTATACAGCAGAGAAATAATATCATATCTTAACTCCATCCATTGGATTCTTGATGTAATCTTTAAATAAAAAGTATTTCATGAAACTGAGGACTACCTGCTTTCTCCTGAATTATAAACAGCACCTTTAAACTCCTTGTCTCAAACTTGCTTAGATTTTGCCCCTCCTTGACAGAAAGAGACAGATCTAATTGTTCTGTTTCAATGCAGCAAATTACAGAATAGCCTTAATTACCATGTAACCAGCTGAAGAAGTAAGTAAAGAATGAAAGCTACCCTTAGAAAGATGTCATTATTATAGGTACGTAGAAACTCCAAGACTGGACTCTCCCATGTCATCAAGTTTAGTCACCACATCACAACATTAATTTGGCTGCTTGGTTCCCCCCCCGTCAATCCACAAGAATAAAAGTGAATGGCATTTGCTTCTTCAACCTCCTGTCCCCTCAGATCATCTCCCACGTAACAGCTGCACTCAAACCCTGCCCTCAGGTACAACGTGCACTTGCCACTGACTCAGGAGCCCTGCAATTTCTGTCACTGTTTCTTCTGTACACATTATTTTCCAATGTATTTTAAGGTTTCCCTGATGAACAATATTAGCAAGGGAGTCTGGTCCAGGAGGCCTGTGATACACCAAGAGTCAGAAGTCCAGTGCACCTCAGCTCTACTTTTGTGGCCCTGAAGTTCATTCCAATACAGAACTTGCATGACACATCCTGAAATTAATGTTCACAATACCATTCCATTCTTTTCTCTTTTTCCATTTTTTTTAAACACCTTAAATTGATCTGTACGAGTGTATTCCCTAAAACTCAAGCTCTGCCTCTTGGATCTATACACAGCCTCACTGAGCTGCACCAGGAACATCACAGGGGTGTTACAAGAATCCTGCCAGCCTGGTAGGCACTTCTCAGACCTGGTGCCATCAGGCACAAGGTCTCTGAGACCACTTAAGCTGAGCACAGTCCCAGACTGCAGCTCTGAGATGGAGCACCAGACAAATGAAAGCAGCATCCATTAGGTGTCATCTGTGCTTTAAACATGTTGGAGCTCGTTACCTCTGTCACTTGGCTGATGCTTCTGCTGATCAATTCCTCCCACTCCTCCTCTGTAATGAAGAGCTGCAGTTCATGAAGTAGCAGAACTCTGTGGAGAAGCAAACAGGCCATGGCCTGAAAGAGAAAGGGAAAAGAAGAACATTAAATTCTCCAGGAAAGGTCTTCGCAATGTAAATACCCTGCTAAAGTAAACAGCTACACACACCATCTAGGGGAGGCCAGCTTGCAAAGACTGCATACACTCACCAAACAAGTCTGTCACAGACTGCTTTGGGTTGGAAGGGACCCTAAAGATCATCTCAGAACAGGGACCAGAATAGGGACACCTTCCACTATCCCAGGGTGCTCCAAGCCCCATCCAACCTGGCCTTGGACACTTCCAGGGATGGGGCAGCCACAGCTTCTCCAGGCAGCCTGTGCCAGGGCCCCACCACCCTCACAGGGGAGAATTTACTCCTAATATCCAACCAAAACCCAGCCTCCTCCAGCAAAAGGCTCTATTTGAAAACATTCTCTAGGTCATTATACAGTCACCCCTCAGGAGACAGGGTGGTGGGTTTTGGTTGAATTCACATTATAAAAGAGAAGGGCAGAGGGGAGTGGAGGGATCATTACAGTCCTAGATTTAGGCATGAATATCCAAAACAGGCTCTAGCAGCTGGGCAGCCAAGGGCATCACTGTCAGTCTCCCCAAGTTTTCAGGCAGCACCACCTTTGAGTGACTGCACCCTTTACTGAGCCCTGACCAATGCAATAGGCAGAAATAATAAAAAATAAAAGCTGACAGGGTAGCAAATGCTTCATTTCAAAGGAATACTAGATAGAAACTAGGATAGAGCAGCACTTGGACTTGCCCTGGAGTCAAACTTGCTCATTAAGCCTCTACATTAACACAGCAATCAAAAGAATGGCCACTAGAAAACCAACAGTAATCTGCATTCCTACATATCCTTTTCTATTCCTATTTTAAGGCTTTCCTAGGTACAAGAGAAAAATGTAGCATTAGTCAAAGGCAAAATATAGAAATGCACAAAATATAGTAATGAATATTAGTACAAATAGCTTAGAGGATTTAAGGGGAAAATTTTTGTAGCAGCACAGAGTTAGTGAGCAAATTCTACTCATATAAAGAAAATAATGTTGCCTCTAGCTGCCATCACAGAGACCAAAATTGAATGCAGTTACAAATATCAAAAATCAGAAGGATTTACAAGAGCTAATCTCATCCAAAGAAAGCAACAACTGCTGTTCTTTAACCACATATCATAGAAAACAAATGAGCAAAGTTTGTAACGCTCCTTATCAAAGACATCACTGAGATTAAAAATCTGAGATCCCAAGGATAAAAGCAACTGGTGATACCCAACCTGGCCTCCAGGTACCCCCTGGGTCAAAAAGAAGCAACCTGAAAAACATGGAGCAAGAGGCTAAAACCTGACCCAGACTTCTACTGGATCATTTCTAGGGAGCTGTTTAGTGAATAATTCAAAGTGAGCAAAGAGGAGAAATCCCTGGATGTCCTGAGAGCAGTACAACCAGCCAGAGTTGCAGGCAGTCAAACAGAACGGTCACAAGCTCAAGGAGGTCTGTGTTTCCTACACAACACACTCCAGGCTTCTGGGAGAGATGGGATACTGGAACACAGGATGCTCCCTGGAGAATACCAGCACTTGGATCTGTGTCACTACAGATTATGTCACACACCCTTGCAAGCTTACCTCCAGTTTGCACCAGTAGGGCCAGTGAAGAGAATTATCCAGACAGAAAGAACTTTCATTACACACAGAAATTCTGTTCTTTACTGGAAGGTGAAAATGCAGCAGGGAACCAATGAGACCATGTCAGAAGATTTATGCTGATTCAGTGAGAGAGGGCACCCTAATGCCATCTTCAAGGCAGGCAGACTTACATATTCCTTGTAATTATGGGGAGGCTGTGTCTTAGAGAACAAATTATGGCAGGTCTGCATGCATGTACCAAATGGAGTGGAAAGTCACTTCAGTGCAATTACAAAGAGAATGTGACCCTCTGAGTGGATGAAAGACTGTAATTCATTCTGAAAGGCCCAGGCAGGGTCACAAACCTCCAGGCACCAGCTCTTCTCTGACAATTACAAACACATTTATACTGCAAGTGGGTGTAAAGCAGAGAGAAGAGTCATGTTAAGGTATCCTGGGATACCTCAGGACTACAGGTTAACTCCAGAGGCACCAGTGACAAGGGCCTGTTCAAACTGCTCCAGTCAGCAGGGCAGGAGCACTGCAAGTTACTGAGGAAAAGAACTGGAAGGAAATAAAAGCTATCCAAAGGAATGGGAGCTCTGGAGATCTGAGACTCACTGAGAACAGTCCCTACTCCTCAGTAAGCACTAAGCTTGAAAAGTATTAAAAAACCCCAAACCACTGAACATTCCCTTCTGCGTGACATAAATGAGGAAGTCAGAACACCCAGTCACCTGAGGATCCTGGCTGGTGCTAGCACTCTTTAGTAATTCTGTCACACTCAGAGCTTTCACACCTCCAGCCTGTGTATTAGATTCCAGCAAAGTGAAAATATGATTTGAGTTTCACATAATTAAAACACTGTTATTGCTCTACTCAACATTATTCTTTTTCCTGATTGTTTTTTAAGCCAATGATAATTTAGTCCTATGCACGAACAACTTCTCTCATTTGAAACAACAAAAATAAAACATTTCCTTGTTGGTTGAAATAAAATCTGGCTTAAGAACATCCCAGTCAGAGAGTAAACATGACACTAATAACTGTAGAGTCATTACTACCATGCTATGCTGTAGTTTAAGGTTATCATGTTCATCCCAGAGTCAATGACTTCTCTGTTCCTAGAGCTGTTATTAACACAGAGCCCTTGTACAGCCTATTCTTTCACAGCAAACTGAACAGCTCAACAGCAAAAGTTAAACCACAGGGAAAGGGACTGGCATCAGTGGACTCAGCCAACAACATCAGGGGCAGAATCAAAATTAAAATCAAGTTCTTGGATCCTGCTCCAAGGGTAAACCCAATAAGAAACAACACTTCTCACTCCTGCTGAAGCCATCCCACCTCAGCAAATTCAAACCAAACCAGGAGGGGCAGCAAGTTTTCTTTAGAAGGTGGTGCAACCATCACATATCACTCACAGCATCCATAAGCACATGAAGGAGGATCCTGGATGCCATCAGAAGATTGCTTAACAAGCAGAGAAAACAATCTAGCACTCAGAA
The DNA here is from genome assembly GCA_013398075.1 of Notiomystis cincta. Lineage (NCBI taxonomy): Eukaryota > Metazoa > Chordata > Aves > Passeriformes > Notiomystidae > Notiomystis > Notiomystis cincta. Next base: position 33,868 of record VZRX01013833.1, read on the forward strand.
GCACAAAGCTGCCACATTCCCTCAGAAAGCAACAGTCCTCAGCAATGGCTTTTCAGCCACAATTCATCTGTCAGGGCTGAGAAACATCAAACCACAGGCTGGAAGGGCATGGAATAGCTCCCCATAGAATAGTCCCTGGCAGGATTTGTGAAAAGAATTTTGAACACTCAAAGAGCAATCACTTTCATGACCTTCAGGAGCTTCACCAGGTGACAAAACTTTTGCTTTATCACTAAACAAAGGGGGGCTAAAAGTATGAGTGCTCTGCAAGGAAAGACCCAAAGTCAGTCAGATCTTCAGGAACCATTTCCTTGAGGTGGCAGAGAAACAGCTCTGCTGTTGCATTTCATTTTCCTTGTTTTATCTTCTCAAATACGTGGACACAATACAGCTGAATGCAGATGTGTCAGAGGTGTGACATCTGTGCACATGGGAGTGAATGTTCATCACCCCACACCTGCTTTAGAGGGCTAGTCAGAGATACCACAAATCACTTTCTTGTCCATCTCAACACATCCCACTTTTTGGGAATGCAAATACTCAATGCTTTTAATGAAAATAGACTAAAAAAGAAAATGGGAGTGCTCAGGGGATTTTTCAAGCCATCTCCTAGAATGAGGATGTTCCCATCTCCAGCCATTTCTGGAATCATGTCACTGGAGCACCACCAAATGGTAGTGGCTATACCAGTCATCCAAAAAGATCTTTCCAGAAATGAAGAGCAGTTACAAAATTTACCTATGTTCAGTTCTGTGATGAAGAGGTTTCATCAAGACTTTTGAAATACAAGACCACACACAGAGCAGCTTAGGAGGAGCCAAGCCACCCCAGCCAGTTGAAATCTTTTGCCTTAATACTTTCAACCATTTTAATTTCTCATAGCTCATCATCTACCCTTAATATATTCATGATGTGTCTTTTACACATGATACAGGGACTAGCTGCATGTTTTACCATCAAATCACAGACCAGAAGCAATTTTAAGTTTGGAAAGTACTTCCACCAAATCCAGCACAGCCCTGGAGCTGAACCACTAGAGAACCCAGTTGTCTCTCTCCCTCCTGCCCTCCCCAGCAACACTGGTATTTTGGAATGTCTTACAAGCATCTGGCAATTTTGGAGGCTGGCAGAACAATACTGTCCCCAAGAATATCATAGAAGATTTTCTGCATTTTCTCAGTGCCAAATCAAGCCTGCTGTGTTCCTGACAGCCCTATGAGAGAGCCAAGTATTATCAACACTTCACAAATGGACAAAAATAGCAGAAGACTCAAGAGTCCCAGCTACCAAACTCCAGTCCAGTTCAGAAAAGAGGGTTGTCATCCCCATATGCACAGTCTCTGAAATGAGAATGTGTGAGAATAGTTACACACAGTTGACAGCCAGATTAGAGCTCTTCCTAAAGGGAGCTGTATGCTGCAGTGCATCCTGTACACTACAAGACACACAGTTCCCTAATCAAAACATTTCCTCCTTAATGTCAGTTTTTAAGAAGACCATAACATAGTAAAAATAGTAAAATAGTAAACCAAAAAATGACAAGGGAAGTCTATTCAAGCAGGCACAGTAGACACACCTACAGACACCCACATGTATCTACAGAGCACACGACTACATAAGGCAGAAAGGCTCATTATCAGTTCATGTGGGAGCAGAGAACAAACAATAACTAAGGGCAGTGCTGGCCCTAAGATTTTCTGTGGTTTTGTTTATTTCTCCCTTATCTACAACAATTACACAAAATGCCATTCTGTGCAAATGGTTGTGATTTCTTTCTGAAACACACAATGTGCTCACTGCAGTAACCAAGATGTGCTGGTAATTCCCAGCTGTGCTCACCCACCTTAGTCAGATCCTAAAAAGGAGTGTGAGTGGAGTTTGCACACAACCCAACTTTACCCTGCACAGGGAAGGACAAGACATCTGGCCTAACCATGAAATATGGTAATGGATTAAACCCCTACCAATCCAGCTGCTGCTTTCCTATTGAAGGCAGGTATCTAACACAGGTAGGTCACAAGTTGCTCTCCCTATCACCAGCCAGGTGAGAGGGATGAAGGGGAGCAGATCAAGTTCAATCACAGCAGTTGTGAAGAAGAACAAAACAAAAAAGCCTTTGCAATACTGCAGATTCTGTTTGCAGTCCTGAAGAGATGAAGGCATGACCTAAATTCAGAGTTGTTTTTCCAAAGAAAAGCACTCTGTTAATAGAAGGACACTTGTTTCTGACACAAAAAGGAACACTTTTTAGTCCCAGGTGATTTAGGATACTGGCTGGAGGTGCCTTTGCAAACAAGTGGCAAAAACTGCCACCCAGGCACACTCCTGAGAGAAAAGACACTGAAATCAGCAGCCAGCACTGCCACCAAGAGAGAAGCAGGAACATTAAGATGTGCCTGCACTGTGACACACCAAACCCCTCTGCTGGGTGATCCCAAAGCAGTTTGCAGGCTACAGCTGAGTAACCCTTCCAAATTCCCTGACAGCCACTTCCAGCTTTCAGGAAAGAGGCAGCAACCTTGCCTGGCTTGCCTCAAGCACATGGCAGGACAGAAACTCTCATTAAATCTGACCCAGGACAGTATTTGAGCTTATCACACCTCCTTACACTTTGCAAGAGAAGCAGTGAGGATTTTAACTGCTAACCAAAGACATGAAGATGGATTTTCCTCATCTTTTTGCCTGTTGTTTTTGTAGCATGAACAAAGTTTATCAACATGAAACATGTGACCAGTGTGGCAAGAGCTTCTTATTCCCTTTATGTAATATATAGATATATAAAGAAAACATTTTACCTGGAAAATTACAGGTTTGTGCAACTTGAATACATTTTTAGAAGTGAGAAACATCAGAAGTTTTGGTAGTATCAACATTCCATTGCTCTTAGAAGTCCAGAAGAAAAGAATATACAGCTGGTATCACACCACAGAGGCCACTGGTGTTTCAGAGCACTGATGTCTCCCTTCTGGCATACAGCCTGCCCTGCCAGCACATCTGACTCAGTGCCAGCACATGGCAGAAAGCAGCAGCTCTCAGTGTGTAACCATCAGCATTAAGATTATTCTACAGCAACAGGGATATGGCAAAAAATAATTGCACTTCTAGAAATTCTCTCCTGCCAAGCCCTTTGAGACTGCAGTTTCATGAATCACATGCTGCATTTCTGACAAATGCTACCAGGGAAGCTGGGTAAAAGAACAGAGGCCAATATGGGAAATTCTAATAAGTTTTCTTTGAATTTTAATAATTAAACTATGAAATAAATTCCTCAGCTATCTGTAATTTATTACATGTTTAAAATAAACCAACCAACCCACTCCAAAATCCAAATGCTCCACCTTATAGGGCTGTTGGTTACAGGAGAACAACCTGCCATTTATTACTGTAGAGCAGGAGATCCAGAGCACTGCAGCAAAAGCTTCTTCCAACTACTGTCAAAGCTTTTTCAAAAAGAAAATAAAGAGCATCAAAAGCCATGAAGCAAGTGCCAATCTACCTCCATTTCTGCTCCTACAGTCAAACTGGTTTAATTTTACATTCACATTGGATGTGGGATGGAGACAAAGGCTCCAATGGAGCAGTCTTAAGTTTCAAGGCTTCTGATTTCTCAACCACATTTGATTCATCCATTTGAGTATTTCTGAGCCCATGACCTACAAGTCTCTTTGATATCACTTTGGCAGTTGAGTCTGAGTTAGAAACTCAGCCCTGAAGGTTATTCAAAAGGACAAATTATGAGAGGGATGGGACAGTAAGATCCACAACAATGAATCTGTTCCACACAGCAAATTTCCAGCAGAGGCAACAGCTGTATATATCACGTATGCTGTACATACCATACAGTCATGGAATGGTTTGCCCTGGATGGGACACCTTAAAACCTATCCTGTTCCACCCTTGCCATGGGCATCTACCATCCCAGGTTGCTCCAAGCCCTGTCCAAGGCGACCTTGAGCACTTCCAGGGAAGTGCTGCCAGCTGCTCTGGGCACCTGTGCCAGTGCCTCACCACCCTCACAGGGAAGAATTTCTTCCCAACATACCCTGTCCTCTGGCAGTGGGAAGCCATTCCCTGTGTCCTGTCCCTCCAGCCCTTGTCCCAAATCCCTCTCCAGCTCTCTTGGAGCCCCTTTAGGCAATGGAAGGGGCTCTGAGGTCTCCCTGGATCCTTCTCTTCTCCAGGTAAAAACCTCCACTCTTCTGGCCTGGCTCCAGAGCAGAGGGGCTCCAGCCCTCGGAGCATGTCCATGGCCTCCTTGGGGAAAGACAAGAAGAGGGACAGAATGGGATTCTTTCCAAATAGAAGGACAAACAAGAAATTATGTTTCAAGATCCTTAACACGTATCCTCACTGAACAAGCATCAAACACCAATTATTTATTTAAAACATACAAAACTTATTTGAAGGCTTTAGATTTAAAAAGTGAAAGCCAGAGGTGCTTAAGAAACATCTGCCAAACCACTCTTCCTCAATTCCCAAGATGTAATTGCAGTATCTCACATACAACATGATGTGCACACAGACATGATTCATACATGTTTCAAATCCAATGGGGAGGGAGGATAAGACAAAGCGCCCTAGCTGGGGCTTAAGAAATGTATTTTTGATAAAAAAAACTAATTTTCCCTCCTCACCGCCACTGAAACAAGGCACACACAAGTAGTAGAGACCTGACTGTTATTTAGTAGGTGTCTAAAAGGTTTCAGTGTGGAAAGTGCCCACACCTTCTGGGATAAGTGGTTTGTTAGGAGAATGTGGCTGGCATGGTCAGCTGTGCACAACTGCCCTTGCAAGGACATCTGAGCAACAACACAACTATTTCTTGGTTTAAAAATTAGAAATCAACTTTTACCCCAAATTTACCCTATTCTCCATCTAATCAAGGGACCTGAGGAGAGCCTTTCCTGTACCCTGTTCCTGGCTGACTCCTCTGTCCTGCCTGGCACAAGGACATTGTCAGTCACTAGACAGACTCCTGGTGCCTGAAAGCACAGTCAGAGAGAGCTCACACTGCCCACAAAGACCATGAAAACATTTTCTGTACAACCACCTAGCTCTGGAGCTGAATTCTGTAATTCCTGCTACAACCCAGTGTCCTCAGATCAGTGAAATGGCTTTTCCAAGGTGTTCCCTTAGCCAGCCCTGACAAGGTGTGACACTGCTGTCTAAGCTCAGCAGAACACGAGCAGCACAGCACAGAAGCTGTCAGACTGGCAGAGGACAGTTTCCAGGTCTGTCCTTCTGCCTCCAGAAACAGAGATCCTAGAAGAATGCAGAAGTAAAAACTCAGCAATCATCCACCATCCCCTCTCCCACATCCTCACAGTGCTCCAATCATCATCCTCTGGGCCAGGTTCCTCCCTCAGTCTGGCCTTGCCAAAAAAAGATTTACGAGCTCAGGAACAAAATTCTCTGTGCTAAAAAGTGATGAAAACAAATGATGTTTTACAGCTTAAATTAAGTTCCTGAGACAAATGGATGAGAAAAATTTTGCAAGGCTGGTTAATTACAACATGTAAGGCTTTTAAGTGACACCTAAATCACATTTTACAACCTGGGACAAGAAAGGCAATCTCAGTGTACTCCCACCAAACATTCTATGTCATCAAGCTCTTGCAATCTTCAGTGCTTCAGAACAAGCCAAGCTGCACAGCAGCACAGCTTCAGGCACTTTTACCTGTTCTTCCTTCCCAGTATAAATGCAGATTTCCACAGATCTGGCAGGAACCTTTAAACCACTCACAACAGCTTACAGATAATTAGCACATTGAAAATAATTGCTATACAAGACATGTTTTGCTCATTTGACCATCACCATCATATAGATGATCTGTTTAGGCCTTCCTGAGCACAAAAATGATGAATGAATACTCTGGGTTTAACTTTTATTCCTAAACCTCTCCTTCTCTCTGGCCAGTTTAAACATGCAGAACAGCAATTTGCAAACAAAAGGGGCTGTGTGTCCTCCTGGGACTGTTTAACATACATCCATACAGTAATTCCCAGTGCAGGTCAACTTCCCAGGCACTATCTCAGCAATGGAAAAAATGGAAAAGCAATCACCTGCTCATCACTTGCTAAGGCAGCAGGTGAACTGGATCCCTCATCTCCATGAGAGAGGCTCAAGACCAAGACTCAGGGATGGCAGAAATGCCTCCGAGTAGAGGAAAACCACAGGATGTGGAGCTGGATCAGACCTTGATCCTCACTTTAGATACTCCATTTTTGGGTTTCAGGTTTTGCTACCTTTCTTCTGAAAAAGAACAAAGTTCCCTGGAAGCAGAGACAAAACTGGCTGTGAAGGAATCCCCACCTTCCTACCCCTCCTGCTAACTCCCCTCTCCTCTCTATTTTTATTATCTTTCATAAACCTCTTCACCTGTGGCTCAGATGTCCTGCTCTAGGCAGTAGCAAGGAGCAATTAAGGAACCTGTTGTGATTCCACTACTGTTCCCAAGGCTCTGAAGAGCAGCAGCTGATTGATCAGATGAGCTGCTCCCTTCATTCTGCTGGGACTGAGGACTTGCCAGACAACAGAAAGTTTATCCCATCAGTTACACTGGCACATCCTCCTCCTCCTCAACCTGAAAATGGCTATAGCATGACAAGCACTTTAAGCACTGCTGCTCAATCTGGCTGAAAATGTGGACTGAGCTACACCCCACACAAAGCACCTGTATATAATGCAGCTACATCTACATGAGTTGTGTCAGTCTAGACCCTGCAGGTAAAGATACTCATTGATTTCACTGAAACAGTCACAACAGATGGGTTTTAAATGTACTTGAGACAGCAGAAATCCCAGGACTAGCAGTCCTGGCAGATTATATACACAGTCTGCAGACCATACACACAGCATTCACTCACACACAGGTTTCTTCATGCCCTAAACCATCACTACTTTGTTTAACCAGGGACTCTGCAAATCACATTCTCTTCTCTGCTGCCAAGGAATGGACTTTACCAATGCTTGGTTCCCCTGCAAACAGTACTCTGGAGGATGCTCTTGCCAGAGGAAAAGCCTCAACTTGCACTTGCCTGACCAGAGGGGCCAATTTGGGAGAGTCTGCTCACTGCAGCAGGACATCTGTGCCCAAGAAAAGTGTGCACAGCTACAGCTGCTTCCTTCAGCACTGTTCTATTGGCAGCTGGGAGAGGCAAAACAATAACTAAAAAAAATTAAAGCTTCCTCTTATGGTCACCAAGTCTAATAAGATGCAGTGATACAAATAAGAAGTTGTTATATTTTAAAGGGAGTAGAGAGGAGTCAATACACACAGAGAGATCTGACAGTGCAGTTTTTCAGAGGACACCTGCAAGTTAAATACTGGGGTGCACAGGCAGGTCTTCTGCCTCAAATAAAGGGTCTGCAGGACATTTGTGCAGTCAAAACAATGAACATATAAAGTAACACACAGGACCCCTGGGCCAGGCCTGGCTGAGGGTATTAGATACCAGCTCTATTTCATTAGCATATAAAATGGTGAGCATTCAGGGCTGGGGAAAACCTTGCACTCTTCCTTCACCAGAAGCCAACAGGCAGACCCCTGGGACACAGCAATCCATATATTGGACTGCTGCCTTGGTCAACACAGAGATTCATTTCTCCCTGGGGTAACCACTTACTGTATCAGAAAGGCCCATCAGTCTTAATGTTTTGCTCCAAAAAAAAAGTCAGTATGTTATTACTCTGAATTCTTGGAAAATGAAAAGATGCCTTAATTAAGTGAGCCATGAGGACACAAGATAAATCAGCAGCAGAACACAGATTAGCATCCATGAGCTCTGATGTTTTCTTGCTCTTCCTGCAATGCCCAGTTACAGAGTGAAACATGGGTGGGGAATACTGGTACCATGAGACATACTGAGACCAGAGGAGAAAACAACAGGAATGGACTCTGCAATGCAACCAAGCCTTCCTTTCCCACATTAAAAGACAATAATCAGAAAATATGCCCATTTTCCTTCTTCTCTCCCAAGTTAAGGGTACAGTCACAATTTAAAAAAATAATTGGAAACAATTTGGTTTCTTAATATGACCCTGTTTATTTTAGAGCATTTCTACTTTGCTTTTACTTTGCTTTTTTCTCCCTCTAAACATCAGAGCAATAAATGTTCTTTTGTTGAGAAATCAAAGCAAAGACTCTTGCAGGACATCCCAGTATCTGAGGCTGAAAGAAACACGACCAAGAAACCTCTCAGGAAATCACCTGGGACACTCTCCTTTCTCTCAACTCTGGCTTTCTTTTTGAAAAAAAAAACCCAAACCATCCCATCCCCAAAGCTTTGTCAATTTCTATTTAACTTTATTTATTATTTATATATTGTGGTACTGAACACCAAGAGGCTCTGCTGACACCTCAAGTTGCTCACACACATTGGTAAGACCAAGGCCAAAACTGTCCCTCCAGTTGCCTCACCCTCACTGCTCCTCCCAATCCTTTCCAAGCCAGATGTCTCCTCTGCACAAGCCCTCAGTTCAGAAGAGACTTGCAACAGGATTTTCTTGAGGCAATTCAGAAGGCAGCCACAGCATACTGCAGCCTATTTAAGGAGACTTTGCTGAAGTCAAATTCAATAATTTAGGAGATGTAAGAGCAGCACATGTGTAAGAAAAGCCCATGTTGCCTAGGCACTGTGTGCTTTTAGCTGCTGCCCCTGATACACTAGACCAGGCCTGATGTTGCAAGGACAGAGGTTTTCATCTTCTAAGAACATTTATCAGCAGATAATGAGAAATTAGAATTCCAATTCATTCACTGCAGTTTAGCTTTCATGCAGTATAAAAAAAAACGGTACTTGTATGTCAGTAAAACTGTTAGCTTGGAATACTGAAATAAAAAGCATTGCTAAGCAAAAAAAAAGGAAAAAAAAATTGGAAATTGTACTGGGTTGAACTTTGAAGATTCATTGTTTTGGATGCTCACCAGGAGACCTCTTTTCATTTTGCAGAATCCACTGAGAGAGGAATGATGACAAGACAGAGGGCACAATGCCGTTGGGAAGAGGGACAGGCTGGAAACCCTGTTCTGTGTGGAGGTTACTGAGAAATCCTGCAGAGGCACCTGAACTCCTTTCTTGTGCTTCAACTTTTGCAGAGTGGCATTTTAACATGTGCCAAGGGAAAGCAGAAAGAGAAGCAGCCCAACTCCACTCCTCCCACACCCTCACACTACAAAAATGGACCTGCCACTTAGTACCCAAACACTTGGGGACATCCTTGTCAGTGAGCAGAGCCCAGATTGGCATTTCATTTTATGCTCTAGAAGCCCTAATCTTTTTTTGCTTGCCAACAAAACACCCTTCCAAAACACCTGCTAGCACTCCCACACCAAGATCCCATAGCTCACTGTAAACAGAACATAAATCATTCCCCAGAACTTCAACAGGATTCTATCCTTTTTTTATATTTTGCAACACTAATATAGCTTGAGTCCATATGACTGAGAGTCACTAATTTTATCACACCACAGCCACTTCTTCCCCTCCTGTGTACATTGTGCCATTATTAAATACATGGTAATGACCTTGTCTCTGAGCAAACTTTTCCCATTTGCTCTACACAAACACCTACTCCTCAAACTGTTGGAGGGGTTGTGCTCGGCAGGCTGAGCACAACACACTTGGGTGGTTCAATCTCTTTTTAAAAACTATCAACTCACTTTTTAAAAAACTATCAACTCCCCATGTGTCAGATGGCAAGTTTAATTTAGTAGGCTAGGAAATTACTCAGAGTTGGAAAATCACTGCAATATGGTACAGATCTAACTCAGCAAGTCCATCCTGCATGCAGAGCTCTTACTGCTCCAGAGCACTCCCCTCCTTGGACAGCTCTTACCAGCAGCTGTGTCTACAGCAAGAACTAAAGTTTATGTGACCTTTTAATTTTCTTATTTCCTCCTAGCAACAGACTAGAATGTTTCCTCCATTACTGAGGATTTGCTACATGATCATCAACACAATCAGCTGAACAGTAGTGAGCAGAATAAACACAGCCCAGATCTCCAGAATCACAATAAAGAGGCAAACAGAAGCTTTTTCATGTTCTGCTTGTGCTACACTGAGTATGGTGGAATATAAAGATAACAGGGCAGTGTCTCTGTGCCACTCAATTAATGTCTGGTATCACTATGGATTTGTTTGTGGGCAATGCAGGCAACTGTCTGCTGGCAAAAGGCAGAGATGCCATTAGAAGGCACCCAGAAGTACAAAAAAACCACAACTGTATGAAGGAAAAATAAACAAACTTAAACAGCTCACAACATGCATGATGCTCCCAAGAGACCCTGCAGGTTCAGTGACAGGGGTACCACATTCAACTGAAATACACCATGAGCACACCAATTCTCAATGCAAATACAAGNAAAAAACCACAACTGTATGAAGGAAAAATAAACAAACTTAAACAGCTCACAACATGCATGATGCTCCCAAGAGACCCTGCAGGTTCAGTGACAGGGGTACCACATTCAACTGAAATACACCATGAGCACACCAATTCTCAATGCAAATACAAGTGGAAACTCATGCCAGGGGATTTTGAGCACTCAGCTTTAAATGCAGTCAGGAGGACCTGAAAAATTTAAGCAGACCTTTTTCAATTTTCAACCATCTCACACAAGCAAGAGAGAAACACAGCTTAGAAAGCAGTTCCTCAGGGAGACACGTTTTGCTATGGCATCAGACACCTTTCCAAATAACATCACAGACTATTTATAGAAGCTGTCAGTGTCCTCCTGCTCACCAAAGGAAAACTATGCAAGAAACACACTCAGAAACGAAAGGCTGGGATGAAATAATCCACATGCACAACCACCCTAAAGGTTTGGGATCTAAAAATCTCCACACAAAAATGAGGAGCACTCTGGCCCTGACCCAGCAAAGCACTTAAACATTCATCTGCTTCCCCTTCAACTTCAGTGGACAATTTACATATCTGGAGTTAGTTCATGTCACAGGGCTTTGCTGGCTCGTGATGAAATACATCAAAAATGCCCAAGAGCCCACCCATAGTTCAGCTTCACCTTGCAAAACAGACTCTCCTTGACCATCACCTTACACAAAACAAAAACAGGAACAGGACACTGACTGGAGCCAAAGCACATCAGTCTGATGTAGATTTTCCAGCTGCAAATGATTTCTTTTCATTGAGGAGAGGGCACATACTGAACCAAGGAAGATGAAAAAGATGAATTCTACAGACAACAGCCTCTCCAGCACTGCATGCCATGGATCTCACTGCCTGTGGACAGTTCAACCTCTGAAGGTCTGCACACCTCTACAGAGGACACAGGCAAAGGGTGTCTAACCTGTGCCAAGGGGCAGAGGATGCTATGAAGGAATGGAGCCTTTCACTCATGGCCTGTTGCTCAGCTCCCACCCAGTGCTCATTCCTGGTGCAAAGGAGGTAGAGCTGAACTGCTGCTGGTTCTTATCTGGGGAGGTTTATTTTGCTTTCTTTTTAGTAACAGCTTATACAAAATGTTCCATAAAAAGCTCTTCCTCTACCACCTGCTGGAAGCTATCTGTGAGCACGCAGGCAGGGCATGGTGTATTAATGTGGGGATCCATTCATCTCCCCCAGCATGAAGTGAAATACTCTCAAACACTCACACAGAGGGGTGCTGGCTTCTGAGGCTTTGCAGCACTTTTACTGCTCTTGCTGTATAAAAGTTTAATTACTTTTTAACTTAAGATATTTACATAGAACAAACTGTTCAGAAGGACAACTGTCAACCAGCCAAGACCTCTTTGGCAGGACTTTGGGATCATATTTTACTCTTCTGGTGATGGCAGCTCTGGCACAGACCTGCTTCAGTTCTGTAAAATTATGTCTATATTATGTTTGATCCCTTTGGGGAGACTGCCAAAGCACCAAGATTAATTAGCAACTTACCTAAAATACACTCTCTATTAGATAGATCTTAAAGGGTTCCTTGTCACAGACAGCTTTATAAAAACACATTCCGAAATACTAATGAATCTCTATGACATAAGATGACATTCTGAACTCTGTTTCAGTGCCCATTCTCATTTCCAAACTAAGTAACATGACCTTTATGAGTTTCATGACAGTTCTGCACTTACATCAGCTGTGCAGAGTTCTAGCCAAATCACAGAAAATAAACTCACTTGATGGACAAATATAGCCTCATTATGCTTCCAGCTACTGCAACAGCCTCAATCAATATAGCTTTAAATGTAAATAAGAAGGCAGAAATGTATTCAAATTGATGTGTGACCATAGTGCAAAAGTAATTGTAGAGGCTCTTAGCAATTGTGTTGATGTGTACACTCCCAGTGCCTTTCCCAAAGGACAAGAACAAGGGATGGGTCTTAAACCATTTCTGTAAATCCATGGAGAAAGTTACAGACTAGAAGAGGTTTGAAGTGTCTGCCACAAGTAAGATGGAGATAACACCTTACTCCTGGCAGCAGTGATGTCTGATTTATTAGAGCTGATTTCCAAACTGGTTCCAATACTGCTGGCCAACAAGCTGGACTTCCCATGGAAAAGCACAGCTGTTCCAGGCCAGGCTTCCAGAGAGACTGTGCTTCAGCCTGTTACCAGCTGGGAGCTGGCAGGTGCCCTTGCCTGCAGGAGCCTGCATCAGCAGCACACCTGGGTACTGCAAGGCAATGAGCCACACTCAGGCTCAGAGTTTTTAGGGTAGCAACATTAGTTCATAGACTCAGTCCTCATATATGGGAATGGGAGGATACTGCAATGAGAACCTCACCACTGTTACCAGTGCAGCCTGAGGGGTTTGTGCTGCAACAGCATCAGCCCAGGGACAACCCAGGACTGCACAATTACAGAATCAGATGTTACTGTAGCTCTGCTCATCAGACCAATACAGCTAAAAATAAACCAGGAAGACATTCCTTACCTAAGGCTCAGGAGGGATCTGGTATGTAGCTGAGTCATGCAATAATCATTAAATTAAACACATCTTGATCCCTGGTTTATGCTCCATCAGCGCAAACTAAAAAACCAAGCTTTTGTGCATATTGAAAAAGCAACACTGCACCCAATGACACAAGGCACAAGGAAGTAATTTGAAGGTCAAGGTCTCCTGGAAAACGACTGCAGCAGTAAGACTTAATTGCCCTAAGAAAGGAGGAAGTGAGGACCAGCTCACACATGTTTTTCTCCAAATAGAATTTGAGAGAATATGTTTAGTGCTTGTGGAAGACATCAGGCTGACAGGAACATCCTTCATCCATGAAACAGCACAAGCCTCCCCCATCCTGTCAGCACCATACAGATTCTGCTGGCTAATTGCACTGCCAGTGAGATCATCTGTGCTAGACACTTATCACAATTCACTAGCACCAGGACAACTCAAAGGGATAATGCAAGCTCCACTTGTGATGGCTTGTCATTTTCCCACCCCAGTTATCACTGGGGTCCCCTTCCCCAGCTGCCACTTGTACCTGAGCCCCTCAGAGCACAGGTGTGTGACAGGCTGTGTGCCTGGTTACTGCACTCCAGGAATGGCAGCTGCACTTTGCTCTGGGGTAAGACTTTGTCTGTAAGGGAAAGTTCTCAGATGTGCATGCATGTACCAAGAGGTTGTGACGTGGGCACTGGCCCCACTCTCCCTACCACTGAAGACATTTCTGCAAGGACAAGGTCACAGTGTGACTGATTCTTAGGATCTCAGTCTGCAGAACTGCATTCAACAACTTAGATTAGACTGCACTACAAAGTCACTCTTTTCCTCTTTCTTCCTTTTATTACCTTAACTTGTAGCACTTCTCCCACACTAAAGGTCCTCTTGAAAAGCTGCACAGTAGATGCTTGCAATCAAGTGATTTTGTAAAGTTTCTAGTCACTTCTTTCTACAACAGACAACACTGCAAGGACACATGGCAGGGATGAGGCAGGCCAAATTCTGAGAAGACAGTACAGCCTTAAGTTATATGTTGGTTTACATATACATGGGATGGAATGTTTGTGAAAGGGATTCCAACTGCTATGGTAGGAAAAAAAAAAACAAAAGAAAAAAGCCCACAAAGAAAACAAAAAATAAAACCCCACCCAAACCATCACAGACCCAATCAGATTTGTCAGTTCAATAAATGAGTGACAACCAAACACTAGAATGTTGACATTTTTAAAGCCTGAAGCATTTTAACCTTCACACAGGCATGTTTGGGACTTTAACTTCCCACTTGAAGAAAGACAGAGTTTGAGAACAGGCCAGCCAATGTCTCTGTCACTGGTCCTGCAGCCAGTGTGGTGAGAAGTGCAGCTGAGAAGCATGAACTGCCTGGAACAAGGTGGTTTTGCAGATCCACTGTCACACACATCCTCATCTTCATTCAGGGTGGAATGACCACCCCCCTTCCCTGGTTAAAACATCCCTTGCCTTTGTTCCCCCCACTCACAAATAACACCAACCTCTCCATCTCTTTCCTTTTCCAGGGAAACTGCTGCATTACTGTCTCCTGCAGGCATCTGTGCCCCAGTAGTAACATCAGAGGAGCAGAACTTGGCCACAGGTACAAGCTTCAGTCTCAAGTTCAGTGTCAGCAAGACCATTGCAAATTCACCTTTCCAGTTTAAAACTTGTTATACAGGTTGAGCTTACTGCTAAGAAAAGCTACCAACCCAGCCACTGTGAGCCACACTCAAAACTGCCTTGAGAGCTCTCACCCCCCCAAAGTGTTGTTTTATCTCACAAATTACTTCAACAAGGAGCTGAACAACCTCACTGCTCCTTCAGGCATGTAGGAACAGTGTCAGAGGAAAAGGGCCGACAATGTCAGTCACACTGTCTAAAGTTTTAAAGCTTCCTTTTCTTTTGCTAAAATCTGCATCAAGATAAAACCTTTGAATATCTCCAAAGCACCCTACTCTACAGAAAACACCCAGGCCAAAGAAAAGTACTTCCCAGAAAGACATATAACACCCACCCAATAGCTACAAACACCTCTGTCTGTAAATACACAACACTGCTGCTGAGGGTTTGCTTTCTCCAGGTTTTAGAGGTGACCAACTGAGGGAGACAGAACACACAGAAAGACTGCAGCAGTGCAAGACTCAGTTGCTTTTGTCATCAGCTACAGCCGACAGTCCACATACAATCTCTCCTTTCCAACATCCTTGTACTGACTTCACAGAAGCCATAATTTCATGTTAATGAGCTCTGCCTCTGATGAAATAAATCACAGCTTTCACCCAGACACTCCTGCCCCTGAACACACTGTCCCTGTGCCTGACAAGACCAGTGAATTGACTGAAGTTAAGTTTAACGTGGCAAAAGGGGGGAAAAAATGTATGTGTGCAAGGGCAAGATAAATTTTCAGCCAAAGCATCCTCATGTCCCATTTTGTGATGTAAATGCACGAGCACCAGGGCAGCAGGCAGACACTGAGGTCCCCAGAACAAATGGCTGGGGCTGGAGAGGCAGGGCTGCTCCTCTCCAAGCCAGTGCCAGCTGAGCAGCATCTGAATGGTTCCTGCAGTTCCTACAGGATCTTTTATGTTACCACTGCCCAGAAGCTGAGTTTGACAGACCTGCAGCAGCCCACAACAGCAGGCACAGGAACAACAGTGCACAAACAGTTCAGGTTTCTTCACCAGACCACAGGCAGCCCAGGCCTTGCTGTACACTGTGTTGTGCAAACCACCTCAGCCAGGCTGGTCCAGAATAAACACCTAATGATCAAGTTTAACTTTATACTAGAGGCCTCAGCAACAGCAGAGCTTCCTGAAGTAAGAGCTGGGCATGTAGGCCAGAGGTCACAAGATCTTGCTTAAAGGCCCTAAAAACATAGAGACCAATCTGGCTGCAAGGAGATGTGGAACAGATCCCTTGCCTCCATGGGGCTCTCACAAACTTCCCAGGTATATGGGGTGAGGAGGAAGGAACACCTCCCTCACATCCTCTTCATGAATCACTTTTTCATTTTGTTCACAACTGCCCTAAAGCTCAACCTGAAGGTGCATCTCCTTGTCCCCCAGGCTGGCAGGGACAGTGGCCAGCAGCCCTGCTGGGCCAGAGCCCCAGGGTTCCTGATCAGGCCAACACAAGACACCTGCCCAGAGCTGAGCCTCCACCTTCCCATGCAGAGTACAGCTCTTCCACCTGGCATGGCCCTGGGGACACTCTGCTAAAGGCATCTGCAGAGCCAAGAAGCCAGAATCCCAGTGGGATCAGCTGTCCATACAGATGCAGCAGCCATATCCAGAACAATATCCACTAATAACAGGAGTGTTAGAACAGAAATTAAGCCTCTGGTCCCTGGGACTAAGCTATTTTAATGATTCAAAGCCAATATTCAGGGCTAAAAGTGGAAGACTACCCCACTTGCCTCTCAGTCATCAGGGCTGGCCAAATTCAGGTATCATGAAAGCTTTGGTGTTTTCAGGACTCTGAGTTAGTACAGCCCTTTTGGAAGCTGAGTCCTTCTACCTCGTTTTCCTGCCAGGGAGAAACTACTGCCCTGCTTTACCCACATCACTTTGCCATATACACCAACCTAGCTTGACTTCTACCCTACCCACTAGGATACCATCAAAACAAATTTGCATTGAGAATCAGTGGGGAATTGAAGACCTGACCAACCAGACATTTGATGCTGGGAAGCCAGAATTCCTGAAAACGAAGCACTGCATAAAAAATGTAAAGCTGCAACTCCAAGCTCCACAGGCTTCCCAGAGCTCCCTCTCCATGTGCCTTTGTTTGAACAGCAGTATATCCATGTTCTGTACCCAACTCCCACACACTCCACACGCCCTCCCCTACTCCTCCCACCCACAGGCAAACAGGCTCTGCAAACAAAGCTCAAGCAGCTTTGTGGAAGCCCTGGTAGAAGGACAATGCTATTCCCTGTGGAGAAGCAAAGATACCCACATAATGGAGCTGTCTGCTTGGGATGCTGTTCTGGTCTCTTGAGGATGGGATCAAGTATCTGCCTTACAATTAATTTGTTATTTGTGTAACACATCCTTATTACCATCCACTGAAATTATTAATAGCTTAATCCACTCTTTTTTTTTTTTTTTTTTTTTTTGTTCTCCTTTAAATCCAAGCCCTTCCTGTTGGGTAAAACAGTCTGAACTGCAATTTACACTGACAATACAAAGCAGCCCTACTGTAAACACATACCTAACCCTTCACACTCCCTCCAATGATCAGAAACAATAAAACAGCTATTTATGAAACAGAAAGATCAATCTAGGATACACTTCTGCAGGGGACAGACACAGGGTACAGCTGGGGGGTGGGAAAGTTTGAGACAGTGCTACTGGCCTAGAGGGGTTTTGGTTATTAACTGTGTGGAAGGCCCCCCCACTGCAGTGAAAATCCAGACAGGCCTCATTCCCTGCTTCAGCAACACTGAGCTGTGCACTCACCCTGCAATGCTTTATTGATAAGGCTCCACTAATTTTGTGTTGGTCAGGCACAGGCAACCAACCATCAAAAATCAGATCTGTGGTACAGGTGGTTTTAAACTCAATACAGCAGCACATGGACTGTAAAATGCAGGACATCTAAGCAAGGCACAGAATAGACTCAAGAACCTGACCTCAAGGTAGCATGAGGTGGCAGGGATTACAGCATGCTCCATTAATACCAAGGAACATCTTACCAAGAAGGAAGTAATCAAGGAATAAGCAACTGGAGCCAATCCCTACCACAATCAGGCCTCAACTCTGAAAGCTGCAGGCAGTTTTTAAAGGAGATGCTAACAAAGAACCCCCATGATTGTGGATATATTGTGGCACTTCCACAGCTTCACACACCTGAAGCAGCAAGGCAGTCTTTTCAAAAGCTCTGCCCCCCCAGAAGCCACTTTCAAAACTGGGCAGCCCTAAAAGCATATTATAAATGTATTAAAAATCATCTGAGCTTCCATGTTCAAGTGACTTCTCTAATTGACTGTTACGCAGCTTTGTTTGTTTACTTTCATTCTTACCTGCTGATGTTGCCTGGCTGCTGCTGTGATAAACTCAACAAGAGTATCTACTAATGGCTTACACATGATCTGTAACAAAGAAACACACAGTCTCTTATTAGTGCTTTGCTGACAGACAAGTTTGTTTTTCAAGCAAAAGTCTATATTTTACACTGCCTCTTGAGTAAGAAGAAAATGACAAGAAAGAGCAGTGCCCAGAAATCAGCAACAGTTTATTTGAAAATTAACAGCTTTGTTCACACCAGCTCTGAGTGAAATCTTGATCACAACAAAAAGCAGCAGCAATACTCTTCACCTCTCTTCACTTGGAAAAATTAGGCAAGTATTTTTCACCCCCTGTTTTCTGCCTAGTGATAACTAAAGTCTGCATCTGGCTGACACTTTCTGTAGTGTCAGTTCACTTTGTGCAGAGCCCCAGTCCCAGGCAAAGAAGAACATGTTGAGTTGGGTGTCTTCTCCCAGGGAACAAATGACAGGATAAAAGGAAAGGGCCTAAAGTTGCACCAGGGGAAGTTTACATTAGGTGTTAGAAAAAATCTCTTCACTGAAAGGCTTGTCAGGCACGGGTAAAGGCTTCTCAGGGAAGTGGTTGAGTCACCATCCCTGGAGGTATTTAGAAAGACATGTGGATGTGGTGATTTTAAAAGACAGTTCTACAAGGAACATGTACAGTTCTACAAGAATACTCTGTGGAATCCATAGGCTTTAGAAAGCTGCAGATGGGATCTTAAGTTTGCTGTCCATGTGGGCAACACACAACCCTGCTCTCTCTCTATTTCTCAGACTTACATATGAGGCACTGTGGGCTGGTGTCCTAAGAAACCAGGCAAGCAGAGGAACTCTCTCCTGGATGGAGTCCCTCAGAGTCTGAAAGCATCCTCCCCCAGTTACACAAGCCTACATCTCCTCCCACCCTCACATGAGACATCAATTCTAAAAGGTTCTGAGATAGGGCTTCTGGCAGCTGTCTCTAGCTTGCTCTGACCTAAAAATCCCTGAAGAATTGTATGACATTCAGGCCCAAGGTCTGTTTCTTAAAAACTGGCTCTTCTCATAGTGGAGACCAGCCCCAGGCATAGGTCAAACTTGCAGGAAATACCTCAAACATTTCAGACACTTGCACTGTCTGAATATCAGGCTTGGAGATTAGATTCCAATTAGACTTTACACTCCTCAGCCTTCTTGGAAGAAAACTGAGAAACTGAGTATGCAGTCAGAGCAGAGCTGGACAGCAGCTACATTGGTTGTTCAAACAAGGTGGCCTGTTTTGCCTTTGTGCAAACCTTGCTCATCCACGTTGTCTTGAATACTGGTAAAAAATTAGAACTACTAAGGTTATGTTTTAAAGAGCAGCCTGCTGTTCATCTGCTCCCTGCATGCAGTATCCCAGTCCAAACCATAAATAAGATCCTGGCCTCCTGCAGTGTTGCTATAAAAACATGCAGTATTAAGAGTCTGAGCAGGTGAAGATGCAAGGAAACCTCACAGAAGTTTAAAAAGTCTGCAAGAGAGCAGAGAAGTTTCTCTCCCTACTTTCCCCAGAATTCCAACCATACTTTGGAGCCAGCAGAAGACAGCACAGCACACAGCAGCACTTACTGGGAAGCGTTTGAAGAGATCATGGAACATGGAGCACGTGAGGGGACTGTTGCGTTTACTGAGGAACTGGGTCAGTGCCTGCTGATAGGTAACAGCCACCTTCTTCACATTCAGACAGCCTGGGTTCAAAAGCTGCAGGGAAAAGAAACAGAACAAAAGCATTTCCAGTGAAACACAAGAATGAATCACTAACAGTGAATGAATTAATTTTCATCAGTTCCAAGAGATTTTTCCAACAACTAAATAAGCTTGAGATGTGACATAGAACCACGAAGAAATAACCAAGTGGGATCCAAAAATGCTCTCCCAGGCACTGACAGCCATATGACCTTGTTGCTGAAGGGCAGCACAGCTTCCTAATAGGACTACACATGCTCCATGTAGTTTGGGGGCTGTGCTCCAGGTTTGTGGTTGGCATGTCTAGTACATGCAAGCCCATCATGCAGTAGCTGGGCTGTGCACATGGTGTTGTCAGCTGAAGAGCTACTTCAATCTGTAGATTTTAGTGTATGTACATTATCTGTATCTACATACACTCAGCAGCTCTGTCCAGGACTCCTAGGTACTCAGCAGACAAGCCCCAGCACTGATCAGGGACGCAGCAATCCCAAAACTGTGTCCATGCTCCAATATCCCCCTCTGGTGGGGAACAAGAATCCCAGACACACAGCAGCCAGCTGAGACCTGCTAAGGCTACTTGGACCTAAACTAACAGGAGTCACTGAAGAGCCAAGTGTGGAGCACTGCACCCCAACATTCCTGACTGCTCTCATATTGCCAGGGAAGTATTGCTCTTTGGGAAGAGTGAAAAATTAGGACCCAGGAGGAAAAAGCTGTAATCTTCACAGTAGTGAACCTCTGCCTAAGGAATTTTTCCTTGGCCCCATGGAAATCTAAAGCCAAGTTAACATGGTGTCTCATTCTCAGGTCAAATTCCCAGTGCTACTGCAGCTGAACACAGGCTAAACTGGAACAAGGAAGATGGGTCTTGAAATATGACCTTAGTTTTTCTAGTTGAGTATCTCTACTTAGCACTTATTTGACACACATGTCTGCAGGGGAAAAAATTGGTTTCTCCTTCCAAGCATATATTTACTGTAAAAAATTTCTTGTGTAGTTTTTCCATAAATTTGGTTGCTGCTGCTCTAGTTCCAATTTCCTGCTTATTAAAAAGCTACAAATTATGCACACAAAGCACAGCTCACTGGAAACACACCATGTCTCTCTCTCTGGTTCCCCACTGCAAAACCTCCCTGGCCCCAATGTCAGCACCAGCAGCATCACATGAATTGAGCTGTCACTTCCCTCAAACCTGCAGCTCACGTCAGCTGTTGGCTCTGTCCCTCCCTGGTCAGGACCAGAGCTCTCCTCCCATTGGAATAAGAGGCTTCCCTGTGAAACTGCACAAGGATGCTCTGAAGCATGTCTCACTCTAGCCCTCAGAGTCAAGTATGCTGTTTATATTCTCTTAAAGCATGTCTCACTCTAGCCTCAAAGTCAAGTGTGTTGTTTATATTCCTCCCAGATCTCCCATTTTGTTTTTCTTTCACAAAAGGCCCAGCACTGCATAGGAGCTACTTGGATTAACACTCTCTGCCTCTCACTAAGCCATAGAAACAATGGCTGGCTTTTCAGCCTCCAGTAATAACTCCATGTGTGTAATTTCCATGAGGGAGCTCTGTTTATTTTTCTACCCCACAAGATGTCACCAGGATTAGGGCACCTGTGTTCAGTTAGAGGGGTTCAGAGGCAAGGTCAGGGTCAGCTGGTTGAGAGTGAGACTTGCAAGTTTCTAATGGAAGGACTGGAGTGGGCTGCCCAATATAAAGAGTCACCATACTCTAAAACCTGTGAAATGCAGCAGAGACAGCAGGTGAAAGGGGATCAGACTAAGGGACCCCTAGTAATGGACACCTGTAGCACAGTCAGATGAAATCTCCCTCCAAACAACTACCACCACAATCAGGGCTGCTCCACACACTCTTCACCCTAGACCAAACCTCAGGGGAATAGGAGTTTACTCTCATACACCTCTGTTCTGTGTCTTCCTGCTTCTCAGCATCCTCTGGAAAAAACTCAAGAGTGACTACCCCGAGTTTAATGGAAAAAACAGCAAATCAGGGAGGAGAACAGCACAAATACACACCAGGCTTCTTTGGGCATCAACCTGGATCCACTGAATCAGCAGCCCCTGTGCCTATGGGCAAGCAGGCACTGAAAGCAGGAGGCTGAGGGCCAGATAGGGATGGGGAACTTTTCAGTGTTATGGAAATCATGTAGAAAGGTACCTGCAAGCAGCAGCCTCAGTGACAATGAACAAGGAAGGCCCACTCAGCAGAACCAGGTAATATAGCTTTACTGGCAAAAAACACATCCTCAGGAGCAGCCTCATGTCTCACCTGACATGCCTGCTTCTCCCTGCTGTCACTCTGTTTCTCAGGCTCAGGGGGAGGAGAAGTTGATGTGTTTCCTTTCAACACTTTGAGCAGATATAGTGAGGCACTGTAAAAGAAAAGGGGAGAACACAGAAGTTACCACAGTGCCAAAGTGCCACTGCAAAGCTACCTCAGGGCAGAAGGCAAGCGGTGCAGGCAGCTTACTCTGTAGCAAAGTTGGTTACAGAATTTGAGAGGACCCCTTCTCTCAGTCTAACCCACTCTGGCCAGACATAAAGACAAAGAAATCTTAGGAAGCTGAATCATTTCATTATCTGTCATCACAGTCAGATATCCTCACTATCAGCCTGGTTTCCTCAAGCTCATGCTTTTGACTGGCACTGCTGGAGGACTTCTGCACCCTGCCCAGGATTTCTGAGCCTGCACAGCTCAGCCAGTGCTGCAGCATTGCCTCTCAGCCTCAGCTGCTGTGCACTGGAGAACTCAGGCATATCCACTGGGAGAGCATGCAGACCTCTGTGCTTTGGGAAAATGCAGTATTTATTGGGCACTGCTCCACTGAGGACTGCCACTGCTGGGGAGCTGTCAGGGAGCCCTGCAGCATACACAGCCAGCCCTGTGCTGCCACAAGTACCATGGTTCCTGCACAGCCACAGAGCAGATGTGCTGTCCAATAGCACTGGGTTGACCATGCAACATAGCACCCACTGCACACAGAGCTGAGTTGAAAAACCCCAGATTGAGTATGAAAGTCCTCATGACACTGGCTGCATGTCACAGGACAGCCTACTGTTAAATGGCACTCCTATTTAGACATAGAACAGCAAGATCACTCATCTTTCTAACAAATATATATCTGGCTTATCCTAATTTTCCTGTGTTCTGCAGCAAAGGAGAAAATACTGGTATGTACAGTCAGGACTCAATCACTATTGCCCTCATTGTGCTATCATGGAGACAGTAAACACTGCATTTAAAGAACAATTATCACAGGTTGACTAGGAATTACACTCATCCCCCACTGAATCACACACACTGCATTACTCCCAGAGGAAGCCTCAGGAAAGCACTTCCCACCAGCAGCAGCAACGCTATACCAGACCATTTGTGTATGACAGAAGCTATAAAAGACAATCACCAAAAAGCAGAAATGTTTGAAAATGCTTCAGACTGCCAGGACTGACTAGTCCTTATGTAAGACAGATGCTGGTACCAAGCCTTCTGCAAGGCTCTCACTTCCCAGACCTCTTAACATCACACCTGCTCAGAGCTCACAGTAGAGAGGCTGCTTATGAACACTCACCTGAAGTAGTAGAGAGCCACTGCAGAGTCGGTGTGCTTGCAGGCTCTCTCGACAAGTCTCTGCAGTAAAGCATGCACATCTTCCTGCAGGGAGGCCACGCTCTTGCAGTACTGCTTATTGCGGCACAGCGAGTTCCTGCACAGCATTTAGACAAACCCAAACCATTACCTATGGGGAGAGCTCTGGGCAACAGATGGCCAGGAACACTTATCACTTCATCAGGGTGAAGTGAGAACAAAAGCAGAACACAGTGAGTGATAACAAACAATGCTAGCTGTGGGCAGCACATGGCTGTGGCAAGAAGGGTGAGGACACAACACCCTTCACCTTCAAGCACAAATTTAGGCATCAAAGTTGACTTTCCTTCAGAGCTCCCACAAAGGGGACTGGCTACCTCAAACCTTGTTACTTCACAACTGCTTCTCAACTGGGGCGAGAGAGCAGCACTGGAAATGCATTAGAGAGTGCTGAGGATGTCAAGAAGTGGTAAACAGAGGACACATGTGACACACCATGTGTTATGTCTGTCTAGCTGGTATCATCCCTCCCTTCTGGACAGAGAATTTGCACTCTGCCTGTCTGTCAGAAAAAACTTGTTTAGAGTTTGTTCCAGCCACAGCAGCAACTCTGTAAGCCTAGGGAGTTGTTGCATGGTCTGACTCAGAGGTCAGAGGCCCATGGAGGTATTCAGTGACATGGCTCCATACCTGCAATACCCATGTTTGTTCTTGAGACTTCCACCTGCAAACAGGTTTGATACTTCAAGTCCTTTAGCCTAGAAAACCCAGATCCTAATTCCTTCCCTGCAGGTTATGACTAAGCACTGTGTATGTGTGTTGTGCTGGTAATCTCACCTACACAATCTACAAGCATAGCAATTGCCTTCAACCTTAGAAAGACCAGCTCCTGGTGTCAAACCAATCCCACAGCTGTTTATCAAAAGCCATTGTCTATTATCTGGAGGTCTAAGAACACTTACTTGAAGATACTAGCTGTTTTCTGGAGGAAGTCAACCTCCTGCTTGTCAGAGTCTGAGCTCATGCACTGTTCAATCAATTGAAGCAGGGGCTCAATGATATCAAACACCAAGGGGTTCTCTGCCTGCTTAAGCAGGAACACATCAATCAGATCCAACACCTGCAAACACAGAGTTACTGATGTGAGGAGTATGATAGACAGGGAAACAAGACAGATTTACCCAGAGCAGCTACCAGTAGGCTGTGGAGCAGCTGGAGGGGGCTGAAGAAAATTATTTACAGCTGAGATCTGTACACATTCTGGTATTGTTTCTACTGTCAGGGCATGGGAAACTGAAAATTAAAATTTGAAGCTGAAGATTAGGAGTTGTCTGTTGGTCCCAACTCTACTTCATGCAGTGACACCATTTAGAAAGAACAGCTAAAAGAATCAGTGTCACCTGGCCAGACCTGCAATCACTCTAACCTCACACAGGTCCCTGTCAGCACCACTGACTGACAGCTCTCACCTCTGCAAGCCCCCTTGAACTACAGACAGTGCATTAGCACAAAATCAGCCTTTTTACAGAACAGCATCAGAAGGGAAATGCAGTAGAGCCACTGGCTCACTTCACTGTTCAGCCTTCACCTTGGCTAACCTGACTCCTGACTCCCATTTCTGTCTGGGAGCTGTCCCTGGATGCTGGAACGTCCCAGAAAGTCCATGTTGATGCCAGGTGGCCTCATCTCAGCATTACAGTCACAACCAGGGGGTTTATCACAATCCCCCATCCCTCCCGATTTTACAGGCATAACAAGCCAAAAAAAGCTTATGTTGCAAGATGACCCGAGGCATTTTATGCATGTCTTATTAAGGAACATCAAGTTTGTCCAGTCAAAAAAAACCTGACAGGCATCAGTTAGCTGTGGGAAAGGATGTAAGCATTTCAGATCAGCAAGTTAAAACCATGGTGCACTTTTTAACAGCACAATCCTGGTTTTCAAACAGGCCTGTGAAGCCCCAATCACTGACCTCAACAGGGCTGTGCCAGGTGCTGTACAAAGCCAGAACAATCCAGTCCCAGCTGCCAGGAGCTCATGACATATGTGAATGTCCAAGCTGTTCAGTGGTAGGTAGCTGCACAGGCTTCAACTAACATGCTACTAAGACAGAGGTCTTCACACACCAAACACTTCTCTCCCACCTTAGCCTTGAAATCCCTCCGCAGGATCTTCTCTTTCCGTATTCTGTCTTTCTCATCTTTCTTTGCCTGGATCCGTTTCTGCTGCTCAGCAAAAAGGGCTGAGATGTTCTTGTCAAGAGCCATCATGGCATCATCATCCAGCTCTTCATCACTCTCATCTCCTTCCTTTTGTTTTTAAAAGAGAAAACCCAACAAATCAACTCGTGCTTCAAAAAGACAGCGGGGAGGGAACCAGAGCCAAGACCAGACTCAAGCAGGGATGTAGCTAACCCAGAATAATACTGTAGGTAGGGAACCCAGATGCCCAGGCCCATGAGAAATCGCACTTATTTTTCCCATCAGGTAACCTGGCTGCACAGCACTAATATGTAGAGAGGATCAGGAGAGGAAAGAGGCTGAGGTTTTGACCTGACTCCCTCTGTGCTGTTCCTCTCTCAGTAAGAGGTTCATACGTTGCTATATCTGCAACCTTTATTGGAGGCATTAAACCAAAGTGCTACAGTAAGTCTGCAGAGTGGCCTCCAGGGAACACTCCTCCACACAGGTCAGCCTACACACGTAACAGTGTATCAGTGCTTTAGTTCACATCAGTCTCATATATTACAGGCAGGAGCACAAGCTGTGTCAGGGTAGACTGAACAACCTAAAGTGCTCAAGACATATGAACAATAAAAGAACAAGTGACTTATTCCCATAGCTCACCTAAGCTCACCTAAGATTCTGAGCTGTTTGAAGTGCCATACAAAGATGGCTGCAAGGGCTGTGACTGCATGAGTTCAGGCAGGATGAGGGTTACTAGATCACCTCTCACCACCCCAACCTCCTGGTATCTGTTTCAAGGTAGGCAGTGAAAACATACCAAGGCATTCCCTGCTTGGAGAACTTGCATTAGGTGAGAGCGAAAATTATCATCAACTTCTTCACTCTCCTCATTTCCACTGTCAGTGCTGTCTTCATCCGAGGAGTCCTCGCTTCCTTCCTCATCCTAAGGAAGGAAAGTTCATCTCCTGAGCCCACCATACAAGCTCAATTCACTTCTCAGATGTGTCACTGTTCAGAAATAAAACTTCAACCCTCCCCTCCCCTCCTGCCTTCCTTCTAGCCCTCAGATCCAAGTACAGACCTCTCAAATAATGGGTACCAGTCTCCACAAGAGCTAAAAGTGGAATATAATAGAAACTCCTCTGTCATATTAAATAAGTATCAAAGAGAAGCTTCCAAGGAATAGCTCCCATCTGACCCTTCTCTCTGCTGATGCCTGTAATGCTTCATGACTTGAATCCCTACAGTCTTTAAAAACGTGAGATCTGGAATGCAGCTGGCTGTGCATCACAGCCATGATTCTGTCTGTGGCTGCAAAAAGGAGAGGCCTGTGCTCATTTCAGGATGCAGCAATTTCTCCTCAGAAAGGCATCTATTCAACCAGCCACACCTATAGTGGCAGGCCAAGACACTCAAGCATGCACTTTGAACAAGCCATTTGTGTGCTGCACCTTTAAAATAAATCTTAATAGAGTGACAGCCGTTTTCCTCAAACAGAGAAATGATGTTAATCTATTAACCCACTTCAGGAGAAACATTAAACATCGAGGATATGAGGAGAGTTTGTCACTGGCAATGGCACAATTACCGTGTCCTGTGCAGATTTGGACTTTTTGTTTGATTCCTCCATCACAACAACTGCACTTTCTTCATTTTGCTCTTGGTTAGGGTCAAAAACCTAGAAAAAACAAAAAGGACCTGTGTTTTTTCAGTGTTGTGCTTTTAAGCATTTCTTGTGTACAACAGACAGAAATTTCAGCACACTAAACCAGCTGAAGAACAAAATTTTAAGTAAGGACATTAACTTTCTGCTTGTTAACATGCCAAGTTCTTTCTGTAAGTAACAAAATAGGTGGAGAAAACTGAAGAGGCTGGTGGCATCACACATCTTGGTAAGTTATAAATGAAGTATTAGGTTCATCACAAAGTACCTGATAGCCCATCTTTGCAATCCACATATTATTTTCTCAGTAAGCACCACCTTTCTTAGTGGTATGACCAACTCAGATTTTTACTGTCACTTATTTTTAGCACCTCTATGAAAAAAGCACCTTTCTAGAAAAAAGAAATTATACCATTTCTACTCACATATAAAATTTACCATTTATATAAACTGACCCAGGAATTTCTTCAGCCTAAAATAATATACCAAATAATACAGCTTAAAATCAGCAAATTTCAGGTTCCTGTAAAAAAAAGCAACCAAACAAACAAAAAACCATCCTTAGCTCTCCCTTAACTACAGCTCAAATTCAGTAGCACACATATGGGACATTTCCTAAATCAAGTAGACTTTAAATTAAGCCCAAACCCAAGACATTCTTGTACATAGATCTGTTAGGGACAAAACAGGCAAACAGTGCAAGGCCCTGCTAGTGCCTCACTTACATCCAGGATCAGCTGCAAGCCCCTCTTGGTCAGGTTAGGGCATATCCATACAAACACACTCTTGGAAATCCGACGTAAGAGGAGGCTGGGCTGGGCAAGGAGGGAGAGAAGGATTTCCACCATCACCTCAACCCATCCTGGCTCCGAGTTGTCTGCACAGGAACAAACAAAAAATGACAGGAAGAGGCACTGGTGTATCAGTAGGAAACTACAGAAAAATTCACCAAGGAACAAAAAATAAAACTGTCCTTCTAGCTGACTCTTGAAAGTACCCACTCAGCAACACAGAACAGAAGGCTGGGAAGGGGAAACCACAGGGAGAAACATGCTTGAAAATGGTCTTTTGACCACTGCAAAGCCTTACAAGGTAATAAAAATTAAATCATTACTTAGATTAACAGTTCTATAAGCCCTGTGACACCTACTTGGCCACATTAAAGCAATTAGCAGCTGGTCAGAAAAAGTATATGCATTTTATAGTATTTCCAATGAAATCAGAAGTCACAGCAGCCCATGAAAACTGATAGCATTTGAAATTCATCCTTTAATCCAAAAGTTTGGGAATCCTGCTCTACGACCAACCAAGCCACCAACAAAATACAGCTTTTATTTTCAGTGCCCTCAAACTGATTTACACAGTTTTCAGGAGAACATGACCACAGCTGGAGAGGAAATCAAAAGATCAAGCCAAGTGTTTTCCTGGTCAAGTCCCAACCCAGAGGGTCCACAGACCCTAAAGAAGGATCAGCCTCCATCTCCAAACATGCTGTGAATAGACACAGGACATATTTGGTTTGCTCAGTACTCAAGCTAAGAAGAAAACATGTTTCATGCCTGCTGGGTGTTCGAGCCCACAGCTTTGCCAGGCAGACACCACCAGTTCACCACCAAACTCAGTGCCCACACAGAACAGTGACTCGAGGAGAGTGGACTCCCTTGGAATGCTCACCAAAACAACAGCAGCCATGGAGCTCAGCTCTCCTTTCTGAGAAACACAACCAACCCACTGACAGTGCAGACAGAGAGCTGCAGCAGCAGACTTACAACAGCATGGAAAGGCAATGAAGAAGGGATTCTCCTGGGCTAAGTGCCTCAAGCCAGAACCAATGCACAGTGCTTCACTAATGCAGAACTGCCATCTTCTGACTTGGACAGACCACTAACAATCCCCTTCTGTAGGAAGGACTCACCAGTCTTCTTCTTCTTGGCTTCTTTGCTGAATGCCCTCTCTGTACAGTTGAGAAGGTCGCTCAGAACATCCACTGTTTCAGACTGATTCTGTTTGATCACAAGCAGACAGTAAACAGGCTCAGAACTCCCCACTACCAACAACAACAGAAGGAATATGCTCCAAATCTAAAGACCACTCTAAACAGGTACAAATATTAGAATCAACTACTACAAGTCTCTTGCAGAAAAAAAATCCCATGAAATTAAGTAAAAATTGCTCCAGTCAGCAGCAAATCAAGGGCAGAACTAATGCTCAGGCCAAGCTTTGCCCACTACACATCTACAGGCAATGAAAGCATCACAGTTTATTAGTTGCCAGTTGCCCATTTTCAGAAGCCAGAGGTGCTGAAAGGCTGCATCTCTGAACATAGAGAAACTCCCCATCTTGGTGTTCAGAAAGCCCAGCTATCAGCATATTTTATACTACAGAAATATTCTTCAGAGATCTTACCTTGAAAAGATAAATAGCCAGTGAAAGAAGAAGTTGTTGGAAAGCACCAACTTTGGCACTGTCTGATTTGTTTTCCTTCTTCTGCAGATTCTTCACAGTCTGAAGTGTTCTGAAGAAAGAAACCTCTCTGAGTTTTTCACAATTACAACTGCAAATCTTCTCATATGACCAGACTAAAAATGTGACCAGAACTACAGTACTATTTTGTGTACTTAACATTTCATATACTGCCACTGGATACACTAATAGTACACAATCCTAACCCAATAACAGTATCTCACTGAATGTGGGTTATAAAAAAACTGCACTTGTGCACAGACTACATTCCAAATAGCACAGCCAAAGCTGGACCTTTACGGAGAATCAAACTCAGAAAAGATCACTGAGAAGTTTGTACAGATATTATTCAGAGAAAAGATGAGCAGACTGTTACAATAATGTTTGTGAGAGGGACTATGAGCAAAAATAGGAAAGGACAAGGCTATCACATAGTTAACAAATAGAAGGAAGAGGAAAAAAGGAATGGGGTGAAAAGAAACAGAAAGACACTGTGAAACCCAGCAGGTGAGTGCAGGATACTCAAAGGGAAGAAAAAGAACTGCCATTGCCTGTGAAATGGCTGTGCTACAGCAACCAGGACAGCAGGAGGCAAAGAGAGCACAACATCTCTTTTACTGTCCCAAAGAGAAACCAAGACCAGGGCTTTCCCACCTTTGTTACTTTACCAACCCAGCACCCAGTTTCTCAAGCATCTCACCTCTCCCAGATATCCGTCTGTTCTTTGGTAAAAGGTTTCACAGCTTTGATATGCTCACTGGAGAGCAGCTTGTTGGCATACTCAGCAAGGAGAAAGATCCACAGCTTCCCATCCGCAGTCACACCATGGACATGCTTCTCTCTCAAGGCTGCAGCC
>VZRX01013834.1:0-27126 GCA_013398075.1 Notiomystis cincta
AAAGAAAGAAAGAAAGAAAAGAACTGTAGGCAGAAATTCTGAGCCAACAAATAAACTTTCAGTATTTTGGAATGATCCTGCTTTCCTCATTCATTCCAGCTAATGTTACTCAAGTAATTTCAGCAATTTTGATGGCAACTAATACTCATGCAGAAAAGGACTATTAATTTAATGAATGGCTCCAAAGACAGTCCTTCAAGCATTTTTTCTCTTTTTCTTTTCTATGATTTACCACACTCAAAATACCTTCTGTAAAACTCATGGCTGTTTTTCCCTGGTTTTGAGTAATGAAACTCATTCTGTATTCATTACTTAGCTTCCTCAGATTCTCATGTTGAGCTTTTTATGGGAGCTGAGGAATTTCCAAAGTTAAAAATTGAAAGGAAATTGATTAAGTACTAACACAAACAAATATTTCTTGTCTGTCCTTCCCAGGAGAGGAATATTCAGTTACATAGCATAGCATAGTTTGAAGCTCTGTGTTAATTTCTTTCTCATATGGACTGAAAGTGGCCAGGTTCACTCACAATTACTCTTGTTTACTGCAAGGGTGAAGGGCCAGCTGGCTCTGGCACATTTCCTGTAGATGCTGTTGGGTTGCAGAGAGCCATTGGCAGAAAGGTCCTTAAAGCTGTGCTTATCCCAAAGGTTTGAGTACACTTCCCCCATGCAAAAGAACAACAAATACCTTCCTTTCTTGTCAAGGACTGCCTGAAATTTCCAGCAAAGAGGAAATCCGTAAATATTTCAATTCTCTTTTTCATGCTCCAATGGCCAACTATTTCTCTAGCTTTTAGTTTCAATAGTTCAAATAACCTCGAAAATCACCAAGAGATTTGCAGTGTCATACTTTGAGACCTTCACTTTTCTGAATTACAGAAAACTGGAACTGGAGAGCAAAGAATTAGTGCAAGCACCTTGCCATTGGCAACTCTTATTGTATATATTCAGAGGGGAAAATATTTTTCTCTGTCACAAATTTAAGTATATTATACAACTCCACCTCAGTTTTTAAGTATTTGGCTGTAATCATCAGGAACTTTCACATTTGCGACAGCAAGTTATTTTTATTTTTTCTTTACACTAATTTAATCCTTCCTTGTTCTATCAGTTTCCAGTATTAAAATGAGCATCCACAAGTAGACAGATGTAAAAAAGCTTCCCTGATTTGATGAAAACTTGCTTGGCCAAAAAGGTCTGTTTCTTAAAGATATGTGCAGGCCAATGAGAAGTTCTAAAATCAGTGAATGTGAAAATAAATATGTAAAGCACAATAGAAGTATAAAAGTTAAATAATGACTTTTAAATTATATTTTAACTTACCACATTTTGGAAGTTATTTTAAACTAGATAATTCAGTAGATTATTCAATGAAACTAGAGTTCTTCAAAAATTTGTAGTTCTAAAATATGCACATTGAAGTTCAGAAATGTTAATATTGGTGTTGGGCCTCAAAAAAATAAGTGGTGTGACACTTGTAGCTACTTAGAATTGCATATGTAGAAAAACACAAGCAGCTGCCTTACCTGTAAAATGCTTTATGAACTTGTCTTTTAGACTGGAATCTCTTGGAAAAATTTCTGAGGAGAGAAGGAAAAAAATGTATTTATGTAGACTTGGAATTACAATAAAAGCCCTGAAAGCACAATATGTCAAGATATATGATGTACAGAGACCAAATAGCTTCCCAAATTAACTATGGAATTAATTTTCATAGTTGGGGGGGGTGGGTATATAAACAACATCGTGAAGTATTTCAGGTAATTCCCAGATGAATACTAAATGGTTATCCTACAATGCACAGTCATTTTCTGACAATAATTTCTGTACATTTTAGGTCTGAGTGGGGCTATAAGTCTAGAAAGACCACAAAAAGTATAAATACATTATCATGTTATGACAAGTATGTAAGTACCTGAACAAATTATGTAAAATATGCAGGTAAATACATCCTAAATACCACTTTTTAGATTTTGAAATAACAAGTACCTAAAGAGAAAATTCTCTTACAAGTCACCTAAAATAAACATGAACCATGCATATTTTCACTGCACTATCAGTAAAAAATGGTCCTCCTCTCCTGTGAAAACTGCAGTGAATTTCAAAATATTCCCTTTCCATGTATGACAACTTTTTCCTAAGAAAGTGCAAGAGAGTAGAAGCCTCAGAATGTACAAAAGAATCATAAAGAACAGAAAATGGACTTAACGCAAAAAGATAAAGTTTCTTTCCCCCCCCCCCCTTTTTTTTCAATGGGATGCTGCCTCTGGCTGACAGCAGAAACTTTTGATGCAAGTAAATATTCTCAGAACCAGTACACCTCCTCCCCAGTCTCATGAATTTTCCACTGAAAAACTATTAAAAAATTTTTGGGTACCTGCAGTTATTACTGCAGACAGTAACAATCTGCCTGTTATGTCAAATTCAAAGAACTTTCTCTTGCAGTTATACAAGGAACATGACTAACTTGCAGCACTAGGACAAGCAGTTAAATACATTTATTCACTAAAAATATTTCCTTACATCTAAAGTAATTTTAAATCTTTGTATTTTGCTGGCTTTTTTTTTTTCAGTTCCCCATCTGAATTAACATTTAGCTCAAAAGAGAGCAAGTTCCCTTTCATATTATAGGAAGATGTTGGTTATATGCTAAGATAAATTCTTATCACTGGCTTTAGGCAGTTTCTCAGAGGTCACATGGGTGTATTTTTAGGTTGGGATTTTAAGCTAAAATGCCCAAGTCTTGCTGCAAATCATCAAGGTTAGGAAACCTACTTTACTTAAGATTCCTTTAAAATATCAGTTTTAACTGATTTCTTTCCTTATTGCAGAAGAAACGCCACCCCTTCTCCAATAAACTCAGAATTTTACTGATAAGAAATGTCAGGTAGTTTAAAATTATGCAGAATGAAGATTATAAAAAGGCAAAATAAGGAAACAATTGGTGTGAGTTTTGGATTAGATGCCTCAAGGACTGATGGATTAACACAGCCTGGTGAAGGATGGGCCAGGAACTGACCGTTCGTGCTCAGACAAAGAACGTTTAGACACAGAAAAGTGCAAAGTACATAGAATTTCCTATGGGAAGAGTAGCTGCTTTTTGCCCCATAAAATTCTCTATTTGCCCCATAAAAGTCTTTAGGCAAAGTCAGTATACAGGCAAAACCGCATCCCTTAATGCCCAGAGGGTGAAAGAGGAGGACAGATTGATGCTCTCTTAAGGAGCTGTGCATCGCAAGCATAAAATTGCAGCTGTAGCAGGGTTGGAAAGCTTGAGAAGGAACAGTGTAGAGTCTGCTCTCCACGAGTAACCCACAGTGGCCCAGGGTTCACAGCAGCCCAGCCTCGGCTGCCCCAGCAGGGAAAACTGGGTCAGTTGTGCGCTGCAAAGCAGCCGAATGGCGCTGCCTGCGTGCCCGCGGCTCCCCCGCTGCGGCTGCTGTCCCTCCGGGCAGCAATCCGCTTTTCAGCGTGTGCCCACGGCTCGGCTTGCTGCAAGGGCTCCTTTGCTTCTTAGCGCCCTGCATTTCTGGGTAAAACACAATCAGCGGGCCCCCAGCCCTGCACAAAACCAGCCGGAGCTCATTTGTATAAGAATCACGGGCTGAACAGGTTACTGGAACGCTTCTGGCTCTAATGGCAGAGGCAACTCCCCCTGAACTTTGAATTGCCCGACACAAGCACGGTCATTTTCTCCCGTCTTCCAGCAGCGTAGCCAAGCCCTTCTGTCTGTACACAACTGCGAGGCTGAGGTCTCAAAGGGCTTAGCATTTCAATCAAACTAATGAACATCTTTGAATAGAATATGTGTCACTGACTCCTGATCACGCTGCAGCCAGAAGGATACCGAGTCCATACAGAATGCTTCTATAGAGCAGCAAAAAATCACCATGAAAAAGCCCCTGAACTAGCTTTTTCTGGCTTCTAGCAAGTTCTTAGTTGCTCCAGTCATATTTCAAGTGTTATCTATCACCTATTAAAGTGTCCATTTTCACAACAAAGGCTCATATCCTCACAATGCAAGTTAAATTCCTTTGACATACTAATTTCACAAAAGAAAACCAGAAGTGTTAATATAATAACATAGATTGGCCAAGTATTACTAAAATCAAAACACTTCAAAGTCACACTGGGCAAAACTAAAAAAGAAACAGGAAAATGAAAAAAATAAAATGTTTTAAGTGTGAAATCCACAGGAACGGGAAATATTGAGTGGAAAGAGCTTACTCATTGCATTTTTGCCCCAAGACCATATTACACAAACTAGTAATGTTATACCCTAGTAGCCAGTGTATAGCCTATGGGATAGAGTAATATTGTTTTTAATCAGCTGGGAGAATATTTGGGCTGTGGCATTCTCGTGCCCAGGCTTACAAAGTCTGCACTGCTCACCACAGAGTACATCTAAGTTAAAAGGCACTTGAGCTATGGACCCTGTGTTCATTCTGGGCATCATCTCAGTTTATAAATAACCTCAGTTCAAGGATTTATTTCTTATTTACATTAGGACCTCTATCTATCTATCTATCTATCTATCTATCTATCTATCTATCTATCTATCTATCTATCTATCTATCTATCTATCTATCATCTATCTATCTATCCTTAGATATTTACTCATCTGGGGCAAAATATTGTTGGTCCTGCCACAGACAGTGCTGACCATGGGCAACTATTAAATGGTGCTAAAACAGATTTGCTACTGGATCTTCTGTCTAAAATAGTAGGAATATTTATGGTAAACTTTAGGGACTAGATAAATTTAGAGGGTTTTCCAGCTCTGCTTCACAGTCAGAATGGTCAAGTTTATAATGAAAAGCTGGTTCTAAACCAATCCATACTGTTAATTTTATCAAGCTGTGACATTTCAGAGATCTTACGGCTTTAGGTAAGAGGTGACTGGATCTGCCTAAATTTTATCCCAGCTGTGATAAGTGGGATGATGGGGAGAGCTAGTAAGGTCTGAGCTAGGAATCAGTAAGCAACAGCTGATCCAGCTCTCCTGTCCCAAATTTTGCTATAAACTTTCCAAAGTTAATTTAACCACTGTTGTAAAACTAATTCCCTAGAAAATTATTCTTTTGGTTGTTATTCAGCACCCAGCAGCTGACAGGAATGTTTAATTTTTCACTAATTTGGGTGAAACCACAAAGAGACAGGAGATTAAATAAACCACAGACTGGTCTCAGGCTTGTCCTCAGCTTGCAACTTAGTTTCACCATCTTCAGTGGGTCTTTTCACCTTTCTGTGCCTTCAGTTCCTCTGTGTTTTGTCTGTTCAGACTGCAAAGTTGTGACAGCAGGTGCTGATTTTTACCCTGTGTTTGCACTGTCTCCAGTATCATTTTACCATAACTGTGCCAGGAATATTCATGTCCTGATGGAGTATAAATAAAAAGAACTGTGATTGTAGCCCTGAAATAAGCCAACTCCACACAAGAGTTTATCGGCTTGGGACATAAAACCTCCACATCCTCAGGCAGAAAAAGATCAAGAACTCAATGTTTTTATGCTCCCAACAGGCAATTTTTGTATATTTTTATTTTATTCAGAGAATTAGTGTAAACCAGACAGCAAAAAGTGCTCCACAGGTCAAGGCTGGACCAGTCAGAAATGGTGGTAACACCTTTGTGATAACATATTTAAGAAGAAAATAAAAAGTTATAATGCATATGTAACTGCAGCCAGAGAAGAGCAGATTGAGAACACTGAGAGGAACAACTCTGCAAACACCAAAGTCAGTGAAGGAGGAGGAAGGGGAGGAAGTGCTTCATGTGCTGGAGCTGAGGTTCCCCTGCAGGCCGTGGTGCAGCCCATGGTGAGGCAGCTGTGCCCCTGCAGCCCATGGAGGTCCAGGGGGATGCAGAGATCCACCTGCAGCCCCTGCAGGAGCCCACACCAGAGTAGGTGGATGCCTGAACAGCTGTGAACCTGTGGGAGCCCCATGATGGAGCAGGGTCCTGGCAGGGGTCTGCAGACCCATGGAGAGAGAAGCCCATGCTGGAGCAGGTTTCCTGGTAGGACTTGTGACCCCATGGGGGACTGCACTGTAGAAGGCTGTCCTTGAAGGACTGCACTCCATGAAAGGGTGGCCCAGTTTGTGGAGAACTGTTCCCCATGGGATGGGCTCCAGCTGGAGAAATTCACAAAGAACTGTCTCCTATGACAGGGAAACCATGCTGGAGCAGCAGCAGCAGAAACGACATGCAATGAACTGATCTAATATCCATTCCCTGTCTCCCTCTGCCACTGGGGGCAGGCAGAGCTGAGAAGGAGTGAGAGGTGGGGAAGGTGGTTTTAAGGTCTTGTATTACTTGCCATTATCCTGCTCTGATTTTGTAAGTAATAAATTCAAATAATACCTCTAATTCCAGCCTGTTTTGCCCACAATGGTGTTTGGTGAGTGATCTCTCCTGATCCTTATCTCAACACATGAACCTTCATTATATTTTCTCTCCCCTGTCCAGTTACAGAGGGGAATGACAGAGTGGTATTGGTGGGTGTCTGGCAACCAGCCAGAGCCAATCCACTACAGTTGTGCATTTTCTTCTGTCTATCTGTGAAATGGCAGAAGAAAACTGTCAGCAGTAAGATGCAGCTGACTCTTCTGTTATAAACCCAGATGCAGGCATCCAAAATGTTTTGGCATGAAAATAGCATGTGGAGTTTGGGTTTTGATTTTGTTTTGTTCCTCAAAAAGAACATTTCATGTCATGAAACTGCTTACAACACATTATGTATTTGTAGAGTTTAAAATAAATGTGACATTTTAAAGGACAAGACTCTTCAAAGTTTCAACTTATAACAAAGGCTATATTGGTTCATAGTATATGAATAAATCTTAGGGTTATAATATCATGCTCTCACAAATATTGGAACACTGTCAGCAAAACTGTCTTGAGTACTTACACAGACAAGTCACATTTATTTGGATGGAGCTTTTCTTTACTACAAATTCTCCACCCTGCCTAAAGATGGCAACTCTTGCCTACTGCAGCAGCACAAGGTGAAACACTACTAGGAGGAGGTTTGCATACTTTCAACAACGTCAAGATGGTTTAGTTAGCACAGCAAATAAAAAGTTTGGTGATAAAAGTGGTAATAAAATCTTTCAAATGTAAATTCGTAAAGAATTTTGTAAGTTCCCAGAAGAATTGAAGCAACAGAGATGAAATTCAACCAGAACAAGGTAATAATATCCAAGCAAAGTGATATGCTAGGAAGATGAGTGAATAGAATGATATTGCAATGCCAGGATGAAAATATCCTCAGCATCTTTGTCCCAAATATAAGTGAAATCCTAGAAAAAACAGTGCAGTGAAATCCTAGAAAAAACAGTGCCTATATATACATATATTCAAAACTTAATGTCCCAAAACATCCTTTCTCTGCATTTAATCTACATATGTAATTATTCCCACAAATTTTAGAAATAGATATACTGCCTCAGTTTAAAATAAAATTTTAGAAGAATTTTGCTGAAAATAGAAAACAGTTCTAAGAGCAGAGATAGTGGAGAAAAAAATGTTGATGTTCATTTGATAAGAATTCAGTGTGGTGTGGAGTAAAGCATAGGTGTTTGACTACAGTGTTATCCTTGGGAATCACATGATGAAACACCCTGTGAACAAACAGAGCATGAAGCATGTGCTTGGAGATCTACCTGGGTATAACCACTAGAAGTAGACAGAAACCTGTGTTTCTGTCCAAGGGAGTCAATCCCAGTCCCTGACTGGGGTACTTTCCACACCAAGGTTTCACAGGACTCAGGAGAGCAGCTCCTACCACAGCCTTCAGCAGCAGATGATGTTAAGCATAGTTGAATCAATTAGCATATACTTCTTTCTTCAATACTCCAGCCAATTAAAAGGTCTTAATTCCCTCCTTTCATAGTTACACTTCAGCTGTGACCAGATTGCCCAAAACTCTTACTTCTGGGGCCTGGACTGGACAAAGTTCTTACCTGAAAAGCTGAGGACTTCCAGCAGCTTTGGCTAGGCTGGAAATGCTATTTTTTCTATGCTGCTATGCCATTGCTACTAGAATGCTATTACTTTTTGTTCTGTACACAATAGTCATATCAATATAAATTGAAATGTTTCTCTGGCTCCTTGTGGTGTCTAGAACAGCAGAGAAACAGAGTGTGCACTGGTTTGTTGAAAATGTGTGACATTTTCATTCCCTACTAAGGGACCACCAATTAATTCTGAGGTCCTTAAAAGTGCTCAAAATTCTTAGGATGAATTTGTGGTTGTATTACAACTCAGTTCACAGGTTAATAGATTTAATACTTTTCCTATTGCAGTCTCCCACGGAGAGGGGAAAAGACCTCTTTGTTTTGTGCAACAAGGAGCAACTCCTTCCATCATTATCAATCATAAATCATTAAACATTTTATATTGTGTTAGAAATAACTGCCACACGAAAAAAATATCTACTTAAATGATGTAATTTAATTTTCTTAGACTAATCATCTGTGATTTCTACTACATAAACTGCATTTCTGCTTTTGTTTTGTTCTTTTTCTTCCAGTTTTCCAGACTTAAAAGTTTTATAATAATTTCTAATTGTCTTAGTAATTTGTTTATATACCCCCACCTCAACTCACATACCCTATTTTCCTCCACTAGATCTGCAATTCATTCCTTTAGACAAGGGAAAATATCTATTTCTGTGTGCAGTATTCCGAGAAGTCACCGTGTTACTACTCCTGTTCAGTAACACACACAGTTCCCACTTACTGAATACTTTTGTTTTGAGACTTTGATGTGTACATACTGAGCATAGATGGAAAATGAGTCAATGCTCCAGACAGATGCATTCCTTTCTGGGTGTAATGTTTCTGTTTGAAATTCAAAACTTACCAGATTCCTCCAAGTGCTGTGTAATGAAGATTACAACAAATTAGCAAATTTTTTTCATTTTCTATCACTTTCTGCTCTAGGAAGTGAAGAATTATCTAGTGTCTCAGTATTTTTGGGGAAGAAAAAGCCTCAGGTAAATCCCCAAATCAACACTGCCTGGATTCACAGAGGTAAGAGTGTCTGCTCAGGAGAAAATCCTGAATTAATATATAACTGCATACCACTGCCATCTACTGAATGTAGAATATGCTGGATGTACTCAAGCATACCTTCTTGCCCTGAGAGCAGAGTTTACCAGGCTTCCCATTACCCCGTCTAATGGGAGCCCTTTCAGTTCTCACAATACAAACTGTACTCCAGAGTGTAAGGTTCTCACATGAAGTGCAATTAAGAATTCATAATTAATGACTTGGTAAATTTATCCTCTCAAAGAGTAGACATAAACATATTCTAATCTCTTTGGACTTATTTGCTGTACATAAAAATTTTGTTTGGCATTACAACTTTATTTATAGAGAACATTGGAAGGCGCATTATGATATATTATTGTACTTCATTAGTCAAGTCCTAAAATGCTAGTTCTGCTTCCATGTCTAATAAATGCTTCCATGTTTAATTATTTGTCCAGGCTTGAAGCTGTGCCTCTAAGGATACTTAAACCAATGACTTAACATTTACTTGCCTTGGTATTCATTCCACTAATATTTTTCTGATGTGAGCATGGCAAATAGTATTATTTTTGAATGCAAACTAATGGATATATCTTCAAATTCTCCCAACTTTAGTTACAAACAAAATATCTGGTCTTGCATACGTAAAATTGTAAGTTTTTATGCTGGAACATTCACCAGAAACTTGAGTAATGAAGTGGGCTGACATCAGGCAGTTTAGAAGTACAGTAGAATGACCCCAAAGAGAAAGCCTGACAGGGGCTGCTTTCATAATGGTTGATGAAGTTTACCATGTCAGCCACCACTGTCAAGAGTACTACATTAAAAAAATCAGAGTCTTAATTAACTCTGCTAAAGATGGTAGTAAAAGGAAGCATTGGCTTCCAAAATCAGTCTTTAGTCACCATTTCTACTTCTATTCTCTCTTCACTCTAGAGTCAACCACTCATTCTTACTCCAGAATGTCTGCTCACGTATGTCCCATCTCTCTTACTCACCTTGTAAGTCTACACCAGTTGATCCCTTAAACCCAGGGGGATCAATATCCACAGGGCATTCAGGAGCATAACTGCAATCAGTTTGGTTCTA
Source organism: Notiomystis cincta (assembly GCA_013398075.1). NCBI lineage: Eukaryota > Metazoa > Chordata > Aves > Passeriformes > Notiomystidae > Notiomystis > Notiomystis cincta. Next base: position 10,123 of record VZRX01013834.1, read on the forward strand.
CCAAAATTGCAGTATTGCAAATACTGAACATTTGAAAAAATGTGTAAATTATTGTGCAATGGGATTCCTAAAACTGACCAAAAAACCCCCCAAACAGATAATGACACTTACAAAGAGCAGTAAAATGTGAAAATGAGCACATTAAAAACAAAGAAAGAGCAAAAGTATATAGCTTTCCTAGTTCTGCATGACTAGCTTTTGTCTGTAGGTCTATCTGTTTATACATCCTCATAAAATTTGTTTGATGGATTGACATCTGCACACTACAGATGCAAATAGGTTTGAAGTATTTCAGATTTCTTATTATTCATCTTTTGCTTGGAATGAAATATTCATTATTTCTTTTAATGACTAAAAGTAGTCTTGAAATTTAATTGGGAGTGCTGCTTTTTTACAGTGACCAAAGTCAAATTCCACTCTCACTGACAGTGGTCTACTCCCTTCCACTCATCAACACCCCGTTCATATAATTGCAAGAGGATTATGGAAGGCATTTTGTACCCAAATAGTTTTCAGTTGTATTGTTATTACAGAGACCTTCAGGTGGGTATCAAGAAAACAGATGACAAATGTGAGACACTTACATTTCAGTTGGATTTATATAATTTATTTGAGCAATGGGGCAGTAAACTTTAGGAACACTGTTATAAATAGTGTGGAAGATTCTGTGCATACTATAATATAAATAGTAACACAAAAGACGTGACTCGGACCTTTCTTCAAGAATAAAGGGGTACTTATTTATCTCTAATAACTGATAAACAGGCAAGACAAGTCTTACATTAGCTAGGCACATTCCATTTCTTTGAAAAGTTTATGAACAAGATTCTTGGATGTGCTTCCCAAAATAGCAGATAGCTGGATTCAGTAAATCCAATGGGTTTCCGCCAAATTATTCTAAGTGTGAAATACCAATTTTTTTTTCACTATCTCAGTTGTGTTTTATATTCTATCATCCACACTGGATCATGGCCTATGAACATAAGAGATAATTTCTCCTTAAATCCCTATTACTTCCTCTCTCCTGGAGTCCTTCTGATTAAATGCTACATCTTACCTAAAAACAATACAAGCTTGTAAACCATGAACCAAAACATGTTCTTAAACCTTGAGAAGAAATATATTTATTTGTACATTGAAATTTATTTGCTACAGTTTTTTATTCGTAAATCCCCCATTCTTTGTTTACTGCAAATCATTAAATGGAGTCAATTTCTGACTTAATTCAGTTTGCTTACTACTACATTACAAAGGAGTACATGGGATTAGAAATTAAATGTCTCAAGCTCCTTGCCACATTTCTGGCAAATCAGTAAGTAACATCCTCCTGATTCAGTGCTAGTTTTTATGAAAAAGTATCCATTATCCAGGCCCTTTTTGGATGTTTCAGATTGTAAAACATCACTGTTTTTAGGAAAAGCAAATGAACTTTGGTGTACATCATGAGACAGATAACTTTTAAAGTAGTCCATTTTTTTCAAGTTTCTTTTTCTGAAGCACCAGAACCACAATTGTGCTGCTGTCTCAGAAGGCGTTATGTGCTCATTTCTTTTCTAAATTTATATTCTAAATTTGTGCTCATTTGTATTCTAAATTTTCTTCACTGCTGCAGTTTTCTCTCCATTCATCTGTGGTAGAAAAGTGAATGAAGTATTTTCTGGGAAAGCAAGACCTTTAGTGCTGTAATCCTTGTACCTCTCTATTAAACATCCCAGCCAAGGATGCTGTGCAGCTAGGATCATGGCAGTCTTGCAAGCACCGTCCATCCCAAGCACAATGTGGGATGGACAGTGGGAAACCTGCCTTCTTTCATGCAAGTGCAGGGAGGAGAAGTGACACCAAGTCCTCTGAGACAAACTTTTGTCTCCAGGTTTTTCTATGTTTCAGGTGAAATCAGTTTTCCAACAAAAACTTTCACAAAATCAGATCAGTAAGAGTAACCAAAGCAAACTCATACTGATTTTACTTGACTTTGCTTTTCCATTTGATTATGCAGCCAATTGGAAAGAATACAGAAGTTCTTTCCTGACTTTCTGACTTGAACTCCACAGACCATCTTTGAGATACCACAACTGTTCATGCAGTCTCAGTTTCCCACTCTCTGTGACATCCCCATATCATTCAAAAGAAAAGCACCGTGACAGTACAGGGGTGGAGACTGGAAAATTCATCCAGACGTAAGAGAACAAAATAAGAGAAACAGGCATAGGAGCATTTGGTGTTCATCTTGTATCACTTGGAGCCCTTTCAATGGATACAAGACACATTCCTACCTTTGCTCATACCTAGGTCAATCCTTCAGAAGCTATGGAGGACACTGTTTTTAACCAAGGCCCTTCAGTAGCCTTAGAAGCAGAAAAGGTTGACTTGCAGTCAGGGCAGGATGATACAGATCTGTTCACATCCACGGAAAGAACACAGACAGATACATCCCCTGCTCTTCCCTGTCCCTGCCCTACTCTTGCCAAGCCATTGCCCTTTCCCTTCTCCTGTCCCTTGAGCTCTGCTTGGCCTCTGCACCTTGTCTGGACTCTGCTGAGCTGCGAGTGAGAACAGAGAGTGACAGGAATAGCTAGCAAGCGTTGCTATGAAGACAACTAACGGCATGAACAGTAATTCCTTCCCACCTCAGCAGAGCAATGACTATTTACGGCCAGAAAGGGCTTGCCAGCCACCAGTTCAACATCCTCTTAAGGGCAACAGATTATCCCTAGAGTTGGCTCCTCCAAGACTGGGCACTGAGCTGTGGGAAGGACATAACCTGAGGTTGGAGGGAGCTAATTCACTCAAGCTACAGAAGAGACATTTAATTGTGTCTGAAGTGTCAGGATAGGTGGACTGGGAATGGGAAGGATAGTTCCCTGCTGGGAACTATTCACGTTTTTCAACACTGGGAATATTATGTTCCTCCTCTTCCCCTCAAACTTTGATTTTTCTCTGATTAATTCACCAGTTGTGAAGGAAACGTAATTGCTTGCTGAGTCTTAGATGCTGTATTTTCATTCCTCACAAAAAGAAATCACAGCTCAGTTCTGGTTAAAAGACTGCTGTAATGGTATTATCATCATCATGAACTTGAAGAGGCTGAGCCCTAGCTGCAGCATGAATGCAGAAACCAGCACCTAAAAACTGCCCTATCTAAATCAGAATATTTCCCACAGTATATTCCAACTATCACTAAATAATCTCTCTATGCTCTGTTCCTTTATAATGTATCAGCTACATGCTGTACCAAGTCCTTCATCATCCAGACAGAATTTGTACAAATATATGTCAGTCTGTAAATTGGCTGTAGATGTTTCCAAATATTTTTCTTTCTGTCACACGTCTACCAATATTTCACCTTGTCACTAGTACTATGTTAAAGGATCTTAGCCAGGTAATGGGAATGTACTTCAATTGCACACCTGAAGCCTTCTCCCAAAACCATCCCATCCTTCTGAATGTAAGATTGTCAGACAGCTCCAGGTAATTTAATTTTGGTTGTAACTAAAAATTCCTTTCAAGTTTTGAGGTGCTACTGTCCTTCTATGGATAGTTTCCTCCCTCCTATAAAGCCTTCATTAATTAATTATTAATTAAAAATGGATTTTGATTTTTGGTTGTTTTTTTTTTTTTAATTTTAGTAGAGAATTTAAAAATACTAAAGGAACCATTCAGTAGTGTAATGGTGAGATTAAAAAAATGTTTTCTCCTTTTATTCACAAACAACTCTTAGATGTTCATTACAAGAATAAAAAATCTCTATGAAGTTATAAGTCTTTCAAAACTACCGTTTCCCAAGGGGATATTTATAAGCAAATGTCTTTGAGCTGGGGCACAGGTCTAATTTGAAGACTGGCAGAACTGTAGTGCAAGACTACAATAAACAGAGGAAAATACATGTACATCTTGATGTATCTCTTTGAGACTGGCAACTGTCAAAACTCACTGTCTGAGCCTGGAGTTCCAATTTCTGTGGTCACTCACAAAGGCCATTGTCTGAATGTCAAATTTTTGAATAAAAACCAAGAGCAACTAAGGAAATACATTCTGTTTAGGGTCTTAGCTCATGTTTACAGGAATAAAACAGTTGTGTAGAAGCAGCTCTATGGATCCCCGGCTGGCACAATTATTCTAGGAGCTGGTGTACTCTCAAATCTCACATTTTTGAGGACTGAAAAACACTAGAAGCAGACTATGCCCTGATTCTGTTCTCTTTGATTTCAACAGGAGCAAAACCAGGTCCTCAATCTGTGTGTAATTCACATGATCTACTTAGCTAAACAATTAAGTCACAGCTCTGACATCTGATATTTATTTTAAGTTCTTTGAGCCAGATTCTCTTCTCCGCGCCAAACCGTTTTTCTGTTCTGGTGGCACAAAGACTATAACAACCATGGATTTTCCCAGCTGGAGATTCTCCCAGCATGAATAAGTCTTTACCTGTCTGGCAAAATCAGCTTTCATGTTATTTCCTCCTCTATTTCACCCTCTGAATCTTTACCATACTCTGATGAGAAAGAGCAAATTACTAGGCCTGTGCTATAGCCCTCATTACCATGCATCAAATATCCTTTGCCTGTATACTTGCCTCTTCAAATTAAACCTATATGGGTAATTTTAAATAATCTTTAGGCTATTGTAACTGAAGTGAAAGCATAGTCTGCTCTGGTGCTCCTTCTGTGGCATTTCAGAAGATGTGCAACTGAGGACCCTATGTTACCAACGAGATACCTCTGGAGCTCTAAATCCATGTACTCTTGGTCACTTCTATCTGTGCAGGCCATGCTTAATAATTTAATCATAGTGCAAGTTCATCCCTCAAAAAAAGACCCTCAATCCAAGCATGCTGACTTCTTAAAGCCCCATCTCCACTCCAAGAGGGCAGAGGCTGTGTGAAAGGATAACCTGAAGACAGGTCCAACTGAAAAGCTCCACACAATCTAAATAGAAGGTTTGTCATTGCCTGAGTGGGGAACATGATGGCTCTTTCTACATTATCGTAGGGGATGCATCCAATTTTTTCAGCTTTAAGTGAGACTAGTTTAATGGAGATTAAAAAATCGGGATGCAGTTTAAAACTGCACTTATTTGAGCTCACTTTAACCAGCAATGCAGTGTGGAACTGATCTGCTGCGAAATGTGAATGCTCACAGATGGATTGCCTCCTATGTGTGCTGTGGGAAGTGATGGGATAACATAAAGATATTGTGAACGGACCACCAGCTCCTCAAACTTCATCCACATCTTTGAATATGTCCAAACTGTCAAGGAATTAGTCAAGGATCTGACTCCTATCTCAAGATGAGATGCACTCACATCCTAATCTCTTATGCCTGTGCTCTTTTTTGATTAACTAAAATCTGGAGTTCTCCACAAGTGTATGGTGGTACATAGCATATGCCACAGCTCTTCCTCAGTGGCACACAGTGACCTCAGTATCACAAACAGATATTTTCACATTATAGACTCTACCTTGGACAGCTGAAGAGTCATTGATTTCAGGGGCAACTGGAAACTGGTAGAAAACAGGTTTACCAAATAGAAAAAAAAGGAATAAGTATGGAAAGTGTGGTTTCTAAGAAGAAATTAAAGGTCTGCTTGGGCATACCACTTATTTCATTGTATATCCTTTAACTACCGTATTGTTGTGCCCCACTTCTGGGGAGAGTTCTGTTCTTAGGAGTTCCAATGAACACTTAAAATGTTCACTAAATGGCTACCTACCACATTTATCTTCCAAACACGATAAAATGGTCCAACAAAGTAGGCTCAGAGCTTCACATGCAGAGATTGTTGGCCAAGGAAATGAGTCAACTTGGGAGGTAAACAACATCAAAGAGAGCAACATTCAGAATGCAGCAGCCTCTTCTGATCCAGTGCTTTTTAATCAGCCACTTTCCAATAATTCATTAGGACTTGAACAAAGAGGTTGAAGCATTGGCTTCTTCTAGGGCTTCAGCCAAGCGTAATGAAATTATAGCAGGATATATTTACAAGGTTGGATATCTTGAACTCAGCTGTAATTATGTTTATTAGTAATTCTTCAATAGCTGCTCAGAAAGCATATTTGTATTAGTTAATCCTTGCCTGTGGAGACCCTTATATTAGCTTGGCAAAAGAACATTAAGAAGGATGGATTTCTTTTTTTTCCCTCTCAGCAAATCTCTGTTTCCATCAAAAAATGCTGTGGGATCAAGAAATAAGCCAAATGTAGTGTATATGGTTACTTTTCCATTATTACTATTAGCAATCATTTTAGGAAACAGTTAAAACCAGAATGGATAAAGATCTAGGTTAACATATTCTGTTAAGTTTTCATTTGAAATATAAAAATTATTTAACTATACTTTGCATTATGAGATTCTGGAGAGCACCACACACATACAGATAAGCACCATGTGCATACATCACCTTTTTTCTTTTCTCTTCTGCCAGAGATGTGAACATGTAAAACAATAAATACATATTTATTTTGAAAAAAAAAAATCTCCAAACCATTACAGATCTGGTGCATGAGTTTATGCAAAAGAACCCTCATTTTTTAAGAAAATCTAATAAACAAGATAGCATATCCCTCAAACAATTCAAACAATTACATGTAGGGTACCATGAAACCCTTGTTAAGCTGGGAATATGTAGTTCCCCCTTTCCAAGAGGAAAGATGTACTACAATACTGATTATTCATTAAACTTACAAAAAGATAATTCACTGAAAATGATGAGACATATAGGAAAGACTGGTCGAACTGTTCAAGGCATTATTTACTGAAGCTGTCTTTCCCTAGTCATAAGTTTTTTTTCTATAACAGAAAACAATTTCCATTAATTCATCTATCAGCTACTTGGAATCACTAAACTATCAAGGGAGATATTTTCAGATTAATCCAGAGACTCCAAATTATGCCTGGGAAGTTATTGGAGGGCTTTTGACTGAAGGCAAAACCACTTTTAGAATAAGATACAGAGACTAAATATCGATAACTATTAAGAGGACATTCACTTAGTGCAATTCTGCAGGACTCCATGCAAAGCCCTCTGTTTTAGCTATCATGGCTGCTAATAAATGTTAATTCTGGAATATTTGCATAAATTAAACACAAGAACAGCTGCAATACATCAAAGGCAATATATGAACTAGTTGAATTGACTGAATGAAAACTGATGACGTGCTTAACTGCATACAAGCCAAACTCAGCACTGACAAACATAGGCAAACTCTATTGGTGTGAAAGGAAATAGAATCGAGTTTGCCAGAGCTTAATTAGACCCTGCTCTTTTTTCTAAATATGAATAGGCTCCAGGTTGATTGCTGTGCAAATGGTAATGTTTAACTGTACTTTACATTTCCTGTGCTTATTTTAGAAATGTTTCTATTTCTTTCCAAATTAGAAGAGATACCGAACTATCTCAAATGGGTTAATAATACACCATTTCTCCATTATAGATACTTTACTCTAAACTACAACTTTAAAGATGTTCCCAGTGATTGTATGTCAGATTTATACTCAGGCTAAGGTCATTTTAATCTATCACAGTTACATAAGGAGACCGTTTATTAAGTATAACTAAGATCAAAGTATTTTACATGAGTGTTACATATAAATGAATCTAAAGTAGTGAGCTACTTAGACATACTAATATTGGAGGTTTTACCTTCAAGGATCATAATGCAAATGTACATTTCAGTGGGCCAAAAAGTGCTGAGCAGAAAGAGCTGACCTTAAATAAAAAAACAGGAAACACTTTCCATATCTCGAGACTGAGTAACTTTAACATTTCCCTGGTTTTTTAATACCACTGTCATAGTCATAATATTCTGGCATTCTGAGATAGAGTGTAACTGCAGAGAAAATACTACCCTTAACACTTGAGAGCTTTTCTACTTATTCTAAGATAACATTTAACTTGTCCATAATACTTAATCTCCAGATTTTCTCCTTTTTTCACTCCTTGTTCTGACAGGAAAGAAACAGCTATCCCAGTCAAAAGTAAAGAAGGAGAAGCAAGGCTTTTCTGGAGGTGCTGCTCAGTTCTGGGGCAGTGGACTTCAGTATAAATGTGTAGTTTGGATTTGTTTCAAGGATTTTGAAAGCCCTGACTGCATCTCATATAAGTGATTCTCCATATTCCCATGCAGCTGAATCACATATATACGGAATCACATGGAGTGACTCCACCATGTAGGTAATGTAGAGCCACCCTGTTCATGAGAAGTAGATCTGAGTGTAAATTTGCTGTACCTTTCTTATCCACACAAATTATTTATTTTGTAGTAATCCTTCTTCTGAAAGAATGAAAGCTGCATGATATCTGGAAAAGCGACTTTTTACTGAATAAAGGGGGAAATATGTATATGTTAGCTTCATATACAAACTTGGCATTTGATGATATAATAATGGGAAGCTCAAATTGTGGTACTTTGCTAATTTACTACTGACCAAGAGTTCCTTTCAAACTTTAGGTGCACAGTATCAAATGCAAGCAATTAACCTGCTCTAGGTTGACTTCTAACCCAGAAGATTTCCCTGAAGGCCTAAAGAAATCTTCTTATTAGCATGTTTCAGTCATAACTCTTTGTTTACTGTGTAAAAGACAAGTTCTGAAAACCGTTTTCCTAAATTTCCTAAACTGAAATTTCAGTGACAGCAGAGAAGTCTCTGGTGTGTTAGGCATGCTATGTCATTAACAGACAAAGAAGTAATTACTCTATCCTGATTAGAGTAATAACATCACAGCTATCTCCTTACTTATTTTAATCCAATGGGATTTAAGGGTTTTACTAATCCAGGGCATACATCCACTACAGCTACATATACTGACAAGGATGCATTTTCTAACACTTCATTTCAAAGGTTCTTACTACTGAAACACGTCATAAACAGCAAAACTTAAGGAGGAAAAATTGTCTGACTGTTTTCCAGTAGGGTTTTATTTTGCTTTTCACTTTATTTTACAGACTTGAGTAAAAAAGGAGAAAATCGTTTTAGTAGCAAAGCCTTAATTATATTTATGCTATGTCACTCAGGATGCTGTCTAAAATCTGCAAGGAGCCTGACAACTATTGCTCTGCTGATGTAACTTTAAATGTTTTTCTTTAAGCCAAAGACACAGACTTCAAATCATGTAGTAAGAACATGTACTAAAATGCAATTGAACCAATTTACTTTAATTGAGAAAGAAGGACTTAATAGACTTTGAAAAAACCCAGCAACAAGAAATGTAAGAAAAAATAAGTTTTAATATTCTTAGTATTCAAAATTGTGCCTTTATCATGAGTGATTTTTGCTTTACTACATTTTAACTGTATGTTTAAAAACATATTATTAGGATCAAATAGTAGACACATTTTGTAACTCCAAACAGTATTTTTCACTGATGTTAAAGCCTGTGTTAAACAAGAACATTTTTATGCACTGTTTTGGTGGAGCACTGCACATCAATGATTTTTTGCACAGCAGACAAAATAAAACATAGGACAATATAAAAATGGCCACTAATCAATCAAATGCTTTAATCCTTCATGTGTTAAATCTTGTTTATAACCTAAAGAATTCTACCCTCAGTATGTAATCAATAGTCAATTAAACCCCTCTCTAGAGCAACTGTTCCAATTGGCCAACATTAAAAACCCACAAAACTTGAGTAAATAGCCTGTAGGACTTCCACAAAAGTAGTAACCTCTAATTCACAAGTGACAAAATGAAGCAGTCATCCTTAAATTGAATAGAAAAGCCTAACCATCAACCACCAAAACCAAACACAAGCAAACAATTGAGCCTTTTATTTTTCAGTACAATATCGTCTGAATGCATGTAATGAAAAAGAAGATATTTATCATGGCTATTAAAGTGTATTTATTTGGTATGTTTTAAAACAAGTCTTACAAGTTATTAACATGGGATATGGTCACATTTCAGATTTGGGTTTTTTTTACTTCCATGAAATGTAGTGGATTAACCTCTGAAAATTTTTTTCACTGGAAAACAGATGTTAATAAGGGGGATATTTTCCCCTTCCTGCAGGCTACTTTCAGGTCACTTGGAGAGATCTTCTTTAAGAATAAAATGATCCCAATGCAGACAGTGGCCTTACATATACTTTAGGGATGGAACCAGTCATCCCCTTCTCTCTGCAGCCTTTCAGCGGCTCTTTTTCTAGGTGGTGCATCTTTCTCAGGTACTTCATTGATTATGAAGTTTTGCTTATAGCTTTCCACAGTGGCTATTATTTTGCATTTATTTTTATGCTGTGTAAAGCACTTCAGAAAATATAAGCCTTTATAAGTCATGTTGGCAACTCTTAAATCACATGTGGATCTGAAACATCACATTCTCATGCAAATTGCCCTCAAACCCTATTAATTAAAAGAGGAGTCTGTGTGCCTGGATGTATATATAATTTTCTTTTTATATCTTTCTCCCACATACACATACTTATTTAAAAAGCAACATCATCTCCACACATGAAGCAGTGTATTTTCAAGGCTAGAGGCTATCTATCAAAAAATAAATGCATCACAAAGCCTTACACCTGCACACTGCCATTCTCCCACCTCTCAGAGGCTTTCCCTGGCAGACTAACCCCTGAAATAACAAACCACAAAAACACAGAGACCTGCCATTCTTTCTTGATAGAAAAATCAAATTGTGCGTAATGTAAAGGAAAAAAAGGACACGAAATAGATCAGCTTTTCAGTTTGCTCACTTTGGCTCAGGGCCAAGCTAGACTAATACAAAATCCATGCTGCTCCTGAATTACAGACAGTAATGCATGCAGATCTACTCTGAAACAAAACTTCTGTTTTCTTTGTTATTCACTTCCCTGCATATTGGAGGAGTCCTGGTGTACTTCAGGCCCAATTCCTGATGCAATACAGTGAAAATTCTGACATTCACTTTTTCGGGGCCAGAGCTGAACATACTAGTAATTGTGCATCTTGTCATGCTAAATATAAGTTCCACAAAAATATGAAATAGGACTAAAACAAAACCCAGAAGATCTCATCACATCGATCAAAGCAATAGCTCAACAGAAAATCTTTTCCATATGCTGGCAGGCTGTCTTATTCCTGGGAGAGCACAGTGCACTCTGCAATGTTTGCTGCTCAGGGTACTGCAGTTCAACGAGGCTTCTCCCTCCCTGTGCCGGGACAGCGCAAAGTCTCCGGTACCACGGGGATTAACGGCAGTGAGAGCAGAGCCCCTTGGAGACCACTTCATTTAAGGACTGCTCACATCTACTGCGCGTATTTTAAGGCTCCTTGCATGCAACAACTATGTTTTATCTTTGCTCACTCCCTCATCAGCTCTCAGGGTTGGTCCATGGGCTTGAAATTCTCCACTTTGACTTCTGTCTTATCCTGGATTTCAGATGCCTTTTGATCAGTGGCCTGGCTCTGTTGTCTGGCAGTTATGTTTGCCAAAAAGAAAGTATTGCTGTTAAAAGGCATATTGCACAGTACACCTAAAAACCCAAGCAGGCAGGGAAAGGAATGTAGCAGTGGTGTGACAGATTGCAAAGCCATTGTAACCATGATTGACCCAGGCACTGTGCAGAACTGAAGGAATATGCAATCTCTGCAGCATTTGGGACTTCCTTCCATCAAAGGAAACAAAAATTTAACCTGAACACTTGTGGTTTTTGGGTGGAACTGACACCTAACTGTGGTAAAAGCAGAGATAATGGGCTCACTAGGACTGTTTTTATTTCTGCCTCATGGTGTGGTGAGGTCCTCACAGCCCCTCTGATCCTCCCTGCTCTGGGAAGAACATTGCCCCATGGAATCTTCACTCCTCCCAGCACCCAAGCCAGTTGCCCTGTCCCAACACCATACAGGTGCTCTACTGAGAGGAATACTTTTTAATAATTCATTACATTTGTTAATCTAGGAGAATATATTTTCCTTTAACCACTAGATCTGGAATATACAAACTTAGAATTTATTTCCATATAATGTCCACCTCATTAAAATTAAAGAAAAAACAAGCCCCTTGCCCATTTATAATATGGATTATATTAATCTTTCAAAAGCAGAATATGTTTGTCTGGTTTTGTTTCAGAAAAGCCCACCTACCAACTTGACTGTAAAAATAATTGATTCAGAAATGTCAGGTATAGATCAGAAATTATTACTATAAATCATAAGAATTTATTTGGACTTTTTTAATGTAACAGTTATTCTTCTTTTAAACCAACCTCATCCACTATTTTGTATTTTCTAAGGTAATGTGTGTTTTGGTAAATGTGATTTTGGAGAATGTAGTTTTTATTAAATCTCATCTTCTTTTAAGTCTCCTGAATGCCCAGCAATTCCTATTAACACAATATGGTAAGAAGGAAAAAATAAAAAAGCTAGCTTACTAGCAGGAATAATAATTGGATGAGGCATAAGTATTACAAAGAACTCTGTGTTATGTCATACCATACATTTTAATTTCTTAGAGACAAAGTTTACATTCCTCATTGGTCTCCTTTTTTTACTCCAGATCTGTAATTACATTCCCTGAAGTAGTTTAGTATTAGGCACAGCAGGTCTTACAGAATTAGGGACTTCCAGCTGTAACTATCACTACACTCACAGTTTTTTTAGGTGAGGAAAAAGAACAAAACTTTTCTTATGCCTTATATAGAATACATAGGCTTGATTTAACCATAAACTAAAATAAACCTCAAACATATCTTTAAAATCTAATTCATTATGAATAATGGTTAAACTAGCACTATGTCATAGGACAACTTACAGTTTTCTGCTGCTGATGTGTAAGAAATTTTGGCATAAAACCGAACTCATAAGTGCAACCTCAAAGTTTAAATATTTTGAGGGCCAAATTCTCTTCTCTGATATGTTATTCTAAATCTGAAGTAGATATGCTCAGGAGGCTAATTTGAACATAGTCATAAACTGAGAGCAATATTTATCTTCATTCCTTCATGCTTGAAAAATGACTACTCAAAATGTGTTAAAATGTCTTGTTGGTCTCTCAGGACAAAAAGGAAATTTCAGCCCCTTAACACTTGTAAGTTTAGATAGCTCCTTTCTCCACTGTGGTGGGCAATATGTAAGGAACGAGTAGTCAAAGCAGATTTCTTTATTTCTCAAGATTTCTTTAGATCTAATAACATGGAAGCTATTCTGGTTTTGAGGAAAGTGTTTGGATAAATGTAACAAAGAAAATCTAAGAAGAATGACAAATGATTTTAGTTCCCCTGACATGACATTCAAAAATAACCTGAAGCTGAATCTTCTCTTTGTGAAAATACGTGTTTTCTTCATAAAAAAAGCTGACCGCAGTTATGCATCAGAAGCAGGGGATAGTTATAAAAAAGATTACCCATTCAAGAGCTTTCATCACTAAGCTTAAAAAACTTTAAGACACTTCTTAGTGTAAAAAAAAAAATATAAAATCACACTCAAGCATATAAACTTCATGGAAATCAGGCAAGTAAAGGATGTTATGACAGAAATTTTAATCCCACTGGATGTAATAACTCAAAGGAACAACTTGTATTTTTAGTGACATCCTACCAGGAATACTAGAAAAGATGAAGATTGCTTTTTGGTTAGTTGGAATTTCTTCTAAAGGTACTCTTCAGAGTAAGTGCTCACTCTCATTAATCAGGTCACCAAGAAAAACAGGGACAGATCTGTGTGAGATAAGACTTTTGAACATGTAGGGATAAAAGAGATAAGAAGTTAAGACAGCTAAAGTGATTGTAAAACTGGTATTTCTATTGCATATGTGACTGTCCCGTGTCCTACAAGTACCATGACACAAATTTTCTTATGGTTAAGAAGCACATGACATGGAATATAACCCTGATCATTAAGGGGCAAGAAAGACCTAAAGAGTCCTTTCCAGGCAGGTCACAGCATTTCACTGCCCCAACAGAGCAGGGCAGGTTTGAGTGTCCACTCTATTTCAGGTATGCCCCTTTGCTCTGTGACAAAATCACATGAAGTGGAGCACAGCTCTTATTCCCATGGCATAGGTCTAGCCCAGGACCTGTCCATGAACCACCTGCAAGCCACACTCAGATGGGGTATCACAGAACAAAAGCACTCTTGCTTTCATACCCTCTTTGTGAATCTAAACTGAGTGGTACATGTACAATGTCTGACAGATAAGTGTTTCACTCTTCTTTTTCCTGTCTCATCAAAGACACCTTCTGGGTGCTGTGCTTTTCCATTATGGTCTGAGCTAAATGAGCAGGACCCCATCAATTTAAGGAGAAGGTCCCATCCCCTCCCTAACCTCAACCCTGGACATGTGTTGTAGCCATTCACCCTGTGCTGCTCCTAGAACTCACCCAGTGGTACTCCAGGTCAGCTTTCTCACTATACAAATAGCTCACCAAGGCCCTAAATGAAATAAAAGAAAGGTGAATGTGGAGGTGTAGCTCAGTGAGTAGCTTGACTAAAGCTGGAGAGAGTCCTTGGAGTGAGGGAATGAGAGAACAGGAGGGGAAGCACATTCCAGTCCTCCTGCTATTCAACTCACTGATAATACAGAGTAGCATCCTCCGGAAAGAAAAAAAAGAAAAAGAGAAAACACACAGAAGTTACTCGTCTTTCATTCTCTGTTCTGTATACAGCACTATTCCGGATGCTTCTTGTTTCAAACAAAAGAACTAATTAGCTGCTCAATTGTCTTTTAAATCAGACACTTGGGTTTGATTTTCAGCAGCTACAGACAATCAAAATACCTAACTCCGGTTTCAAATGCTTGGCTGAGCACTCAACTGAATGCAACTTCCCAGTCTGAGGGGAAGATAAGCCGTTCTGTTCAGCTGAAATCAGACACTACCAGCTGGAGTAAAAAGCTGCCATTAATGTGTTGCTGACAGGAGTTATAAAAAAAATTACTTGTAACAAAAGCCTTGTCACAGTTCTCTATCCCAAAAAACAAGTACACACCATCATGACAGGTACTAATTTGTATCCTTGGCATTGGTAACAAAAAAATGAGATGAATGTAAAAATGTGACTACTACTTAAACAGTAGATCTGCTCTTTCCAGGCTGCAGAGACAGCTACCTTTGTGGCTGCCCAGGACACTGCACCTGTGCCAGGGACGACTGGAGAATTTCTCTAAAGATGTTCAGCTGTTCCTTTGGTGTACGACATAGTTACCACAAGTAACAACTAACAGAAAACAAAACCTTACTGTGTATAATATTGATGGATTTAAGAAAACTCCCCTTCAAAGTTATATAAATATTAGGAAATATTTGTGCTTTCCATGGTTAAAGAGAATTCTTTAGTTAAAGGTAAACATCTCAAATGGGAGGTACTGTTGTCCAAAACAGAATTTTTCCTCAAACCACCTGATAATAGTAATTATTGCAATAATTATTGCAATGTATAAACCTGAGACTAATTCTCAGGTTTATACAATTCTATCTTTCATTCTGTTGAAAAGAAGAATGTATGCCCTCATTTATTGAAAAGACCATTTTACTTTTCTTCTTGGGATGAGGTCTTGCCCACAGCACATAAAGAACTCAAGGCACAGTAAATAAACACTTATGACCAGTCATGCTGATAACCTGCAGCATCTTTTCAAGTCAGCACAGAAATCTGTGGCAATCTGATTTGGGCAGGTTTTCCATAATCACCAGAGGCTTTATGGTCTGAAAAAGCAAGAATATCTGGAAGCTCACTGGGACAATACAATCCCTTATGGATGTACAGTTCAATACCTGGAGGAGATCACACTGAGAAGCTTCAAGGCCAGAGCATTGATTACTTTTTGATTGATAAATTTTAGCCCAGTTTCCTTAGAACATACAGCAATCTCCCTGCACAAGTGCCACCCTACCAACCAGTTGGTCACCCATTAACTTCTGAATTTGTCACCCAAGTTTTTCCAAAATGAGGCTTAATTTCATTTAAAACAGACTACTGAACAGAAAAGAGTAAGTCTGCCAGTGAGACTTGGGGAGGGCTGCATCTCAGCTTCACCCATTACCAGCCATCAGCCACAAGGGCGCTCTCCAGGGACACAAATCCCTAAGAAACCAAATTTCCTTGAGTTCTCTCAGTTTGGCTTCTCTCCAGCAAGGTCTGTGGCAGGCAACAAGAGAAAATTATTAGTGAGCTACAGCCAGGGACAGTCACTAGATTCTCCTTTTTTGTGGAACTGCACCATCCTAACCCGCACAAACCCCTCAGGCAGCTCCACTCCAGTAGGAAATGGTTTTGCACGGCTCTGCGTCAAGCAGTGTCAGTCTCCTGGCCCTGAACTGTGTGAGTATCACCAGGCAGCTGTGCTGGTCCTGAACTGTCCCTGCTGTCACTGGCGGGCCTGGCCCGTGCCAGTGCTGGAGGTAGCCCCGCTCTCAGCATCCTCTGAAAAGTGAAATAAGCCCCATGCCCAGCACAGTCTGGATCTCCTGCACCTGCCCTGCAAAACTAGAGAAGTCCATCGCACGGGAACCAGCAAAGTTGAAGAGGCAGTTTAAAGGAGCACGTCCAGAGAGCTGTCGCTCAGATTGGTCATTTATCCTCTTCGTGCAGATCAGAGCAGCAGCCCTAAGACTGGGGAGAAACGGGGCTCCCCGGCGCTGCGCTGCAGCACAGGGAAGTTGTGAGGCTTGTTTGAGGGGCTGTAGACCAATGCTGGCCGCAGCTGGCCGCAGCTGACCTCCCGGACGAAGGTGCCGGAGCCCCAGTGACCCTCTCCTCCCTTCCGTCTCGGATACCCCCACAGCTCCAGCCGGGGAGCGGGGCTGGGCTGGGCTGTCCTCAGCGGGGCTCGAACTCAGCAAAGGCAGAGCCCCCCCCGTGGCAGCCCCGGGGCGATGGGAGGGCATCCCCCGACCCGCTTTCCGCTCGCCCGCTCCCTCCCGCAGCGGATGCACCGGCAAAGGAGCCGTCGGGCTCGGCCGCTGGAGGGGGCGGCAGGGACGGGATCCGGCGGGGGCTGCAGCCCCGGGCTCCCTGCGCGGGGCAGCGCGGCGGCTCTTACCTCCGTGCCGGGCGGCGGCGAAGAGTCGCGGGGGCGGCGGGGCGGCGGCGGC
>VZRX01013834.1:27161-74686 GCA_013398075.1 Notiomystis cincta
GCCGGCGGAAGGGGCGCGGAGCGGGGACCCGACGGGCCGCCACCCGCTGGCCCCGCCAGCCCCGCGCAGTGCGGCCGCGCTCGCCCGGCTCCACGGAGGGTGCGTTTAACAGGCACGGATTAGGGGAAGGTTATTAATTGCGCCGCACATATTCGCGGTCCAGGGTTTTGCAGGGGATTTGCTCGGCTCCCTTTGCCCCTGGGGTCCCCGCGCCCGCGGGTGCCTCCTGGTTCTGCCGGCGGAGCGGGGCGGCGGGGGAAACCCTGCGATGCGCCAGCCTTGTCCGGCTACACAGGGGGTTCGGGGCGAGAGCGCGGACGGCAATCGGATGGAGTTCAGCGAGGGGCGAGTCACACTGGAACTGCCGAAATCAGGGTGTAAAGGGCGAAAACAGTTACCACAGGCTGGGGCTTCGAGAGCAGCGCTTAATGCCCTAAGCTATTCTAATTATAGAAAACGGGTAGGATTATGAGGGAGGGAGGGAAATTCTGTTATTTACAAACTGTTTTCTAGTTGGCCTGTCTTGCAAATCCTCTTGGGGGAAGGAGTTAATCGGAGCCTCGAGGAGCCGGCTTTCCCCGACGGCTCCGGGCTCTCCCTCCCTGCCTGCCCTGCCGGGGCGCACGGCAAACCCGGGGAGTAACCGGGGGACGACCCGCGGTTCGCTGCCGGAGCAGCGACACCCCGGCGTTCCGTGCCCCGATCCCCTCCGGAGAGCCGGCGGCCGGCCGCTTACCTTCAGGCGGAGGCGAGTCCGGCTGGGTGCGAGCGGGCTGGGGAGAGAGGAGCTGTGCCGCCGTCGGAGAGCCCGTGTCCCCGCGAAGGCTCCGCCGGGCGCGGAGTGGGGCGCTCGGTGCTGCGCCTGGAGACGGGGGATGCGCCCTTCAGGGCCATGCGCTTCTCTTATATAGTCCACACCGGCGTACTCATTTGAGTACTATCGACTTTAGGTGGGTGGCAGTCGATGGAGACACCTCTGGTAATCACTCTTGGGCTCAGAGAGGGTCTTTTCTGACAAACTTCCTCCTCCCCGTTTGTCCCCCGGTGGATGGCAACTGAAAGCTGCGTTTGAAGTGACTCTGATCTATTTGTGAAATTAGATTTCCCTGAAGATTGGGGAACGCTTACTAATAAAGCTGCCGGCTCAAGAGATTAAAATGTGCTTTAACTTAGCGGGATTCCCTTGGGAGTACAACACGGAAACTGTTTAATTCCCCCCTTTTTTATTGAACCAAGAAGCCGTGAACAAAGTCTGAAGTGTGTATAAATTTGGTTCTGTTTTGATGGCACAGAAAGCAGTAGTCTGTCTTTGATAGGTGAATTCACAAACTATGAACCTTGTAAAAGTTTGCTTCTTCAAAACAGCTTTTTTACATTTTTGACAATGAGACTTAAGGAAAAGCTTGCAAAAAGGTAGTGACCTAACAAAAACCATTAAACCCACAGGTTAAAAACCTGTCTCCTAAAGCCAGAAATTAGCTAATAAAATCTCAGCTTTCAGAGAGCAGTTGTATGCAGGTGGTCTTGGTAGATTGTAAAGCAATACAGGTTTTTCAAGTTATACCAGACAATATTTTATGTTGGTATTTTGCAAGTATAACTCTTTGTCATAAGTTACCACTTACATATTTACTTAATAAGAGTGGGAGAAAAAGAAAAGTTATCTGAGATATCCTTTAAGGTGTGAAAATGGGGAATTTAGATTCGAAAGAGATTTAAACCATTGTGAATCTGTCTGGCATACAACATTTCCCTACAAGCTTTGTCTCTTTCCCCAAACTCCTTTATTCTTACCCTTCTCTGGTTATCTCAGGCAGCACATGCTCTGGGCTGTATCTCACAGGGACTGTGTCATTGCTGGTGATAGGAACCAGCTTCTTCCCCACATCATCCTGTGCTTGGGCCATCCTCACTCACCTTTGGGGCTGTGATCCCACAAAGATCAGAGATCAAACCATGTTTAACTAATAAAGGCTTACAAAGGGTTCTATCTCACAAATTTTTTAGAGGTCAGTGTACTGCACTAGATACACTGGTCTGACCTGTGGATTCCCAGGGTAAATGAAGTGAGGTGCCATTCTCTTTCTTGCTACATGATTTCCTGTGTTTGCATCTTTGTTGAGTGCATATAAGGGGTTAACTTTTGTCAAGCTGATAGTTAGATTCAGTGAAGAGGGAAAGAGGAACAGTAATCAGCTGAGAAATAAAGCAGCATATTAATTAACCAGCTGTAAAATAAACCTCAACATTTCTCTCTATTGGCTTGTTTCTATTATTTTATTATTCCTTTATTTTGCCCTCAGAGACACATATTGATACCACAGAATGGGACTGAATTTTTCTATGGAACCTACCGAAGCATTGCCTTGACTCAAGTTCTTCTGCCCACCTTCCTTACTACTCATGGACTAGGTTTACATCTTCCAGCCCTGGGACCAGGTCACATGGGAAGGAAATCCATGTGGCATTGTAAAGACAGAATAATTTTGCTGCTCGTAAATACCCCAAAGTCTTTACTGGATGTCTGTTTGAGGCAGACAGCAGAATACTCATAGGGATTAAAAGAAATATTGCAAAAGGCAAGAAAACAGTCCCTCTTTTCTCACTCACATCCCCAGAGAAGGTCTAGGGAGTCTGCAGACTGGCATGGCTGACTATGCAATTTGATGGACAACATCCTGGAGCTGCTAGTTTGGGAAAGTTTCTCATCCCCTCAGCAAAGATTGTCACATATGTCACCCCCCACACACTGGGTTCCTAAGATACAAATGCTGCTACAAATACTAAGGCCATTAAATTTTGTTCTTTAATTTACATGTTGATTATTTAGAGGATTGAAGTTTTGTACCAGAACCCAACTAGGCTCTTTACCAGTAGGAGCCACCCGGTTTTATCCCTGTCTGAGTTACTTCTGCTGTAACTTGTTTCTCTCCCTTTTAAGAGCTGTATCCTTCTTTCCTTGGAGGGACATTATACCCACCCAGAGGGCAATGTACTGTTTTATAATTAAAGTTAGACAAAATAAACAGGTAGGTTGCTTAATTTCTTACAATTTTTTAATGTTATCCTTTGGTATTTTTCAAAAGAATAATCAAGAAGTCAAGAAAACAAGAGAGTGGGTGCCCCTGCAGAGCAGCTTGGGATGCAGATCTTTCAGGCCTTGAAGTTACTGCAAAGATTTCCATTCACTTCTGTAGGAGTTGGGACAAGCCTTAAAATGAAAAGAACCAATTAGAACCATAGCACATCTAAATCACAAGTTTTAAGTAGCTTTTTCAGATTCTTTCTATGCTCAAGAACCTTAAAGGCTTGTGTAAAAACAAAACAACGAAAAGATTTGTTTTCCATTATTGTGCAAAACTTTAGCTCCTTTTAAGTTGTTTTGATATTTGAATTCACCAGAGAGCAGTTGAAAGAAGGAAGACCAGACTGCATCCAGAGGATGATGTTTTACTAATCCTAGGCAATTCTGGCAGGATGAAGCCCCATTCTCATTGGCCCTTTTGTTAGTAGCTCTAATGTTTCTCCTCATCATTATATGGAGAAAGAATCTCAGCATGAGATTTACATCAAAGAGACAATCTTGAGGCTTCACTCAGTACCTTATTTAGGGACAGAAAACCTGTTAGTAGTGAGCCTAAATAAGTCTGATTATTTGCTTCCTGTAGCTAATGGATTTAAACAGGTACACCACATTATTTTTCCTGTGACACATTCTTCTTATTTTCTGGTCTGCCTTAGCCTCAAGTATGTCTGATTGAAGTTAAAAGCAAACTAGTGATGTGGAAGTATCATAGGGCTGACAGGGACTCAGAGAGATGATCTAGTGCTTTCCCTTGCTCAAGGCAGAGACAACTGTACCTATGTCATCTGGGCTCAGCAAAAACTTTTAATTTCTCCCGTCAAGCTCAACACTTCATCACAAATCCATTAAATGAAAAATTGGTAAATGTGGGTTTAGAAGTGACATTTTACCTCGGGATTTACACTGAAATATAAAAATTATCTAAATGCATCCCCAAAGCACACACTCAAATGAAAGACAGGCTAAAGTAAAGATTTAAAATTTAGGTGTCTTGCTGTGTCTACATAAATCTGTCAGCCAAAGATTTCCATGGCCACTCATCTAAATCAAGAAGAAAAACAGAAAACCTGTTTCTGTTGAAGTTCATGGGAATTTTCCTGTTGACTTTGTTGAGCAGGGATTTAATGCAGGGTTGTTACCAAAGGAGAGGTGAGGAAGTGAAAAATCACCTCAAAAATATGAATGTATTAGCCAAGGCAGTAAATTATAGATGGCTGTTGTAATTTCTGATAAGTAACAGAGAATTCCATCTGTTTTCAGATCCCAGCATTTCCTTAAAATCAGAGTTTTTACTCAGCCATATACATACATGCCTGTTGAGGCTCAGTGCAGAGGACTTGATCAGATGGCCTTTTGAATACACTTTGCAGTCCTTTGTTTCTCTGAATCTACAGGGTATTTTGCAAGTGGCTTTTAAGGCACAGGTCATGCTAATGAACTGTCTGATGGGAAGGCCATACAGTTAAAGAAGTAAAACAGTGCTACTAAAAGAAATGTGAGAATCATTGTGTATTTATATCTTAAAAGAAAACTTAGTGCATCTCGTAACTTGATGCTGTTTTTTTGAACATTTTTGGTAGAAATAGCACAGCAGAGAGCTGTGGCATGTTCTTAATTGAATTTTAGATAGCAGCTTCCAGTGGTTATTCCGTACAATAAAGATCATCATCTTTCCCACTACAGAATACCATATAAGTCTTATTATTACAAACATATCTAAGCATTTTTAACTACAAAGCTATAATGATTTTTACTGGTCTCATCATTACGGAATTCTACCATGAAGTCACCACCTTTAAGGTTTGGGGGACATTTTGCACCTTTGCAATTGCAATATACTGAGTCTTTTTTTTTAGGCCCTTTGTCTCCCCTGTGCTCTGGAGGGCCAAGCTGGAAATGTGAAGAAGTTTCTGACATAAGAGAATTCAAGCAATAACCTGTAAACTAACCTACAAGCTGTTCAGCAGGAAGCAAAGAAGATCTAGGGAGAACACTGAGGAGCCAAGTTTGGTAGGACTGTGAAATAAGTACTTCTACATTCTTTAATTTTTCCTGAAACAGTTTCAGTAGTGGAGGTTTTGTTTCTGCATTGTCTCACTGACTTTCTGCAGCTCATTCAGCTGAAAGTGGCACGTGGGATAAACTACCAAGTCTGAGTCTATGGAGATTATTTCACAAGAATCTAATCCAAATAGTTTTTCTCTCAGCCTTACTGATATTGAGAACTTAATAGCAAGAAATGAACGTGGCTTATCTTTTAAACTGTTCCCTGGACAAAATCTTCTATGAGATTTCCAAAGAAGAAAATTAAAAAGACTTTAAAACCTGGAAAGATTTTCCAGGACCCTGAGAGTGGTGTGCTGAGTGAGGACAACTGGTCTCAAGGGCTGAGAAATAATCAGTCTGATCAAAGGACTCTTTGACCTGCTTGCAGTTCTTCACAAATGCTGGAACATGGAAGATGGCAATTATTGAGGGCAATATGAGAGCAATTATTTGTATTACCATGACTCTGAAGATTGACAGTTTAGCTTATTTTAGAAAATATCCAATAGTGGCTTGGTCTGTTGCCACCTTTTGATTTTGACCAGAATTGCATTTAAGAAGGACAAAGCAGACCCTCCACCATGAGAATCCTGCTGCAGGCACTTGCTGTTATCTGACCTCAGAGTACTAAAAATAAAGACCAAAGTCCCACTGGTTTGAGTCTTTTTCTTTTGAACCCAGATCCTCAGCTCTGTCAGATGCACTGCAAAAGACACACTTCTTTTTCTGAGGTAATGACAGCTTATTACACCTGTCATTATAGCAGCTAAAAGAGTTTATTTGCAGATGCAGCAGGTTTAAATTAAATCTCTTGCCTGGCACAGAAGACATCCTCACCATATGCCCTTTGTGACAGCAGATTCATGACAGCAGCTTACTGACACCACCAAAAAGCTGGCTGGTGACCAGAATAACTGTGCAGGTGACATGGCTTCCTTGAAGAGATCCATGTGACCAACATGAAGATCATCACCCAAACATTTCTTTTCAACAGCACCAAAAAATGAGTGACATTTTCAGGGCTTGCCAACAAGGGCAATATCAAGGCTTTACACTCAAATCATGGAGTCACTCATTCAGAAAAAAAAAATTTAATTTCATCTTGCAATGAGAGCCTTCATCAGAGGAACCTGAACCTAGGGATTTTTGTGGATGGAAAGGTTCAAGGGAAGCCTTCACTGCAGATGAAGAATCAATCCAGGTGTAGCAGCAGAGTGGTCTGAGTTTAGAGCTCTCTGACCTCCACTGCTGAAGTAATCAACTTTCAAAAAAGAAGAAGAAGATTTGGGTGTAAGTGTTGTGTCAGTGGTGAAAGAGGAGGCTCATAAAGTTTTAGAAAAAATAAACTGTAGGGACCACCCCAAATGAAAAAGTCCTCCAGCTTAGGTTCATGCTACTTCCAAAGCCAAAGTTAAGATACTTGATGCCATTCCCTACAGTAAAGATATTTTCTGATTATCTATTACATTAAGGATAGATTTCCTCAGTGGTGTCATGTGAATCTTTGTTGATTTTTTGTCTGATTTCTCATCAGACTGGCAAACTTTCCAGACTTGCTGCATGTTGATGGTTTCAATGCAAAAGATTTCTAAGAAGCATTTGACTTTGTGCTACTAGTTTTACACAATAGCTTTGAAAGTTAACATGGTCTGAGTTCAGGGGATTAACTGGTTCTCTGAGGAGTTTCAAACTAAAAATGTTGGTGGGGTAATGTTTATTTGACTAAAACTCACATCAGTGTTGATTTGGTAAGAGATTTTCAGCAGGAATTGATTTTTAGACTGGAAAGAGGT
Source organism: Notiomystis cincta (assembly GCA_013398075.1). Lineage (NCBI taxonomy): Eukaryota > Metazoa > Chordata > Aves > Passeriformes > Notiomystidae > Notiomystis > Notiomystis cincta. Next base: position 34,086 of record VZRX01013834.1, read on the forward strand.
AAAGACAATTGGTCACTGTTTTGCAGGCCAGTAAGGGTGCTGAGACTGAGGGGCACAGTCAGTCAGAACACAGCCACAGGCAGAGAGTGAAGCTCTCTCAGGGTGAATTCCTGCCTGCAAGAGAGTTGGCCAAGCAATGCTGCTGATGTCCAGAAAGAAGACTCTCAAATAATACTGTTTTTCACTGATGAGACTACAGATCGAATCTTGTGCTTTAATCATCAATTTGGACCTCAGGAAGAATAACAAAAACTGAAGAAAAAGAAGGAATATGCTTTTAAGTTTGGAAAAAGTACTTTAAAGCAAAAGACTCAAATTTGTCAGAAATAACTTTGAGCTTGGTCTAAAAATATCTACTCAAAAACCAGAAATTTGATGTTAGGAATCTCTTTAATATAGGTAAATGAATTTGTAAAAGACCATCATGGTCATTCAGTCCATAAATCTGAAGCTGTGAGAGTGCAATAGAGACCTACTTCAAAAGGAGTATAAAAACGCCCTCCACATGCTCCTACAGACTTCAGATAACACAGTATTATTAAACAGTCTAGAGCAAATTTAAAATGCCTGTAACAGGCCAAAAGTAAATCTATAATGTCTGAAGATCCTTCAGGAAAAAATCCAGAGCAATGCCAAAGCCTTAAAGCCTTGAAGGAGTAGGGGATTTTTAAAATAAACCAACCTGAGGAAGCAGGTTATCCCCTTGCTATGAATGTCAGAATTCTTCTGCCTACCTGACCTAGAGGAAAAATGTCATGATGACTCCAGCCCTGGTGACTGACTTAAAGCTGAACCTGTGATTATGATACACTAGCCAAGCAGCTGAGAATTTTATAAATTACTAATGGATCTTTTTGACATATTGTCTCCGGCTGTGAAAGTCTCCAGTGACTCAAAGGGAAGGGAAAAATACCAATCTGTTCCTGCTCTCTGCCTCCTGAGGCAAACAAGGCATCAAAGGGACACCTAAGGAATAGTTCCTGTTTCATCAGGTGAGAACATGGGGTTAAAGCAATGGAAATGAAACAGGTGAGCAGTGTTCCTCTGACTTCTAAATTCACTTGGATATAGTCATTGCTGTTTTTAACAGACCACTGCCAGGTCTGGCACTCTTCTGGTAGTAGGGGCAGTGAGACCAATGGCTTTATCTTCTCCCTCCTCATCCCCACCCCCCAGATTTCTTATTAAATTAAATAATTGTTCAAAGGAATATTTGATTGTAGATTTTCCTTATTTCTTAAGATATCTGTGTTTGATGAAAGTTATTTTCTAAAAATCTCTGCCAATGGCAGAGAAAATTCACCTTTTAACAAATTATGTTGCACCTTATAAATAAATGAAATAAACTGTTTCATTTGTTAGCATCAGGTTTGAAATGCTTTTAAGGATCTTGCCATATCCCTGATCTCAACTAAAGCTTTTGATTATCATAAATGGAACTAATAAATTACACATTATATCATTTTTATATGATTTCTTTTCTGATTAGTTTGAAAAGAATAATCATTTATTTTTGCTTCCTTTCTACTGTGTTACAAGACTGGACTGTTGAAGAACTCAGCTTCAAAATCATATAAAAAAATAAAAGAACTAGATTTTCCTAACCCTCTTCAATTTGTCCTTTACTGTCCTCTTTTCTAATGCCCTTCCTGCCATGCTACTCCTAAATCTAAAAATATCACTTAACCTGTTCCTTCAACTGCCTCAGTTTCTCCTTGGTGTACATTTTTTGATCCTGCCTTCCTCTTTTCAGCCATCCATCCCCCACACCTTTTTTTTCCTCTTTTCATTTAAAATGACTCGTGACACAACAGCTGAAATACCAAATGTGTTCACTCATGCAGTTTTTTATATGTCCCTTGTATTTCTAACAAACAGAAAGCCATTTACTAAGTTCTTTGTTACCAAAGAAAGGAAGAAGAAACCATACTAAACACATCCAAAATCTCTGCTAAACATTAATTTTCATTCTGGTCTATGACAACTTAATAAAGAAGCTAAGTAACATTTTGAATGTTTCTTAACTATTTAATTTAATAATGATTACATTTTGGTGATGGTGCTGCTTTTTCTTTTTTCTGTGGGGTTCTTTTTCTGAATTGACTTGGACATTTTTAAATGAATAAAGATTGACTGACAGAAAATCAAGCTGTGTTAATTACACGGTGTATTGTTGTTGGAGATTATTTTCAGTCTGGTTGAAACTAATATTAAAACTGGAAGTTGTGCTGAGGTTGTACATTCCTTATTCTGAATTACTGCATCTTTTGCCACAAGTCCTGGCAGTGTGACCCTATGGGAGCTAAGCTGTGCCTACCTAACAGCTTCCACTGGATCCCTTTCTGTTCACCACTGCAGGGACTCCACGATTCAGGACACACTTTACATCAGTGTCATCTCTCTGCAAAGTAACTGTTTTGAGCTGAAGTTAGTTCCTGATGGCTGGTTCTCCCACCAGGCCCACTGTACAGCTCACAACTCCTCTTGGGAAGAGCAGGAAAAAGCTGATATCTTGGAGATGTCAGTGAATTGCTGGTAGCAAAGGAGAGCAGGAGTGCTTCTTCCAGAAGCATTGCTGTCTTATGGTGTTCACACATTTGTGGGTCCAGATGAGACTGTGGTGCCCTCTGCCCATCTCAACAATGTTTGAGTGCACTGGGCATTTCACCCATTTTGACAAATGTCTAACAGTTAAAGATAGCCTCATATTCTTCTAAATATAAAAGACAAAGGCAGACAGAGCAATTCATTAGTGCATGGAGAGCAAAAGGAACTAAAGACCTGTGTGAGGGATGCCATGCTCTTCTGTTCTCCTTCCCAGGTCGACAGAAATAACTCAGGAGGAAGTGGATTCAGGACTGCACTCCCTACTGCTCCATCTCTCCTGTCTCATCTCCTGTTTTCCTTCCTCCCCAACTCTCCTTTCATTATCACTGCAGGAATTTGAATATGCTGCTGAGGAAACTGCACTGGGCTCCTCCCATGCTGCCTACTCACCTGGTAGGCAACATGAAGATGTGCAAAACCCAGTAGAAAGCTAGGCAAAGACTACATTTCCCAAGTCCTTTCTTCCCTACACTTCTAAATAATAAAAAAAACCCTATTAAATAGATTTATATCTGTCAGATGTGATGTTTAGACAGTTTATAAAACACTGTGAAAAAATGTGTTACTAAAGCTGGTGGATCTACGATAAGCAGATCTCCTTGGCCCAGACAAAGACCCTTAGCTGTTTGAGGAGAAAGACTAAGATTAGGGATAGCCTGCCACACTGCCTGCCTGCAACATAAGGAACTTTACTAAATCTGATTTCAGCAGGTTTAACTTATTTGGATGTAAGCCTTAATAAATATTTGAAGAACAATTTAGAGTAAAAAAAAAAAAAGATAAACCTTTTTTTGCTTCATATGACAAAGAGTCAGCTCTGTAAGGCAGAATAAATACTGCAGAGAATGCTGGAAAAGAAAGAATGTGGATGTCTCTTTCAAATGGCTCCAGTGACACAGCTGAAGCTCTCCTACTTTGTTGTCTGAAACAGCTACCTACCTATATTGAGCTTTGCAGGTACTTTAATCCCTAGCCCAATTTTCCCTCAGTAGATTACTGAAACAAAATGATGGAGAACTAAACAAGGACTTCATCATCCCATTAGGTGCCATTGCCTTCTTCAGTTCTATTCACCTCACCTTTTCTCTATAATCTCTTTTTATATTGTCAGGTTCATTGGCAGAGACCTCTTTTGCTTTCTATGAAAAGCTTCTTTTCTACTATTATTATTAACAATAATAACACTCAATGAGTCAAGGAGAGAATTTAACTAGGGAAGATAACAAGCTAGTGGAGGAGGTAGAAAAAATTTGAAAAGAATGTTGAGTGAGTGCAGTGAGGAGCAGTGATGCAGGAAGAGGAAAGATGTAGGACATAAAAGGGTTAAAAGGGGAGCAAAAGAAAGTCTGAGTCAATGCAGAGTAGGAGGAGGTGATTAAGAAGAAATCAAAAAATTGAATGCGAAAAGGAATGAAGAATTTTCTTACAGCAAAATCAGAAGGGTAAGGAGACAGGAATGGAAAGATAGAATAAGCTCAATAGGCTGAAGGAAGGAAGTTGTGCTCCACACCTTTTTTATAAGGTGAAGAAACTGAAGCAAATTAAGAAGGAATGAAGGAGTTGGAACACATGAGGTAGACAAGAAGAAAAGGATAGTGGGCTGCGGTAGGAAAGGAAATTACAGAAAGCAAAAGACACGTGTTTGACATATGAAGGGGAAGAAGCTGAGGTATTGGTTTAAATACAATTTTCACTGTATTTCTTAGAAAATGAAGGGGTCTTTTCAAGGGAGAATTAAGGTGGAAGTGAATTTCTGAAAAGGAGAATTATTAAAACCCAAGCAAACAACTTTTATAAACTGAGGGAGAGGTGTTTACAGGAGAAATACCACTTCAAATATAATAATTTATGATGAAAGACCACTGTCAAAATGTCACCAAATACATACCTGAAACACATATGGACAGGTCAGATTCTTCTCGTGCACTCTTCTCAAATATGCACTGTGTTAAATAGATTTTGTTCGCTATGTTAGATGGATTTTATTTACTAGATGAAAAAAAACCCAAAGCAAAACATTTTCTCTGGCATAGGGCATTATAGAGGAATTTGGGCTGCTACTGAGGTAAATGAAAGGTGATGAACTTGGCTTTGCTCTTGCATAGCCACAGGTGATGTTCTTTAGCTATCCTCCACTCATGCAACAAAAATGAGCTTTTATAAATTGACTCTGCCCATTTCTGAAGCATGACACACTTAAAGCTTTCTCTGTCTAAAAGCTGAAGGCATCAGCTCATCAGGATTCCCCCCCAGATTCCTCCCATTCTCTGAGATCATTCCTATCTTTCTGAAATGACCTGCTTGCTCATTTCCTAAAACATCTGAGTGTCTTTCACTATTGTCAGCTTTCAGCACCTCTGTGGCTCCCTTTCAGTTTTCTTGAGCCCTGTTTGAATACAGTTCTGATACATTGGCACATCATGGAAGTCTGCTGAGCACTCATTAGTGCAGTTGCAGCTGAAGCACACATTTGAGAAGAGCACTTCTCGTGCCACAGTAAATTACTTGTTTTACTGAGGAAAATTACTTTCTGTCCCCAAAGGACTGCTGCTCCATCGGAGAGTACGGATTAAACAGCACATATGGATCCTGCAGGAGCCCATAAAAATTCAACAGAAATAATACAGGTTTCCTTAGACAAGGCTCTAGCCAGTTGGCTGGCAGCAGGATGGGGAGGTTGCCTGCTCCCCATAATCCTGCACTTCCCTGTTGGAGCAGCTGGCTCCTCGGGCAGCCAGCGAGCCAGCATGGCAGCTGTGCAGCTGAGCATCCAGGAAAGCAGTTGGAGGGGTGGGAAGCAAAGGAGCTTGGCAGCTAGCAAATCAAAAGAGACATTAGAAGGACCTCATTCCCATGAAAAGCATCAGCTTTCTGCCTTTTGATCCAGATCCTGGATGAAATATACACATGTGTGTACATATGTCTATGTATAAACAAAAAGAAGTCATATATGCATATGTCTGGATATGTGTACACTTAATTAAAAATTCTATTTCCTGTGAGAAATGAAATCCTTATTACAGTTGACCTTAATGAATTTTTGGTGTTCTCTGCCATGAAGTTTCTAAGCAGGCAACTAAAGGCCAAAATCAAGCAAGGTAATTTCAAGGACCCCAGCTGATTATAAAAAATGTCAGGATGTTGTCACTGCACATTATTACAATAAAATATCATCCAGGGCATGAAGTTAAATTGGTAGAGTGGAGGTTAAATTGATAGAGTGGAGCTTTTTTAGTCCTGCATTAAACAACCATTACTAAATTCTTTTTCAAGCTTTATTAAGTATAAGGAAAATAGGAAAGCAAGAGGAAATAAATGTAAGTAATTTAATTAAATTTAAAAATATATATTTATGTGAAGTAGGGCTTCTATGTCAGCAGTGTTTGTTCTTACATTTCTCCTGTTCCTATTTCTAAGAAAAAACATTCCTCAGTTTGGCAACATTGAGAAAAAAAGATAAAGCATGAGCTAAGAGAATCCTAAGTTCTTTCTGAGGACTTTCTGATCCTGGTTCTTAAACCAAAGGACAAATTAATAGAAATACTAAAAAAAAACTCCCAATAGCAAAGGCTGAAAATGCTCTAATATGTATATCACTGCTTCAGACAGAGGAGCAAGCTCTCCATTTTGGCAGCTACTGGTGGAGGTGGCCAGCAGAGCCATTGGAATATCCTGAGGATGTTGCTTTCAGCTGGCCAAAAGCACAAGCAGTGTTTTGAGAATGCAGTTCTGGCTGGCAGGACCAGCCAGCCAGTGGTTCTGTCTAGCCAATGTACAGAGTAAGGGGCAGAGAGAAGACTGGGGCAGAGACACACAGGTGTCTGCTGTGTGGGTGACCATGCACGGAACAGAGTGCCCAGAGAGGCTGTGGAGTCTCCCTCCCTGAAGATATTCAAGAACCATCTGGATGCAATCCTGTTCTGTGTTCTATAGGATGACCCTATTTGGACAGGGAGATGGGACCAGGTTGGCCCACTGTGGTCCCTTCCCACCTGATCCATTCTGTGATTCTGTGTGATTCTGTGTCTTGAAAGCACAGGTGACTGGCCCAAAGGACAAGCAATACAAAGCTACAATTACTGCATTTTAGAAACTATTTTCCTCCCCTCATATATACAACAGGGGGAAATTATTACAAGAAAGAAGTGCAAAAGATGCAGGAAACCTCTCATATGAAGATTTGGCTGTCTTGGATATGGAAAACCCTCCTTCCCCTAAGCCTTAAACAAGTTAAAAGAAATGTTACAATTTTATTTCTTTTAAAGAAAAAAGTAATTGTATGTTATTCCATAGAACCATAGAATATGCTGTGTTGTAAGGGACGCACCAGGATCCTCGAGTCCAACTCATGGCCCTGTGCAGGACACTCCAAAAGTCACACCCTGTGCCTGAGAGCATTGTCCAAACACTCCTTGAACTCTGTCAGTGGTGCTGTGACCACTTCCCTGGGGGAGCCTGTTCCAGTATTCAGCCATGCTCTGGGTGAAAAACATTTTCCTGATACCCAGCCTAAAGGTCTCCTGACACAGCTTCAGGCCATTCCCTTGGGTCCTGTCACTGGGCACAAGAGTGAAGAGACTGTTACCTATCCCTCCTCTTCCCTCCTCAAGGAAGTTGTAGACTGCAATGAGGTTTCCCCTGTGTTTCCTCTTCTCCAGGCTGAGTAGACCAAGCAACCTGAGCAAACCAAGGTTTCCCCTCCAGACCCTTCACCATGCTCTTAGCCCTTCTTTCAACACTCTCTAATAACATAATGTCTTTCTTACATTGTGGCACCCAAAACTGCCCCCAGCACTCGAGGTGAGGCTGCCCCAGCTCAGAGCAGAGCAGGACCATCCCCTCCCTTGCCCAGCTGGAGATGCTGCCCCAGCTCAGAGCAGAGCAGAGCAATCCCCTCCCTTGCCCAGCTGGGGATGCTGTGCCTGATGCCCCTCAGGACAGGGTTGGCCCTCCTGGCTGCCAGGGCACTGCTGCTCATGTTCACCTTGCCAGGACCCCCATATCCCTTTCTGCAGCACTGCTTTTCAGCATCTTCCTCCCCAGTCTACACAGACAACCAGGGTTGCCCCATCCCATGTGCAGAATCCTGCACATTCCTTGTTGAACTTCATATTTTTGGTGATTACGAGATCTCTCTGCAGGGCCTCTCTGCCCTTGAAAGAGTTGACAGCTTCTCCCAATTTGCTGTGGCAAATTTATTAGATAATGGCAAATTAAGAAGACTTTCTTTTTAAAGAGAAATAAGTTCAAACTAAAGTTAGCAATATAATATTTCTTTTATTGATAGTGAATTTTTCTTCTCCTCTGAAATACCTCAATAATTTAATACAGTAAACCTGCAACATAAATATATCTATTGATGCCAGCATTCTTTGATCCCCTTAATACTGGCAGGCCTCTGTTGCCTCCCACTCTTGATTTTGTTAACAGTAATTTAAGCAGCAATCCTTTCAAGATAAAAGGATTACAACTTTATGAAAATATTCTCCTGCAGAATTCAAACAACCATTCATAAAGCTTGTCAGGCAGCTTTACTTGCCTTGTACTTCCATAGCACAAGACCCTGAAATCCTTGGTCTGTGCTGAATGGTTTCCTCCTGCAAGCTAGTAGTCTTAAATTTTATTGTGGTTCAAGTTGACAGTTTTCTTTATTGCTCCAAGCACCTGAAAAACACTCATTTTAAATGAATGAGAAATTAAATTTTCGGCTGTTTGACTCACCACTCTATTTTTACATAGAATATCAGTTTTCATCTTACTTGGTGAATCTACAGCGATTGTTTAGAGGAAAGGATGTCAACTGAAGTAATTCAAATTCCAATCTATAATTGGAACACAAATATGGATGAAATTTGGGGCTTCTGAAAAAACACATCTGTTAATTTTCAAGAGGAGTTAACTTCTTTCAATGTGTTTAGGAAGGTCTTTATGCTATTGACTAAAATTGGAAAAAATATTCTTTCTTCCAATTTTTTTTACTTATTCCTCAATCTCTAGTCCCAATAACGTCACTGAAGTATAAATTGACATGCAGCAGAAAAACTTATTTTCTGTGTTAGTTACAACACATCTGCAGTTATGACATCACTCATGGTAAATTTATATTATATATTTATAGCATAAATAGCTCCAACTTCTAATAAAGTTAGTGACATTGAGCCAGTGACAATGTGTCTAAAATTAGTTTTGAATTATTTATATGTAAGTATGAAAATCTTTTAAACACTGAACATTCATAATAAAGGTGTTGAAGAACATTACTTAGTGCATTATTACATTTGTTGATTCTGTATAATTAGTATCCTTAAATATTCAGATATTGAAAACAAATGTTTAAGATATTAATAAGGGGTTTGTCACTTTCTTTGTTTTGCCTGTGATTAATTCCATAGATGCTGGTGGGGACAGTTCTCCTTTACATTCTAAATTTTTTAATTGGTAGAACACTCATGCAACAAGGGCTTTCCTTTCTTTTCTCTTCAGACAGTTTGTGATAATAATAAACAAAAATGTGACAATCAGTGCATTTCTTTTCGAAGACCTCATGGTGTTTCTTCTCACAAGATTTGTGCCATGAACAAGGAACTAAATGTGGTGATCAGTGCCTTCTTTGAGAAGATCTCATGGTGCTTCTTCTCACAAGATTTTTGTCATGAGCACGAATTTTTTTCCCTCAGGCAACCAAGTTATCTCATACTGAGAAACTTCAATTTTTTAATCCCCTGAAGCTGTCCTAGCCAGGTGTTTGTTGGAAACAGGAGCACAATCTCATGTGAATCATATAAATGGAGATTTGTGATCTAAGAGACAAAAACATCCAACTAAGCCGAAGAAAACTAGCATAAGAAGTGCACATTTCACATGGTTTAATACTCTCATTTCAAAAACAAAACAAAATAAAACAAAACAAAACAAACAAAAAAAAAAAAAACCAAAAACAACTTTAACAGTAGCACGTTCACTTTCAGGTCAGTTGTGTAATTTGTAGCTCATTTTCTCAGTGGGATAGTAATGTTAGCTTATTTGTTGCCAATAGATGGCAGTGATCACTCAGTTTCCTTCAGGAATAAAAATTGTGTAACAACTCAAGTGTCGGGAGATGGGTGGTATTTCGGTAGATCCTTCTATAAATCCTGAAGTTAACCAGAATATTTCCATACTTTCATATGTTCTGATATCAGGTGGTCCTTGGATTAAGGAAAACTCTTTTGGTGCTTGCTTTGAAGTCAGTTTCCTGGGCTGGTGTCAGCCTAGTGGACAGAAGCCTTGCCAGTGGGCTGCTCATCCCTCCTCTGCTGCCTCAAATCACAGGGCTCGTGGGCATCTCTTCCCTGCAGTCTTCCCTTCCTGGTTTCTGACGTCTCTCTTGCTTAAAGGCAGCTGCCAAGGGCGACTCAGCAGGCAGCAGCCACTCTCTTTGGAAAGGTACAGTCAAAAGCAGACTTGATGGACAGGAAACTTTGGGGAATGGGAATGGCAAATTATCTGAATAAGTGTCATTGTGTCACTGGTGATGCAGAGGATCTCCTCATCTGGTGTGTGAGATATGAATTTCTCCTTTCTCTCACTTCCTGTAAGCAAAACAGAAATCAGCTGGGATTGCTGTGCCATCAGCATGAAAGCAGGAGAAGAGACAAGCAAATCCTCACCAAGTCACTGGTGGGCTTTTTCCTGATCCAGATGGTACCTGCTGGGCTTGAGTCCTCTGTAGCTCTCAGCAGTATGGATGTATTTTCTTGGGTGATTCAGAGCATGCAAACATTCACTCCTTCACAAAGATCAGCCAGCCTCTTGAAGGGTCTGAGTATGCAAATGATGAAATATGCAACACATTAAAAATTCTCTTTTTCAGCATTTACACAGCTTGCCAAGACACAAGGTGACTTCAGCTCAAATCTTATCTCTGATGAATGTATCTTCTCCAGCATATTTCTGTCCATATCAAAACATCTCATAGCTTTGCTAAAAGCACTATTTACTTCCATGACCATTCTCAGTTATTTACTTTCCACTGTCTTAGAGGAAAATGAACACTTCCCAAATATTTTTTGAGTCTTCAGGAGCCTTTGAATTGACTAATCGCCACAGATCCATTAAAGGATTTAGACTTCTCCTTTAAAGATTTTACTTCTCCTTTAAATACCTCAGTCAAATCTCTAGATCCTCAAAATACCACACTTATCTGTCACCTAATAGTGGTTCCATCTGTAGTCTGAAGGCACTTCTGTTTTTATAGAGTCTTTATATATTTGATGATCAGCCAGACATTGTCACTGTACTGGAGTTCCAGCAAAATTAACACATTAAGAGCTTCTCTTCTGAGTTCAATGAGGCAACTCTCAGAACAGTATTTGCACACACACTAGAAAAGGAGAAGAGATAATGGCAGCATATTTTTGCTTATTAATATTGTGGTTAAAAATTTACTTGATATGAAGAAAATCAAAGCTAGCTCCCTTTCCTGCTTGAAAATAAAAAGCTTTGAAATTTGACAGCTGCTCCAATCTGTACAGCTGCAAATTCACAGGAATTCACAGGAGGTGAGCACATTTTTCCTCCTTTCTAAAAATTCCCCAAGCCATTGACTCATTTTGTCCTTTCAATACCCCTCTTGTCTTTCCCACCACCATTTAGACTGCATTACCATTTTCCTAACTACAGGACAAGCGTCATGGATATGAACACCATAAAAAGAAATACCTGTTTTCCAGCCTTGAGATAAATGTCTGACTTCCTAGAGGAACAAGTGATGGTTGAAGATCCATCTCAGAGACTTACAGAAAGACAAAAGGGATGTGTACCTGTAGTACTGCAAGTACCAACTTGAATTTCTGCTTCATTTCTAGTACAAATGAATGAATTTGGATCCAGCACATATTCCTTAGTCACAAAGGCCTCCTCTGCTCAAAGAACTAGGTTCTCCAGGTCTCATCTGAAGTACTGATTAACATGAACCAGTAAATATCTGAGAAGTATGTAGTAATTTTTGTTTCTTATTATGGGAGCATCTTGGGGGTTTAAAACAAATCATGGTAGGGATGAACAGGCATTTCTCACCTACCAAGCTTCTACTTCATTATTGCAAGCACAGAGATGGTAATTTTCTCTATGTGGCTCAGTAATGAATCAGCTGCTATAGTGGGTTTTTCATTTAGATCCAAAATATTACCAAACCCAAGCTATTTCAATATTCACACTCACATATTCATCTGGAAGCCAGAGATGCTATAGAAAGCAAAGTATTCCTGGTCCATGGTTTTGTTTTTTTTTGAAAGGTTTCCCACTTCCCCTAATTCAGAGAATGCATCCATATGTAAGAAAACATTTAAAGGAAGACTGAACAAGAAAGACTGAAAAACTCATCAGTCAACAGTCACCAGCTACGAAAAGAAATGTGTCTTAAAACATACACAAATATGTATAAAATTTAAACAGTTCTGAATAAGACAGAATCATCTCAATATTTTTCTTTCTTTGGACAGTATATTCAGAAAAAAAGTCAGACTATCTTTACACTGAGTTCTTGTATCAATCCTTGTAAAAAAATCTCACTACATCCATTTGAACTGCTATTCTTACCCCTGAAAAGTTTCTATTTTTCCTCTAAAAGAAGTATATATTTTTTTGCCTATGTGGTAGAAAATATGTTTTTGAACTTGGTTACTCCCATACTTACCTTGAAACACAAAATAAGTTCCCATTAAAAAACCTGGTTTAATTTGTCCTAAAAAGAGAAGAGGGTAACACAAACAAGTTTAATCTGTTGGTTATTATCTGTGGTGGGTTAACCCCTGGATGCCATGTGCCCAAAAAAGTCACTCTGTCACTCTCCTCCTCAGCTGGACAGGGGAGAGAAAAAATTACAGTGAAAAGTTTATAAGGAGAAAAAAGCCCCAAACCTTCCCTCCCCCTCTCCATTATTCCCAGGCTTAACTTTATTCCTAAATTCTCTACCTCCTCCTCCTTCTTCTCCACTGACCTGGGGTTCTGCAGACATTTTTCTGTCACACATTCTCACTCCTCTCTCCCACTACAATTGCTGTGGCACAGGTTTCCTCCCCCTGATCCTGACTTAAATGCATTATCCCAGAGGCACCACCACCACCACCACCACGGATGGGCTCAGCCTTGGCCAGCAGCAGGTCCATCTTGGAGCTGCCTGGCTCTGTCAGACACGGGGGAAGCTCCTGGCAGCTTCTCACAGAAGCCACCCTGCAGCACTCCTGCCTCCAAAACCTGGCCATGCAAACCCAATACATTATCTGACACAAAGAATACAGTATTGGCTGAAGGTCTTTCACATTCTTTGAACTGCTTTGGGATTTAAGTCCAGTGTAACTTGTAGCCCCATCAGTAAGGTGCCCGTGCAGACCTTCACCATACCACAACACAAGGGGACTGCAAGACCTACATGCAGCACTACACTTAACCCTGACCACAGAAGCTCACTCCTACAGGCTTCATTTTAAAAGCTACATTTACTTGTCCCCATTCTCCTGCTTTCTCTATCACTGTTCTTGCAACTTTCTGTGCCAGCTGGGGCAGCTCCGTGATTCATCAAATCCCTGCCTCTTGTTTTTGGTTCTGCCTCCACTCTGCATTCTGCATCAGCTCCTCAATCTAAACCTTGAAAGAGTTCATTGTCTTCCCTGGTGAAGGAGAGAACAAACCCACTAAGATGGTTTGAAAACAATGGGACAAAAATATCAAGAGGAGTTCTGAACACTTATGTGTGGGGAGACAGAAAGCATTGGGTGCAGTCTAAACACAAGATGCAAGGAAGAAGGAGGAAACTGCAGCCAGACAGACACAATGGACAAAGCCAGAAATACTGCCAGAAGCAGCAGGAAAAAGGAGGAGGGACAACACTGCAGTGGAAGAGGAGTCAGCATCCTTAATAGATAGGAAGACTGCTGGAGAGGAGTCTGGACTTAGAAATAGATGAACAGACAAACCAGAGAGATTGGTACAATGATAATAGAAATAGGTAATAGAAATGATGGGAGCTAATGAAATCATCTATGCAAAGATTTTTTTTTCTTGGAAAAAACTCATGAACTTTAATTTTTAACCTCTAGCCTCTCTTCTGAGATCTACCCCAAGATTATCAAAGTGCCAGAGATGGTGATGACAGCAACTTTAGCAGTGTGCTCATTATATTATACATCAGAACCACAAGTGAATACTTCAGTTGAGGAGGTCATGGAACAACAGATAAACAATGCAAAAGGGATGTTGTTCAAGGTCATCTTCTAAGAGCTTTAGCTTTAGCAATGTTAGAAAATGTGCAGACAGCTTTGGCTGACTCTGGATCCTGTTACAACAATGAATACAGCATAATTTCCTTCCATTACATTAATGAAATTTTTTTTAATCATTATAAAATTTGTTAAACATAACTGAATTGCATTTTGTGACATTTATGTTCATATAAATGGCACAAGATAAAATACAGCAAAATTTCTAAGTTATTCATAGGTTCTCCCCAGCTCAATGAAAGTAAGAGCAACCCATTTTATTCTTTCACTCACTACAACCCAAATAATGAAATTCAAGCTGTGACAGTTTAGCTGTTAAAGTACAACTGATGTGATACAGAACTGAGTAACTTCAAATGTGACCTCCTTTACTCTGTTTTGAAGTAGAAACAGATGTAATCTGATATTACTTCCTATGTAAACTAATCTAGTCTGGTTATGCTCAGGAGAACTAATAATTATCCATGATACAAACAGCTCATGAAAGACGAAAGGAAAATAGCAAATAATCCATTATATCTTCAGGATGCCTCCAACCTGACAGGCTCACCTGAACTGGGTAAAATTTGAGCCCTAAACACAGAACTTGCATTTAATGTGCTTTATAACAGCTCATTCCTTTATTGCACCGGTTTCATTGTAATACCAATAATATCCAACATTATTGCCCTTCCAATATTACTCAAAATGAGAATAGAATGGAAAAGAAGGGATAGAATCTGAAACAAAAGACCAAGTAAATGAGTCGAATTTTCTCTGCCCTCCCACCTGAGCTTTCAAAACTAATTACCCAGGAAGCCTTTAAAAATCAGTGTACATATATTGCCTAATTTCTCTTCATATATAAGTCTGTGTTTAATTTCTCATTAGGTCTCTTTTCTGCTTTGAGCCTAAAGTATCAGCCAGAATCATAGATCATATTTTTGACACGTGTTTCACTAGATTTTATTCCGGTGTAAAATTTTAACTTAGCTGTGGCCCAGACTTTCAGAGCTGACTCAGTGCATGACATCCATAAACAATGTAATTTATGATACAGAACTTAGAGCCATCAAGACAAGATGGCAGGAAGTTTTCTCAGTTCAGAATGCCTTTTTTCATGTGAGCCTTGATTAGTGTCAACAATTTTTCTTTGATCTTTTTAGAAAGGAGTTCAGACTTCTCACTCCTAAACTCCAGCTAAAGATTGCCTTGATGATATCTTGAGTCTCCAGACTGTGCCAGAAGAGTTGCCAGAACAGCAGCATTTCTGTTTTATTTATGGATTCCATTGGTTTCTCATTCACCTCTGAATAATTCCTGTCATTACTGCTTGCTTTAAATCTGCCCAAGGTGTTTTTTTTTCAGAAACATAAGAATCTACCTCATTTTTTCATCTGTTACAGTAGCTTTGAAACATACATGCCCTTCATCTATTTGGCTTCAGAAGAATGCTTATGTTTTACTTCAACATTAGAGTGCCCATCTGTTGCTGTAATCTAAGATAAATCTGAATGGAAAAGAAGTCATTAAGAATCCGAAAAGATACTTTTAAAATTTTGAATTCTTGGGAAAGTAGGTAAATATTATTTGATGTTTAATTTTATATTGAGATCTATAACAAGTATATTTCATAATGCACTTAATATATTAGAATCAATCTATTCATAATAAAGATTAGTAAGCCAAGATTGGTAACTGAGCACAGGTGTCAAACAATCTGTAGCTCTAACCCAGCAGTTCTTGATGCAGTGATAGATGCACAAAGAGAACATAGCAGCAGCTCAGCAACATATATATATATATATATATATAACCTCTATTTGGGTGAGGAACAGCCTCCTATTTAATAAGGTCCCATGTATCACATACAGGCTTTTACAAGAGAAAATCAACCCAGAGTAGTTAGTCACTGACAGAAATGCTTTTGGTCCTTGGTTGGTATCTCTTTAGAAAAGCAAATCATTCCGTTGGTTTCAAAGATCAGAGCTCCTCTGCCCATCCCTGTTTTATAACAGAGATTGTATTTGAGTTGGAAAAATACTTAATTGAAACATCACTTGAGTTAATATATGAGTTTTTGTCTTTTATTAAATGCGGCAGGATGGGAGAGAAGGCGAAGTGGCACAACCTGAGACCGATGTTATCACAGCTTCACCAGTCAGGATCATTCCCAGGTCACACAGAGAAGTTCCAGTGAATGCTGACCCTGTTAGCTCCTTTAGCATCTTTTTTAAGATTCCTTTTCTCCTGTGTGTTCTATTCACTGACATAGCTAGAAGAAAGTTTACAGAAGACTTGGGGCTAGGTTTAAATCTACTCATTTCAAAGGAATGACTGTGTTAAAATAAAACATCAAATTCAACATGTCATAAAACAACAAATGGATTTTAATATTTCATCCAAAATTTGTAACTGCCATATAGGATCTGTCCTAGAATAGTTATCTTGGTGATAACATAAATTTGTCCAATCATGACAGATATGTAATATCTTTCTCTCATGGTTTTTGGCTAACTTGCTGTGGCTCTAATTAGAAAAATCTCATTTGTAAGCCCCAAACATTTCATATTAACACATAAGTACTAAAACACAACACAATGTCTTCATAAACAGGAATTAAATCTTAGAAGAATAAACACATTCTCAAGCATATAAATAGAGGTTAAAACTCAAAGTACTTTCTATTAAAACATTATGCATGGTTCTAACCTACAAAATTTAGAAAGGGAAAACGCAATAAAGATCACACTACTAAAACAAAATTATCAGCTGGGAAAAATAATTAATTACTGGCTCTAACTACATTTTTGAATTATCAGAGCTAGAGTTGACCAAGTTATTAATAGTGCAAGCCGCTGCAAATAGAAAAAAAGTGGTCAAAAATAATATTACAGCCACAGACCTTAGGGATATACAACTGGATGGCAAAAAATAAAGGTTTACATGGCTAACATACCAAGATTCACTTGAGAATCCAAATGCCCTAAATAGGACTCTGTGAGAAAAAGCAATTCCCTAGTAGGCAATACATGTATTGCCTTCAAGACACAACACCCCTGATTCACTTCCTTTGGAGCTCTGATCCAATCTGATCAAGAGGATGGTCCAGTCAATCTCTTTATTTCAGAAAAGAGATACTAGGAAAATGAGTTTCACAACCATCTCATTCCCTCTGATGCACTTCTCTTGCCACTTTTCTTTCAAAAGAGACCTGTGATAGATCCCATCTGCAGTTACCCATCATAGTTGGTAGAAATGTAGATTCAAGATCAGGAAAAGCTTTGCAAACAATTAACTACCTGTTGCATTGACTATGAGGCACAAGCAGCAGGTAAAGAAAAAAGGTTCATCCACCTCTTAAAGGAAGGGGTCTGCAGTAACATTCAAGGAAAAAATGGGAATTGTGCCAATTGAACTTCTGACTGGGTTTGAAGAGTGAACTTTCCTGTAAAGTTCATATTTTCAATTTCATCAGAAGCTTTTAATGTAGCTCTAGTTTAAATTTGACACATTTTACTGGAGTCCACCATAGTTAATGTAAACCCCACAAGTGGATATGAAAGACACTGATGGTTTATACAAGGGAAGATTGTGAAATATTTTTGCACATATTTAGTCTCTCAAAATTATAGCAACATCATTACACTCAGTAAAATGTACTTAAAATCACCCATTTTTAAAAATTTTGTTGCAGTTCCATTGCTATTTTGAACATGTCTCAAAAGAATCCTTTTAGTTTGGCATTATAGATTTTAGTAATAGAGAATCACAGAACTGTTAACGTTGGAAAAGACCTCTAAGATAATTGGGTTGAACCTTTAACTCAGCACCACCATGCTCATCACTAAACTAGGTTCCCAAGTGCCACACCTACAAGTCTTTTAAATACCTCCAGGGTGAAGGTATTTTTCCACTGTTCCAAGTTTATTGAGGCTGGAATTAATCAACACATGTAAGGAATGCTTAAACTTGAAGAAGTTTCAACATATCTCCTTGAGGGTCTCCTGGGAACACAGTGCTGGTCCATTCAGCAATAGGGGCAATAGTGTGCTTGGTTCAGGTACAAACTACAGAGTAAACTCCTGTGTGTTACCCAAGGCTGACAGGAGTGAGCACCTGACTGCATTTGTGTCTTGAACTGTCACTCAGGCACTCTGTGAGCCATTTCCTTTCTCTGCAAAATGGGGTAAAATTGCTTGAGTAGCACCCTGAAATCCTCAGCTGAGAGACTTTGTGTGAGTGGTGCCATTCTCGGCTAAGCAGTAACTGCTGAGAGCCAGAAGCAATGGCTGAGTTCTCAGAGCCTGATGCCTGCAGGGATGGCTCTGCCTGCACAGGAATTGTGTCAGTGTCTCCTCTGGAGGTAGCCTGCAGCTAGTAAGTGCTTCCTCTCCCATTAGCACAGATGAAAGCAGAGAGAGCTTCTGTCTGGCCGGCACAATAGAGAAATGGCACTGCCTTCCTCCTCATCCTTCCATTACAGGTCACAGTGCTGCTCTCCACTTGCCTTTCATATGGGCTGATGGTCAAGCACTGGCACTGTGGGAAGCATACTCTCCACTCTGCTCTTTTGGAAGAGCATTACTCTTTTGACATGCAGCTCTTGAGTTGCCTCTTCTCATGGGAAAGTGGGGCTGGAAGTGATTCTCACAAAACATCTACTCTCTCAGCCTTCTCCAGAACACAGCAGTGGCATTTCTGACAGGTGCTTGCACAGTCTATTCCAAAGAGCCTGCAGTGGCAGGAGACTCCCATCTCTAAAAGCAAACTACTTCAATGCTTTAAGAAAGTTTTACTCCATATAATTTATTGTCAATTTTTATAATTTAAACCTATTGTTCCCAAACTCAGTTAAAACAGGCTGAGTGTTTATTCTTCCACAGCTACCTTTAACATAACTGAGGACTATTATCAAATCTTCTTCAAATCTTCTCTTCCCTTAAGTAACACCCATCTTTATGGAGGACAAGTGATTGCTATTTTTTTTCTGAGGGCCCATGACATAATAGGAATCCAGGAGAAGCTTTCTGCCTTTTTATTGTTTGGGGGGGGTTTCTGTAAGAAAATTCTCATGACCATTGCTTCAGGCTTGATTCTGGTTATGTCTGGCTGGTAAAACAAAAAGTCTGCACCATCTTCCAAAATATATAAATATTTTAGATTTTAAAGGCAAAAGTTACTGTCTAGAAATATTAAATCATATCACTAAGAATTACCTAACCCTTGAACCAGGTTTTAAACTGTAATTCACTGGAGACATCAATCAATGATACAAATAAGCATTTTTCCAGGAAGGCAGAAACTCCTTAATAGAAGACTAAGGCAAATAAAAAAAGATCTGTGTCTTAAATCATAGTCCACCTTACAGAAAAGCCAAGAATCTATAATATTGCTGCATTACTGAAATTGCCTATTAGAGTCCTTTGAGAATTTCCCTTAAGACTTTTGAAACATTAAGACTAAGAAAAGAACAGGAATAAAAGTGCTCTTGATTTTCGTCTCGTGTTATTTAACTTGAAAGCAAATATAAAGCAAGGCAGAGAATTCAGCTAGAGGCATTATTTTTGGAATATGTATTTACTTGAAATATTCTGACACTAGCAGTTAGAAAAAAGAGGGATTTTAATTTAAAAGTATCAGCATTTTCACAAATCTGGGGCTCTTGCTGGTGTTGCTTTGCCTAAGCTTAGCAAATCTGCATCTAGCTTCACAAAGAGCTTACTGAAAGGGTTCCTCCAAAAATTAGTTTTCTCAAAATCCTCTTTTTTCTCCTTCCATCTTCTGTCCAAGATGTATTAGATGTTAATCCCATGCATGACTTTCATTACATGTCCATCTACAAACAGTGTACTTGAGTAGCAAACAGATATGAAGAAAAAGGTCATTACTTAGTGGTCAAACCACTATTCTGCTTCATGGTATGTGGCTGGTTAAAACAAACTAAAAGCAATGTTTTTTTCTTGAAAGCTCTAAATGATGTCACCACCTGACAGATTTTCCCATGGCAATGGTAGCTCCCTGTTCATGCAAGCCAAAGTAAAATGAAAGATTGCCATCACTGTGTAGATTATATACTACCCATGAAAAATTGATTTTCTCTCTTTTACGTAGTAAATACTCAGAAGTCCACAGAGAAAGGTGGTATGATCACAATAATAAATTTTATAGCTCTATTGCTCTGATTTTCTGTCTAGGAATTGTAAATCACTTTTAAAATAGAAGCTTAGCACAGAAGAAAAGGCAGTTCCCATTGGTACCTCTCTGTGATCTGACAGATTATGAAATAGACTCATAGAACAAGTGTGCAATCTGTCTAGAAAAGGCATTTTGTTGCATGGTATAAATTTCTGCTGAAGAAACTGTAAGAAAGGCTAAAACTCCTTAATTCCTCAGAGAACTGCTTAAACCCACTCAAGAAAAAGCACTGGGGAGACACAAGAAAGATGCAAATTCCCATCCCACCATCTTACATCACATATGAAACAACCCAAACTCTTTTAAAAGAAAAGCCACTGGGCTTTTTCATCTTTCTCCTTTTTAATTTTCCTCTTATTAATCACCTAAGAATTGGAAATGTGTTTTTTCTTACAGGCTTGTTTATATCTCAGAGTACTAACAGGGAAAAGCTGGAAAGAGACTACTAGAATAATAAAAAAGAATTGTTGAACAAGTAAATTCTTTTCCTTCTTGTGTTACCTTTCCAAAACCTCATGTCAATACCTAAAGCCAAACTTTTCATGAATGGCTTTGTAAAGGTGGACAACAAAAGTTATGTTTAAGTTCCTGAAATCAAGCAAAATGTTCAAAAAATCTAGAAAGAGAAAAAGAATTGAAGTTAGTATTTACATATGCAAGTTTGTAAATTTGGGGCTTTATATATTCCATCTTATTGTCAGGAAAATCTCCAATAATGCACAGATCAAATTTTTGTTAAAGTGAATGATGCATCCTCAATCACTAGAAGTTTTGAAATTTCTAATCTTCAGTACTGGGCAAATAATACCCAGTACTTAAAAAATAAAAATAATACTTGTATTTTTTTATTCATAATTAATAAGTGCTTAGTTTATATAATATAAATGTATACAACATATAATTCTCAAATATAATTTCCCTCCCCAAAAAAGTGAAACAATTTTAATTCACATAAATAAAAAAGTTTATCTCTGCAAGAATGAAGGTGTAAATAAACTCAAATCTAGATAGCAGGGTATATATTCGTAATATATATTAGTTTTGAAAGCCAACTTTAATATACCAATAATTTCTGCCCAAGCACAGGCTTATGACAACTTTTTCAAAAGAACACTTCTTTTTGACCAATGAGGTTCCCTTTCTGTGTGTCAGGTTCTATTTTTTGTGGCTAACAGTTTAATTCAATCACAAAGATTCATTCAGCAGTACTAAATGTTATAACTCCAGTGGCAGCATGAGCTGTTAAGAAACACTTCAATGTGACAGCCATAAGTTTTAAGCTCATCATCAAAAATTTAATTGCATAACATAGCAAAAGGAGCTGGTTGCAGGTGTAGTTCTCTCACTTGCTGACTCATATTATTGACTCATTTTAATGACTTTAATGACTCATTGTGATGATTTCAGCAACATAAATTCAGTTTGTTTTGTCAGCAACATACAAATATCAGCGACACACTCCAGAGAGAACAACATAAGCAGCTGAAATTAAATAGAAAAAATAGAAACCTTTTTTTTTTTGAGTATTAGCATTGATGTCAAACACATAAACCCAGTGTTGTTTACAATACCCCTAATTTGCTTGCGGCATTCTTCCCAGAAGAAAGTGTCTGTTCACTTGTTGAAGGGTGTTTCTGTTGTCCTTGATTGATGAGGGCAGTGCTCTGAAAGGTCTGGGCCACCACTGGTTAGCTGCTGTGACTCTAAGCATGTCATTAATTTCCAGGCCTTTGTTACAGCTGACATGTTCATATCTGTACACGTTTGCCCACTTGAATGCACTCATTGTCCTCTCCCTTTGTGAGAGAGTGATGGGGCAAAGTGGAAGAAGAAATTGCCTTCCATCTCCTCTCTTCTCCCCATGAAAGCTGCCAGACTTATACCTGTTTTGCTTCAACTGAGCCTGCAGCACCCAGCTCCCCTAAGGGGTCAATGAAACCCCAATCCAGTCTGTTTCTCCATTTCCTAGTGGAGCTGAGAACTGCTAAGATGGGAACTATCTCAGCCACACACCAGTTTTCTGTGGGTTATTGAGAGCCTGGGCAGGAGGACACCGACCTCATTCCCTGGGTCCTGGTGCTCACAGACATCCCCAGTAATGGGAGTGTCAGAGGAGAGGTGATTTCCATTCCTAACACATAGAAAAGTATTTCCCAAATCACACAAGGGCTTCCAGGCAACTTGGGTATCTACACATAGGTTCAGCCATAACTACTAATAAGTTAAAAAATTGCCAAAATGTCGTAAACTGAATTAAAACCATGAATTGCTTATCTCGACATCAAACAAGAAGAACTGGGGACAAAGTGCCCCCAGCTAAGCAATAGGCCAATCCTCTCTTCAATTTTAAGTACTCAAATTCTCAATTAGGCTCACCTTTAGATTCATCTTTGAAGAAGTAGTCTAGTATGTGTAAAGTATCCTCAGATGTGTACCATGCCAGAGATTAACTGTCATCCACTTCACTAAAATCACAAAAATGTGATACTTTTATGATAACAAGCCTAATTTTTTTTATCATTATAGTTTTAATATACAAAATCTTGATCATAAGAAGCATTTTGTTTCCAGTGCTAATAAATAAAACTGAGATCTTTTTAATACATCAAGTTTTTTTTATAGCTTTTAACAGTTCTAGAGTACCTGTGTTGTTAAGGTAAAATACTTACATATTTCAAATTCCTATTTTATAAAGATAAACCAAATTTTGTTATGAAGGATACATCTACATTTTTTCTTTCTGTTTCCTGTTAACTTTTTTTCCATCTCAGATGAGAAAACATTTAACAGAAGAGCAAACGTCCTGATTATTTACCTGACTATTCAAGTACTGACTCTTTGGTCTGATCTCTTTTCCTTCACATGGAACTTTTTACATAGCAGTTTTACCCAGATCTCTGGATAACATGTCTGAAGAGCATCCTTTGGGAAATGCTCTCATTCTTTCTGTGGTAGATACCAGCAAAGGAACAGAACAAAAACCTCCTCAGTCATCATACTGCAAACTCCCTTGGAGTTGGAAAGAAAGTTATGGCAAAATAGCTCCAAATGTGTGATGTTTTCACTGTTGAAACCACACCACTTTGATTTAAAAGTAATCCTTAGTCTGATGAGAAGTTACTGAAAATAAATGTAACAAAACACATGTGGCTCTGAAAGTTAGAGGAAAAGGCATTTTTTGGGGGCCCTGAATCTTATAAAACATCATGAAATCTTCACAAACTCATAACTTACAGAAATTCTAGTTATTTCTCATACCTAGGTCAAACTATCTTTTGCTTCTCTTCTTTACCTTCTTCTGTTTCCATATCAGATCAATAACACCAAATGCTTCCTTTGATCCATCAAATAAACCAGGTGGCCTAGTCCTGTCACAGAAAGCATCCCAGAAGCTCCTCCTGGCTCCACAGAGAGTGACCACTCAAAGACATTCTCCAAAAGAAAGTGCACAGTCACTCACAGCTGGAAGTCCAGTCCATTTCTTTTGGACTCTTCAACTGGATCCACTTTTCTCCTGTTCATGATCTGGGGCTCCAGATCAACAGAAATGTTTCTAAGGGTAAGAGGAGAAGATAACAGCCTATTCTGTTCCAGTTTTTGCAGCAATAAAAGCAGAATAAACCATCAACATTTGTTCTTCCTGATCTGGTATGTTGACTGGCCTTACAGATGGAGTACTTACAGCTTCATTTGGATTCTGTTTTGTTAATAAACACTTTTTTCCTACAAGATAAGTTTTCTGAAGAATTTATCATTCCCAGAAACTGACTTTGTTTACTTGCACTACAGTATGAGTATGGGGTAAAAAGCCAATAAAAGATAGCTAAACTTTAAAAATAAAGCTTTCATTTACATTGAAAGAGCAGTCTGTGTCAGTGAGCATCCAAACCACTATCCCTCATCAACTTTAACAATGATGTCCTTTGAAATACAAGAATTGTTTTTGTTTTGCAATGATGTTACTTGAGTTAGTGTGAAAAAGACCAGTCCAGCAGCAACTGAATTCAGGAGGGAAGTACTTGCTAGCTTACAAAAGTACAAAGCAGGAGCAACTCATCCCTGCCTGGTGAGTTGACAGCTACCCATTCTGGCCTAAGACAACACATGGGGGACAAGGAATCAGCACAATTGAATTGAGAGGAGAGGAAACAAGTTTAGGAACCCTAAACTTTCTCTACATCATCAGTCAAATGGAACCATAAAGTCTTTAAAGTCAGACACATTAAAGTGCATTAGTGCCAGCAAACTACTCATGCCTTCAAAGCACAAAATCACCTGAAAATTCAAAGTTCTGCTGCCTTTGCTGGAGCTACTTTTGCCCTCTACAATCACCAAATGCTTCAGCTTAATGGGGGCCTTCAGGAGCAAGGCACAAGGCACACATTTAAAAATTTCTTTGAGATGAAAGGTTGAATTTAGAGAAAAAAATGCCTCTAAATGGTATCATCAAGTAGAGGTTTGAAATAGGGTTTTGGAAAAGGAATCATCAGTTGTAAACCAGCATATGAGGACATATATGTATTAGCAGAGTTGATTAAGCCCAGTCCACATTTGTAATGGCCAGATACCATAAAGGTGGGGGAAATTTGGTGATTAGTTAATTTTTCAAGTGATAAAGCAGAATAGTGAGATAGTTTTTGGCACAGAGGATGGTCTGTCCTAGAGGAAATGGAACCCTTCAATCCTTTGAGGCCAAGGACATTACACAGGTGCATGAGCCATGGTCTAAAGATCATCTGGAGGAAGCCTGTAAAACTCTTCCCTGTTATACCTGCTCCCTAAATAGACAGCAGCTTCCAGAATTCAGGAGTTGCTTTTTTGGTATTTTTCCAGCAGGACTAACATATGTTTTTACATTGGAAACAGGGAGCAGGGCAGGCTGTGGACTCCTTCCATAAGAGATTGGGTTGCATCCAAAAACCTGAAGAAGTTCAGACATTTGGCTACATCCTGGCTTATCCACAATAGCAGAGAAAAGAAAAGGTCATCAGCCTGTAAACAATTTCCTACAGACCTTAGAACTGTCAGGTCAAGTAATAATTATCATTTTACCATTTTTGTAATTAAGGCAGAATGTAGCCTCCAAATACCTCTGATTTATGTATTAAATAACTCAAATGGGAAAACTTACAGTCTCTTATTTCCAAAGTCACACTATCCAACCCATCCATCCAGAAGGTGACAAAGAGTTAAAATAAAAGTGATGTGAATAAAATTGAATTTCTTGATAAAGAGGCCAAACCAGAAGTTTCACCAAAAAATTTTTACTTGTCAAAGAATATTTTAATATTGAATTGAATATGTTAGTTTTAGAACAAGAGTACACTTACATACAGCAAATATAGATTT
Organism: Notiomystis cincta; assembly: GCA_013398075.1. Taxonomy (NCBI): domain Eukaryota; kingdom Metazoa; phylum Chordata; class Aves; order Passeriformes; family Notiomystidae; genus Notiomystis; species Notiomystis cincta. The sequence goes on from VZRX01013834.1 coordinate 59,477, forward strand.
TTGTAGTGCCAAGTCAAATAACACTAACAACAGCAATTGAAAACTGTCCTGTTAATTTTTGTTATGTGGGAAGTGACATCTTTTCCTATTCTGAAAAAAGCAGTGGTTTATATATTTCTCCTCTTGTAATATTTTAAATGTCCTCAAAGAAACATAAATTTAAGAACATCCTTGTGGTAAATCATTAAATGCCTCCCATATGAAAAGACACATTTATTTTCTACATGTCAATTTAGTCAGTTCAGTTGTTAATTTAAAGTGTGTAATTGCTTCAGTTAACATTCAGAGAACTCAGAAGCTTGTACTAACCAAGACCATGGCAGGAAATTACCTAATTCATTATGATTTATGAGACATAAAAGAATTGAAATACTGAAGGATTGCCTAGGAAAGGATGTCTTTTCAATAAAGTGCAAGAACACAAAGCTCAGCAGGAATCACTCCTACTAAACTTCCTTTAATCATTCGCAATTTACTATTTTTTCTCTAAATTATAAGTTCCTGTTTGAATGTTTTTATAACTTGTACATAAAGCAAACCAATATTTTTGGAGAATTTTGCTCCTCCCAATTTAATTGTAGCAGTTTCTGTTGAAAATGTTAATAAATATTTGAATCTTCTTAGAAGAGATAAATGTGGTTAGAAGGGGGATGTTTTCTACAGCACCAAAACATTGAAACTGGGAAAGTGATTTTTATCCAATTCAGAATATACAGATGAGCTTCAACCTGATCTGTCTGTTTTTATTACAGTTGAAAAACACCTCAATGTTTTGAACTGTCAGGAGTTTAATTTTCACTTTTGTATAAATATAAAGTCTTAAAGTCACCACTTAAAGGTGAGCAACAAGCCCACAAGCTTCTGAAACACCTGCAGTGCCCAGAAGGTTTCTATTCGTTGTTTCACCAGTCCATTCATAACCCTTAAGGCTTAAGCACTGGATCTGAACTGTGTTTATTAGAATTAGATTTAGAACTGTGTGTAGGATTAGAATTGTGTTTTAGAGCTCTAACAGCCCCACAGAAGGTGCAGTATCACAGCAAGTAAACAGACAACCAGCTAAGGAAGGATATTGAACACTTAATCAAACAGGCTGTATTTCAGATCTCACGCAATTACAGTTACTTCCATTTGTGCTGGTTTGTTTTTTTTAAAGTTGGACTCACTCAGAGGGAAAGTTTTGCTCTGTGTTAAAGCCTGGAGGTGACTTAGAAAAGACAGAGCTTGGCTTTTTCAAGTTACCAGAAAATTTAGGTTTATGATACTGGCAAGACAGTATAAAAATATGAGCATTCTCACGAGATATCACTAAGTCCTTGAGATTTTAATAGTCTCCGGCATATATTGATTTCTCAATTTATTTTATTTGCATAAACTGGTCCATAATCTAGATAGAAATACACACACAGACCAAAATCAGAAGAGCCAATTCAAAGGCCTTTCCCTCATGGGCCCCTCATGATCCAGAATTAAGTTCAGGAGAAGCTGCAGAGAAACCAGAAGGTCACAAACACAGAATCATCTCTCCACAGGGTTGCTGATGTTTTAGTCATTCCTTGTGTGACTGTCTGTCCTTAAAGATTTATGGAAAATGATCACATGCAATGGGAACTTCAAGGATTTCTCAGGTGATGTCTGCTGCTTGGAGCCTTACAGAATCAAGCTCACAGATATTCGAATGCCATGAATATGCTACTGATGTGTGATTGTTCTAGCTGCCCCAGGACTGAGTCTAAAATAAAAGCAAGACATTTGATTTGATAAGCATGGGAGTGCAGTAGTTTTCACACTAGAAACATCTGAAAAATGCTATGAGAGCAACAGATCAGAGAAAAAACTCACAACACTCTATTTTAATTTACTGTTTTAAAAATTTCTTCTTTTTTCATTTTTTTTTTTTAAAGGATACTGAAGACAGAAAAAAGTTTCCTCTTTATAATGCTTGGTACTGAACAGAGAAAGCATGGCACCTCACTGGGTACCTAGAAAAATTACATACTTTAGGTAGGCAGATTTCACCTCTGTTATTTGCAGGTGCTTTCACACTTTGGAAACACTGTTGGATCCTGAATTGTCAGATGTGCAGTTGCTTCTGTGCCCATAGCATCACTACAACACAAGTGAGAAGATAATTAATGTATCATTGCAACCACAGGTTTGGAGAGTACTTTGGGAAGGGAGTTGGTTGGTTTGGTTGGTTTCATTTAATTTACTTTATACAGAATAACAAGCACTTCTCTGGTGAAACTCTTGTGAAAAAAAAACAGACAAGCCAATAATAATTCTTAAACAGTGGTGTATGAAATAATTAAACTCGTGCAAAGCTCCACCTCATCAAAATAAGAAACCAGGAATGACCATAAGGTCCAGACAAAAGTCCTTAGCTTTGCCCCAGTTAGTTCTCATGATGGCCAGTAACAAAAGAGAAGGAATTTAAGTGTGAACACTGTCTGTGCCCAATTTCCAGCACCCCAAGGAGCAGTTAGAATAATGCCATGATGTACAGACAAACCTTACTGCAGCCAACAACACAATTTTACTACACTTTATGTAAAGAAACCTTCTTTTGCTTTACATCTGCTGCCTATTAGTTGCATTTGGTTGCCCCACTTTTTGTCTCAAGAAACCCAGAAAATAATTGTTGCCTGAATGCAGCTCTGTGGCAGCCCTGGGGACAGGTTTCTGCTACCCACAGGTGCACCACAGCATCACAAACCTGGGCACTGAGGTCACCCACCTGGCTGGCAGCAGGGCTTTGCAAAGCCAGGAGTGTTGAATTACCCTCATTACAGGCCTGATGAGTGTTTTGGGCACAGCACATGGATTGCTGAGAGCTGCATCCTCCTACTTGAGAAAGAGTAAAGGAATTACATCAAACAACCACACATGGTCTAAAATCCAGTCTCAGATATTTCAGGTGCCCAGGTGTGGTTCTTTGAAAGAGGCTGAAGCATTGCCACAAACAGCTCCTTAGCTGCAACCCTTACACAAGAAATAGGAAGCACAGGTTTGACTGTGGCTGGAAGTGGTTTCAGTTAACTGCTGTTTGTATTTTGATGCAGATAACACAAGCCTTTTATGCAACTTAGTCAGCACAAATAAGCTCAACAGATCAAAATGCAAGAGATTCCTGAAAAACCACTGTTCTCCAGAAAAAAGATGCCATTTACCATTCCCTAAATTGGATGCTTCCAAATCAATGAAAGGCAATTGCCTCCTCTCAAGGCCCTACTTAAAAATTCTGTCAATAAAGTTCATGTAGTAGTTTTAGAATATTTTTTTTCTGCAGTTGATGATCTGAAGTTGTCTAACACTATCTTGAAAATATAAAACATTGCACTATTTTTAGTCTTTATTGACTCTTGAAAAAACAGAGGGTAAATTCTTTTACAACAAAATTGGAAACAGTTATAGGAGGATGAAAGTAAATTATATGAAGACTTATTTCAGCATCACACTTTTCTCAGACATTTCATCCCATATTTGCTGCCTGCAAAATTTTCTCTTTGCTCTCTCCCTCCCAGCACCAGAGACATCCTTGCTCTAAGTTCTTGTCACTGCTTCTGTTAATGATGAAATTGCCTCTCAGTCTCCCACCTCTTTGTCTTCAAGACTTTTTTTGCTCTTTCTCAGCCAAAAGCCCTTACTCTGCCTTTGAAGGTTCTCTGAACCCACTACCTGCAGTGTTCCCTGCTTCACAAATTCCTCCCACCGTAGGCAATCCCGAAAATCAGCGTCAGATGTGAGCAGAGATAGGAAGTCTAAGTGATGCCCTGAAAATTATCAAACATGAAATAAAACCCCTCAATCATATTAAATAACCTAAAAACAAGAGGAAAATTCGGTGCCACGGTAACAGCATACAAAATAACTATCACAGAAATAACCAGAGCTCCAGAGCACATAGTCAAGAAATTCCTCTGCTCCTTCACTGTTAATACAGGACAAAGCAGACTTCCAAAACTGTTCTCACTCCAAGTGTGATTAGGGTATGGATGCAATGAAAAACTCTTAGGGTGAAGGCATCAGCAAAGTTGGAGAGTGGTCATTTCTGTAGATGACAGGAACACCCACAGTATCACTCATTACAACTGATTCAGTGCAAGAGACATTAAACCACAGCCTTCAGGATTTAAGCAAATTTCCAATGATTACAACTCAGAATAAGCCTTCAAATGTCTGTGCATTAGCCAAGGCCACATAATCCCATTTTCGACTGACGTATATGACACTAATCATTGCTGGAGACATGGTATGGGATTAGGTGAGGTTTGGACCTAATCCAAGATGGAATTTCCTATGTGCCAGCTCAATTCTACTTTTAGCTTTACTGCTAACCCTCTCCAGGGTGCCCAGAAGCAGAGCAACTATTGCCAGCATTTGTTTTAACTTGCAACCTTGAGACCAAAATGCTCTTGAAGACACACGAAGAACCAGCAATCATATAAGGGTCAGGAATCCTTCCCCCAAGGAAGAAATGGATCAAAATACCTCCCAGTTTTCACAATTTTAAACATTGCAAAGAGAGAAGCAAATATTCAGGAAAAGCAGAGAACAGATCAAAACTTTGAGAAGTTCAAATGTGCTGTCTGAACTATACTTCAGATATATAATATACTATTTAATATTTTTTCCTGAACACTGATTTTCTTCATGCTGGGCTTGGATAGAAAGGGCAAAGACCTGTAGCCAACTTTTGCACCATCAAGAAGGCTGTTTTGAAAGACATCAGGATTTGAGAAGCCTGGGGAGATCCAAGACTGGCTTTTCCAAGCATTCCTGTACTGTGGGTCAGCATCAACTTCATACACTTAAAACCACAATAATTTTTTTCTTAATAATTAAATTTCAATCTAGTAAATAAATGAAAATATTTAGTTAAGCTAATTTTCCAAGTCCACAAATACCCATAAAGCATTAGATTCCATGGTTCAAGGTTTTGGGTTTTTTTAAAGTAATAACAAGATTACAAGGGCTGGCAGTTCTCAGTTCTAATGACACTGCAAACATTCAGCATACCAGCATTTTTTTCTTTTTTTCCTCTTCTCTGATCAAGCTGTGAAAAAAAATGAAAAAACAGGGCAAAGTCCTGATATCAAATAAAAACCTACTATTTGATCTCCTGGAGCCAGACTTTCATCTCATGAATTGTTATAACATAGCCAAGAATTATACCCAGCTATTGTTCAACTAATCCAACATCCCTTTCATAGCAAACCCTTGAGATTCAGTATAAATCAGCACCCAGAACTATGAAAGGATTCCTGGGAAACCTCTAAGTCATCAACTCTGTAAGAAATAAGGAATGTGATTAAAGAAAACAAAATAAAAGCAAGGCTTCAATATTGTACTTTTCTTCCTAGAACTTTCCTTTATCATTCCAAATTAACCAATTCACACCGTATTTTTTTCTCTTTTGCATGCCTTGTTCATGAGCACATCTGTCCCAATTTCTTTGCTGCTTCTGAAGCTGCTGAAGCTTTATGTTCACTTTTTTAGATAGTTCCCAACTGCTAATATCCTTCACACATCTGTTTTTCCAGAGTAACAGATGTTGTTGCTCAACAAAGACAACAGTCTGTGTGTTTAGGCTAAGAAGAGCAGAAAAAGCATTTAGAGTTAGTTTCTGCTTTTTCTCAGCAGATGCTTCAAAAATATAGATTCTGCAAATAAAGTGTATTTCCAGTGCATGTGCCCAGGGTTTATAAAGCCAACCAAACTGCAATGGACCTAGATAATTCTTGCTGCTGAAGAAGGCAAAAGGCAGAATCTTTCTCATCTATAAAAACATTAAGGCTTTAGCCCTCAAGTGGCTATTAATTGCATGTAATTAAATCCACTAGAATGATCTGATTTTGAGCAAGATAATAATGCATGATGTATTAATGCATACTAATTGTATCAATGTGATTCTGCTCTATTCCTTCATTCTGTTTTTGGGCCTTGTTGCTCACTGAGACAGCGCAACATTTAGCAAAAAATAAAAATCTGAGAGAGAGAAAATAGATTTCAACTGGTGTCTAGCAACCCAGCCAGAAGTGCCCAGAGATTATCATTCTGCTCATGGTTGTTACTTCCCATCATGACTGTGAAGTTGTTTTCATGAACTTTTGGGAATCCTGGGCAAACAGGCAGGACAAATTTTCATTGGGCATCAGGGGCAGGAGCGCCCACGGCACAAAGCACTGCCCAGTGTGTGAGTACCTGGTACCGTGGGGTCTCCCCGTGCAGGAGCTGCCTCCAAGTGTCCCCTCAGCACAGAGCATCAGCAGGGGAGCCCAGAGAGCCCCTGCTTTCCCTGGATGCTTTCAGGCACTGTACCCCACTCCAGACACATCCTGGCTGCTTCTGGGACCACACTGCACATGAAACAGAAGAGTAACAGACCATGTATTAACGTGCTCTACAGACACAGGCCAGCTGTCTCTTATGCAGAGATGTTAAAATAATATAAACAATGGAAATGTAGGAAAATGCTCTTTAAGACTGCCTTAGAAATAGATTTCTGCAATCCCATAACTTAATTATCTATTTTTCTTAGAACTTTGCTGTTTGCCATTAAAGCTTGCACGTATTTGGAAAAAACTAAGTGTTTGCCCATTTGGGTTTGCTCAGCAGTTATAATAAGAACTTCCTCAATTTCTATACTCCTTCTGTGGAAAAGATGTCACAGCATTCAACTGAAAATAAAAATATTTTTAGATGGTTGTGGATGTTTTCCCTTTATAGAAACTTGCTGATTTTCTCTTTATCACATTTTGAAGGCTGCCAGCCTTTTCCCATAATATATTTTGTAAAACTATTCCCCCCACCTATGTCATCTCTAACTCATTCTGCTAACTATCCACTTTTAAGAATATTCTTCCAATTTTACCTTCATCTTTCTCCTTCATTTATTGTTAGGGCTACTCCTTACATGCTAGTTTCTGCAGGCCTACTACAGCACTACTTTATTACCCATATTTGGGCAAATTCCTTCCAATTTTTTTGCCTATCCCTCCCAGTTTCAAAAAGAAGGGGTAAAAAGCCTGAGAAAACTATACAAGAATGATCAAAATAACTCACAGGTATCATTTTGACAGAAGCTAACAGGGCTCCAAATACTTGATAATGTTATTTCAAACCAGCTCAGTGCATAAACAGTTCACACAAGGCTTCAAAGTCAGATTGTAATTAACTAAGTCATATTTACTTATGAAAACTATCATTATTCTAGGAGAGAATTATTTTAAACTATTAAACCAGGTCAATAATTTTTATTACACAACCAAAATCAATGTTGCACCTACATGTTACTTACTAACCTATAATTGAACCTATTACATTTATGAAAAAACTACATGTCAGACAGTAAATGCATAAAAGTTCATTATGCCTTTCTGTGAAAATATGTCCCCACACCTTGTAGCAGTGCAGAAGCTGCACCTTTCACCTGAAAATGATAACAAAATGCAAACAAAATACTGCACTCCACCTACAAACTCTCATTGCTCTCAGTGGAGCCCAGCACAGATTTCCAGCGTAGCAAAATGTTGTATTAGCCAAAGATTTTTATAAATTGGGTCAGGCCTGTACTATGAAGCACTTCACAACTGGGATGCACTTGTCTCTAATGTGATAAAACCATCAAAGCTGGAAGTTTCTTACAGGCAGTTTACATTTTGTGATGACATTCCCTTGAATCTTCAGTGCAGCAGCCTTTCTTGTTTGTGAGCTCTCCTCTGGGAATGGAAACATTAGCTACTGATGAAAATATTCATGAACTCTTTGTCATGCTGTTTTTATGGAAGGAAATTCCATCTATATCATGATCACGAACCAACAAGTAAACTAATCTTTGCTCTTATGTATTAGTCATATTTTCCCTTATGTTCTTTGTAGAGCAAGTGGCACATGCGTATTTAATTTAATTCTGTATAAATATTCAACAGGGCCTTTATCATATCACCTTGATAGCTCATTTGGCCTAATAGCAATTAGCCTTAGAGCCAGAAAAACAATCAATTTTTTACACTTATCTCAGCAGCATGTGACGTTTATCAGCACCCAGCCTTGCAGGAGTGTATTGCTGATTTAAGAGTAACTAATTCTAATTCTGCACATCTTAAGGGGCTGGCCAATGACAACCAGGATCTCTGCTTTTTTGTTTCCTTTCAGTTACAGTATTCATTGATTTATTTGCAGATTTTACTCATTACTGTGTGTAAACATTATTCAACTAAGCTTTCAAGCCATGATGATTGAATTCTGCAGTTAGGAAGTGAGGTGATGAAATTAATTTAACATGGTTAAATGGTTAATTGTGAAGAGTACAGAGTCTGAATACATTCTGTGTATGACGGTGATTATCATTTAATATTCAGAACAGCTTTTTGACACAAGACAAATAAAGAAAATCTCCCTACAATGCCCTCAGAACAGCACCTGTAACTTTCTGAAGAGATTTAAGTTTCTGGCTCACCAAAAACCTCTGAGACTGCAGAGAGATCTTCTCATTTTGATCTTCACCAACAGGACATATTTCTGCCCCACTGTGAACATTACATTTGCCATTTGAGGTGCAGGGCAGGCACTTTCACTACATGTAGCTGCAGTTTTCTTACAAAGTGATGGAGAGAATCTCCCCACCTATCCTGCTCTTCTGTGGAGGGTATGCCATCCAGTGCTCTAGCCCCCCAAAATGCCATAGCTAACAGGGATGGGAGGGGAGAGAGCCATGACCATGCTGCTTCACTGATTGTGTGTTGGATGGGGCACAGGGAAGCAGCCTTGGAGCTCTGACTTGAAATCTCTGGCTCTACTCCTGCTCACCATTGCCAGTATTACATCACTGCACTAGGACAGCCAGACCAGTTATCAAGTTGCCATTGAACTAGAGGACAACTGAGTTCATCTTTCCCACCTGTGCTATTTATATGCAGGATGTTCAGGAAATGTGTGTTGCACACCACTCTCTTTCTGACCAAAACATATGCTTTCAAGGCAGCCTACAGTCACATACAGCTTAGAAATACAGTGTGATGGGGGAAAAAAATCTTATATAAGCTCCAGCATGACTTCCTGTAATACCAATTGAATTTGCCCTAAAAGCTGATGATAGTGAGCTCAGAGTTATCAAAAGCAGGTTCAACAATCCCAGGAATGTGTCTGAGCAGCTCATTTCCATGATTACCCATTCTGCTCCACAATGTCTTTCTTACGTGGGAAGATGCTCTAACCATTTAACTTCATCTCACTGGAATGTGTTTTGCAAATGTTTTAAAAAGTTATGACCCTACTTGTCTATGCAATGCAGTTCTTCAAATACCTCAGCTGTTCCTTTCAGCTGTTTAAGTTGCAAATTCCATAACGCCCGTGATGTTTAGGAAAAAGGGAAGTTTATATCTTGCTAAATAGGGCTGTTGCCACCCCAGTGACAAATTCTCTGGATGGATTAATATCTGAGATTCTTTTTTTTTTAAAGGCATATTTATTATTTTTCATGGGTTCTGGGAACCTCTCACACTGTGCTGGATGTTTTCCACCTCCCACAGCATGAGATGTAACCTGTGTGGATCTCAGCACATCCAGCACCTACAGCAGCTGACAAGATGCTCACAGAGGAGCAGCATGCTGCCTCCCACTCAACTGCTCCTTCCCAGCATTGGCACCAAGGCTCAAATCCTAAGGTGTGGGAAGCTTTGCCATTCATTGGCTCTCAGGAAGCCCATCATCTGTGTTTAAAGGAATCCTGAATATTACCTATACTGTCAAAATAATTAGGCAAAATTTTACTTAACAAAACCAGAGCAGAGAAAGATCAAAAGGCTAAATATAGCTTAAAATATAGTTAAGAGTAAGAAAACCCAAACAATAAACCAAATTTATCATGTCCATCGTGTTTCAGGGAGGCCAGCATGAAAAGACTGATCAGTCATTTTGCCATCAATATCTAATGTGACTTGGGGGGGATCATCTCCTGGGAGGTTTGTCAGTCACCTGAGCACTGGCACTTAGAGCTACTTTTTGTCAGTATTCAACTTGCTCAATGCATCAATTCTGGTTACTGCTTTTGAATATAATAGAGACTATTTTTAAAAATATCCTAATTTCTAATATTTTTAAATAAAGGGATTCAATACGATGTTTACACATCCAACACAATGAGAGCACCTTCAGCTATTTTCTCCCCTGTCAACAGAGCACTGAGCCAATGCAGGTCTGTCCTAGAGATAGTTTGAAATCCACCCTCAGGACTGACAGCCAGCTCTGGGATTCCTAGTCACAGAGCTGGAAACTGTATAAACACCAAAGGAGCATGGGCAAAGACACTCACAGCAGACACAGGAGCTGGACCACATGTCCCTCCTGAGAGATGGAGAGTCTTTGTCCTTGGAGGTGCATCTGGTCAGAGTAATGGTCTGGCTGGTAGATTTTTGTGAATGTATCTTAGATTCCCACAGACAGAAAAAAACCCCAAACAAACACAAACCACAAACATCTTAGATACTTCTAGAGATCAATCTGTGCAAGCCAGTCAAAAAACAGGAATAAGACACAAAGACCTTCAGGAAAGAAAAAAGCTTTCCTACTCAACATAGGCCAGTGGACACAGGGTCACTCAAACATATTCTCCAGGCCCTCTCTAAGGTACCCTGAGCCAGCAACCAGTAAAACTAAAACATGAGCTGTAAAATAAGCCATGTGCATTGGATTTAGAAGTTTGGCCCATTTTTTTTTCCTATTTTTAGAAGGTAGGATTAACCACTGTAACAAATACTTATGAATTAGTGGGAGTCTTGACATCAAGACCAAGTGCCCTTGTGGAAGACAGACTCATGTTTTAAGCTATTTTTATTTAGGCAAGTTGTGTTCAGTTCTGTCCTAATAGAGAAAAAATATGATGGCCTACAGAGTGCCAAACTAAGGCAAAATTAAGTGACCTAATCAGTTTTCTGACTTAAACACTATAAAATTAAAAATAAGTATGAAAATACTCATTAGAACAGCAGCAAGAGAAGTTATCCCTTGCTATTCTGGCAAATGGAAGAATTCCTTGTGCTGGCTGAAGACAGTTATTCTAAAGCCTTTCCTTAACACTGTAGAAATAGATCCATCTAAAGAAAAAGCTATTATTTAGGTTTTTCATGATTTGGTTTTTAATACAAAAACTTCTATTGAAATACTTAAAATAAATTAATTTTTATCTATAATTGAGACAGTTTGTCACCACAAAGATTACTCTAAGAACATACATTCTAGCTAATGTTCACTGCTCAATGCCTGTTTTTGTTTTTGAAGGCACTTCATCTAATTATCTTGTAGTGGAAGACTGCTCTAAAGGGTCAGCTCCTAAAATAGTTATCTAGATGTTTAAGATCATTATAATGAATGTGCACTTGTTTAGTCTCACAACATAATGCCAAGAGATTTTTGCATGACTGTTTTATTTTTCCCAAGATAAATTATCATCAGTTTTATTCCTTTTTTTTTTTTCCTCTTTCAACACCTTTCTTCAAGTATCAGATGTGCAGGATGGTTTTTAGGAACATATTTGGTACAAATTAAAAATTCTTTTTTCAGAGATGAGATTAAATTTTTATTTTTTTTAATTTTTGATAAACCAAACCTTAAATTAGGTAAAACAGATAGAAAGCTTTAATAAAATTCAAAAAGGCATTTTCTTTCCTTTCTCACCAAGAGTATTTTTATTTTGGCGCATCTCTTTCTTTGTGGATGGGTGTTGGCTCTTTTTATTGTTTTAAAGCTCTTGGAGAAAGGCTGCTGCACCATTTTTCTGACCAAGCTGCATGGTTTCACAACATCTCCCACGGCGTGTTTAATATCCAGGACTGCTTGAATTCTTGCAGGACACTCCATATCACAACCTTGTCCATGGCATTAGAGCAGATGTTACAGCAGTCAAAGGTTCATCTCAGCAAGAAGCTAATAGAAACCATTCTTACTAAAGATAAGTCTTATCATGAATAATGAAAAAAAAAAAAAATCAAAGTCAATTTAATCAGTTGTCTCATATTTCCTGTCACAGATGACTTTTTCCTAATTTGGAAAACAATATTTCAAAGCAACAGCAGCTTTTTTATTAGTTTCATAACTTCATGGGAATTTCCCACTATTGTGGTTATGATATTCAGATCTATAAAACATCAAAAAAAATTTGCTTTTCTCACAGATACCCATCCAGTTGTGATTGCTTTCCCAAAGAATAATCTCTATCCCTTTCTCTCACATAATAAAGAGTTGTGTAAACTTACAAATTCCTACTATAGGCAAAAGAGACAAAAAAAAGAAGATAAATCTATGTCTCTTAAAAATTAACAAAAAACCTTTCCAAACTCTTAATTGTTAGGATCAGTCTTCTAAATTCAGTTTATAGGTGATGTAGGTGATGTTTTGCTGTTGCCTGCACTTGTGGGTCTTTCTTTAAATAACACTGCTCTGCCATCAGGAGACATTACAGTAATTTCATTTGGCATCACTGGGCCTCAAAGCAAGAGAGATGCTTTCCTTCAGCAGGACAGAAGATCTGTCATTTTTAATTCACTTTCTTGTGTGTCTTGAATTAATTTAATCCTCTATTTGCCCTTCTCTGAAAATAATCTCATAAGAAAATGGAAGTATTTTATTTGTAAACACTGTTATCAGAAAGCACCACCTTTCTCTCTGCATACATCATGGTAGTGCCACAGTGTCAACTGCTGGCATCCTAAATAACCAAGGATTGATTGTTCCTTTTTTAAAAAATTTTTAACTACTGAATATTTTGACACTTCAGTGTTAGATGAAGTGCAGATGGGTAGGTTGCTGACACAGTTATTCTGGGTTTTCCTTTAAACAAATCAAAAAATGGTGGAAAAAAACACTTGAGGGTACAGATCCTGGATCTTTGAAGGCTATGGAAACTTTCTTCCCTCCATTCCTTTGGAAGGAGGAATCCCAAAGGAATTGTGTATCCAAGCCTTAAGTTCTCTGCAAAGCCCTGTACTTTGTACTCAAACTGTGACTCATTACAAACATCAGACTGCCCTCCATCCAAAGTCCTTGTGATATTTCTGTTGTAGGTAACATTACACCAAAGCCTAGACAAGGGTAATGGTATGAGAAATTAAGGGTCAAAGTGTAAGGCAAGGGCCTATTTTTCCTCACAGACCAGTCAGCATAACACTGATCTTTCCTAAACCACCAGCCTGGGGCGTCTTGCTTGTCTTGATCCTTATTTTTAACACCCACAGCAGAACCAGGAGCATTTCTTCAGGATCTCTAGCCAAAGCTGTGTTTGGAAAAACCTCCTCAAACCTCTGAAGTGGTCAAAGACTTGCACATATTAATTTATTGTATCTTTATGTAACACATGAGGGAATGTCATTCTGCTCTGGAGACACAGCCCCATGCAGGGTCAGATGTTTAGATACACTCCATGTATTTGTACTTAGGAACAGTGACGATTATGGGAACTATGCTAGAAACCCAGAGACACTGGGAAAACGAGGACCTATTGGAATACTCCCTGAAGCACCTGGGAGCCTTCAGAGGACACCCCTAATCTTCAGCACAGCCTGCACTGACCGTGCTAAGCTGCAGGTGTGGCTGGTTCTGCCAGGATGCCACTCGCCCTCCGTGTGGAAGCGCACACCAGATGCCACCCAGACCCCGAGCTCCGCTGGCTCGCCCTGGGGTCCCAGTCACACTGGCCTCACCTCTCCCAGCAGTCTGCACCCAGCCACCTCCCCCAGGTCTCCTCTTGGCCATGGCAAAATGAATGAGAATTGCCTTCATCCTTCACAGTCAAAATATCTAATCTGTGAATTTACAGGATCGTCCTAGAATCTGTATCACATTGCTAATGTTCACCTCAAACCTGAACAGCAGCATTCCCACTCTGGTATTTCTTACAAGTGCTGCAGCCTTTCCAAGAAACTAATGCCACAAATGATCAATTTTCACTTTTACCCTGAAGACAACAAATTTTTTTGTCGCCTCTTCATAGTTTTAATATCTTCCTGAAATGCAAGCAGACATTTTCTTCTCAAATTTGCCATCAAAGAGGTGCTCAAAGTGTGAAGTCTTCAGGTCAGAAGCAGATCATCAGCACATGACCTTAGCTGCCTGGCAGGGCACTGTTTGTTTTCTTCTTTCACAACATTTTGGGGTTAGAAGTGATGCAGTTTCTTCAAGGCAAAAAAAAAAAATCAATATATATTCTCTCACAGAATCAAATAATAGAGATGAAAAATCAGGAGACAAGGGAAAAAAAAAGAAGGTTAAGAAAGTGGGGGAAAAAATCTCAAACTGGAGAATAGGAAAAATATGCTGAGCAGCTGCAGACTGTAAGGCCTGGTTTATTAGAAAACAGGGACACGGAGAAACAACTTAATTGAGACCCTTATTTCCACCTACCAAAAAGTGATACAGAGAGGCCATTGGAATTATGAGTAACAGCTCTTAGGAAGTGAAACTAGGGTATAGTAAAACAATGTTACTTATTCTTAAGAAAGTATCCTCTAAGAATAGTTAAATATTGTCACGTATTCTCCAGAAATACCCAGCAAGTTACTGTATCTATTATCTGTAGCTCTCCCCTTGGGATTTGCTCCAGAACTCCTGTTTCTCAAAAATTTATGCGTTTTTCTCCTTCCAAAGCACAAAGACTGTGTAGACCCCTGCTTCCCTTATAATTCTTTTTACATATTTCTTTAAATAGCATGTATTTTCACTCACCAGTCAAAATTAGAACTTGGTGGAAAGAGAGGAAACAGAGGCTAAACTAATTCTTTGCAGGAAATTACTCCTTTTTTATGTCTGTCTTCAATACCTGCAACTTTTAAAAGCAAGCCTAGAGGAGTTGGTCTAATGAAAGGACTAATCTCAAGTCAGACAGAAACAGACAAGGGGAATTATCAGCTTTACATTAAGCACATTCAAAACAGCACAGAGTCACACAGCCATCCACACAGCAATGCTGCTTTCATGCTACATAACCTATATAGAAACATATGCTAGAGGCACAGCTCAGGCATATTGCCTTAGTCAAAGGATGAAGCAAAGAAGGAAGCAAGAAATTCCACTGAAGGGGTTTCCACATTTGTTCTCTACTTTTATTGATCATAAAAACCAACCAGAAATTGCCTCAAAACCACAAAATAACTGTTTAACTACCCATCATACAGAACTGGATGCAGTTCAATAAAAGAGAATTTTATTTTTTTAATC